>CM068584.1:5671187-6141187 GCA_035048485.1 Pteria penguin
ACCATGGAGCTATACAATACATGAATATCAATAGTATACAAGCACATATAACACATTACAAAAATGTTTGATTGTAGTGCAATTACGATACCGACTTAGGACGGTCATTTAATTTGACAAAGCCAAACAAATGGTGTGGTTAACCGGTTTACGGGCCCAATTTCCCACTCACCGTAACCGCAGAACAATCAAAGGACGTATATTTAAAAATTTGTAAATAATCCTCCATGTAAAGAACCAGGGTCAACAGGTATCGCATATTGAGAGGTCATAAAAATATAAACACGTAAGGTATTGTAAAACACATAATGGTATAAAAATATATGCGACATCAACATGATGAACCGTGCTCTGCCAGTCTGAAAGCGAGCTAAGACCCTAGATATGTAGGAGTCCCGACTAACAGTCAGAGGGACGAGGTTCAGGACCATGTCACCTCTGAAAGAGGTTTGGACAAGGCCCGTCATATAGTCCCCACCGCCCTGTTAGTCAGCGTGAAACGTTCAAGTAAAAGTCTGTATAAGGCTGTAGAGGGGCCAAATACAAGACCTATAGTTTTTTTGATGATCTCAATGTCATATTGTCTATTTAGAAGACGTTTGACTATTTTATGACATGATAAAATAACGTTATCGGAGACTTTTACTTTCCTTAAACACGAGACTGGCAATTGTATATGTACTTCCGTTGTGACGATTGACCCTGTTATACCATTTTAACAAATTAATGCTTACTTCCAAGACAGAAAATACAAAAATCACAATGATAAAAGTGTTTTTAAAGAAGCCATTTCCCAAAAGTGCCTTCTGAGAATCCCTTGACTTCGAGATTCTTTATTTCGAAATTGTTGTACTGTAAATTGCTTTATTTTCGTCATTACCAATTTTCGTCAAATTGTAAAAAAGGCAATTTCGTCAGTGCGTAAATTGCTCATTTGAAGACACCGAGAACGTAACTTCGTCAATGGAAACTCTTCTTTATAATGTATTTTTGACACTACAAATGTTGACAGAATCGATGACTGTTTGGCTATGATTGCTCATAATTAGATAATCAAACAAAACGCTTGCTATATTACTAGTACAGGTAGGATATATGATTCCCTTGTGGCTTTTAAACCAAGCGTGATTACATGCCGTGGATAGCAATTATCTCATTATAAACACACTGTTTATGCACTAGTATTCGACTGATATTCAGTAAGTGCTTTGTGTTACCCAGTACCATAATGTTGCGTTGGCTTAAAACCGGCAAAATTCAGTTGCGCCCTCCGTCCATGAGACAATGTCAAGCAAATCGTCACTTATAGCGTCTGGATTTGCCAAAGCCGGAATTGAAATTGACAGTTTTTAGAATTTTTTAGAATTTTTTTTAGATCTTTTATAATGTACGTTCAGGGATGTGTTATATACGTCCCTGGTACGTTCATGCTTTTTAAACGAGGAACCTTTTAATCTTTTGAAGCCGGGATTTAAATTGACACGGTTTCAGATTTTATCTGCTTTAGTAAATTGATTATCTTTTATAACGTACGTTCATGTTCTTTAAACGAGTAACCTTTTAATCTTTGTCACTTTCTGTGCTGTGTTTCAATGTGATGCAATAAAGATCAATCATGTCACTGAGCCTGTATGATGATAAGCCCCAGAACCACCTTTACTTGGTCGACGGTATTAACATTCGTCAGTACGTAAATTCGTCATTGAGGGCACTGACGAAAATGGCGAAAATTGGTACATGACGAATAATAACCAATTTACAGTATGTAACATAAATCCCCAAAATAGATAATTGTTAAAGGCAAGACTTATCAACGGATTAACGGGGTTCCTATGGGTACTAACTGCGTTCCCCTTATAGCAGATTTATTTTTATACTGTTATGAGAGAGATTCTATGCATTTTATTCAAACTTCTAAACGATTTGACCTTACTGATAAGTTCAAAGACACCTCTAGATATCTTGATGATATTTTAGTTATCGATAACCCCGAGTTTGAAAACTGTATTACTGACATTTATCCATCTGATCTTCAATTAAACAAAGCCAATACCTCCGACCAGATAACACCTTTCTGGACTTACATCTTAAGATTATTAACAACAATATTCATACCAACATATATGATAAACGTGATGACTTTGGATTTCCTATGGTAAATTTTCTTTATTTAGATGGTGATGTCCCCAGACTCCCATCATATGGCATTTATATTGGTTAATGCGTTCAGTTCGCTAGAGCCTGCACTAACGTTTTGGATTTTCACGCAAAAAAAAAAAAAAAAAAATGCAGATTACTTTTAAACTTCTTACGCAGGGGTATAGATATTATAAACTTCGAAAAAAATTTGGTAAATTTTACAGATCTTATTCAGACATTTTATCTAAATTTGGAAATGTGACTTTTCAACAATACGTATCCAGCGGAATACTCCATCCCAATTTCTACGGTGATCTAGTGTACAAACTAAGGAGGGTCAAATGTTCAGATAATTTGATATCAGCGGGTTTTAAAATTATTGAACGCCTTGGAAATCGACTGAATGAATCCGAGATCATCGCTAAGACCATAGTTCTTGTATTGGGTCCCCCTACAACCCAATGCAGACTTGCTTGAGCTTTGCACGCTGACTAACAGGTGGGTGGGGACTCTATGACAGGCCTTGTCCAAATCTTCTCAGAGGAGACAAGGTCCTGATTCTCGTCCCATCTGACTGTTAGTCGGGACTCCTATTGATAAAGGATCTGAGCTCGCTTACAGACGGGCAGTGCACGGTTCACTTATGTTGATGGCGCCTCTTATATTTTTGATAGCAACATATTATTCTACATGTATAAACGTTTCGTGTGTAATAAAATTTTTATGACCACTCTTCTTGAGAACCTGTTGATCGTGGTTCAACGAGGCTATGATAAAATATAGGCCATGATAAAACTTTTAGGCCGTGATAAAACTTATTTTGTTATGGAAAATTCTGATTCCAAAAATAAATACACTGAAACAGATGTCATCCAGATGTTGAACTTTCTTATCGAAAACATTTTTATGGTGTTTGGAGGAAAGGTTTTTCAACAAATTGTCGGCATTCCTATGGGCACTAACTGTGTTCCGCTTCTGGCTGACATATTTCTTTACTCATACGAAGCTGAATTCATTCAGTCTTTACTTTCGCAAGGAATGAAACAATTGGCTTTGGCTTCAATTTCACTGACAGATATATAGATGACTTGCTTTCAAATAATAATCCTTCATTCGCGGATTACCTTAGCATCATCTATCCAAGTGAACTGGAGGTCAAAGAAACCACAGAAAGTAGAAATTCTACTTCGTATTTAGATATTATGTTGTCTTTCGACATTAATGGTCAATTGAACACCTAACTCTATGACAAACGTGACGATTTCAATTTCGCTATCACAAACTTTCCTTTCATAAGTAGCAACATTCCATCATTGCCCGCATACAGCGTATTCATATCTCAGTTAATACGTTATTCCAGAGCACGTTCAAATTACAATGACTTTGCTCTGAGGGCTAGACGACTTTCAGATACAATAAGCTACTCAACTGGGGTTATACATGTGCTAGACTAGCTACGTTACTGAGGAAGTTCTATGGTCGTTACGAGACTCTTATTACTCCATATGATATCTCGTTATATAGACTTTTAAATGATATTCTGGACTGAGACCGATTCCGATCATTTTACACAGATTTGACACCATCTACTAGAAGTGTACCTACTTTGACATTTCCATATATAAATATATATGGAATTTACACGATTTGACTGTTTCTACTGGATATATGTGACAGGTGTTGCTAGCAAGTAGGAGATGCTCACTCTCCCCGGGCAACTGATCTCACTCCATCATAGGGGTTCACATATGCTCCTCAAGTAGACATATTTCGTTATTTTCCACTTGGTTTTTATTTTCACTGATTTTGTATGTCCTCTGGTTTCATGATTTCAGATTTATGGCTTGGAGTTTTCCATCGTCTTTACATCACTATATGGAGGATTATACAGCTTTATTAGATATCTTCTATTTTCTCTTTAAATCTATTAAAATGAGTATATTTAAATTGATAAGAAGTTCAATAGGTAAAATATGGGTATAAATATGTATGTATGATAGATATGGAAAAAGTTTGCACCTCTGAATAATTTTAAACATATTTTTTGTTCTTTAGGCTCATGGTGATGTTAGTCAATATTTTCAATATTCATATTTCTTTAACAATATTCGTGCTCATATACTTATGATCTCTGGACTTGATCAAGATAAGAATTCCTGATTGCATCGTTAATGTGGTGAATGGCAGGGATTTGATTGTACTGCTGGTATAGGGAGTGATGGGCTCGTATATCCATTAACCTCATTAATTATGTGGTGACTGTCACTTCAATTGACCTTCTTAAGTCAGTACCACATCTACAACTGATGTTTTAGTGATGTCTTTTGCCATATAAGTCAGACATCGTCTCTCCAGTCTGTATCGTATGTGTACAACTTAATATATTTTCAAGAATACAAAGATACTAAAGAGTCTTACACGTGATATCTCAGGTCATAAGAATATCTAAATGGATTTCCGCAATGTTGCCAAAATGCTTTAGGTATTTTTTTTTATCATGGGATAAGAGGCAGAATCAGACGTTATCTGTATGGTAATACAACTACAGATACATGTACATAATTGAAGTAACTAGCCAGATAATTAAGTATGCAATAGCGAAGTTAATTTTGTGTCTGCGAATATATAACGACTTAGAGAGAAACACACACACACACACACACACACACACACACACACACACACACACACACACACACACACACACACACACACACACAGAGACACACACACACACGCATACATTATTGTAAACAGAGAGATTTTTATAGTAGACGAGGAATTCCTCATGCAGCAACCTCCTGCCGATTATCGTCTGACATTGCGACAATGTCATGTGACCACACAATAATATTTAATTACAAGATGAGATACGTCAGCTGGGATCTAGACAAATAGAGTCTGAATGTAAATACAACAATATGTAATACAGATGTGCTTCTACGAATGTGCAAATGGAGTCACTGTGAAAACACATGTACTACCAAATTGAATATCGATGAAGTCCATGAAATATGGAATGGAATTATTATGTAGATATTACAGGATGGGCTATTGATGAAGACGGTATTTAATGTAGAACTTACCAGAAAAAATATAAAGTCTTACAAATATGCAAATGCATTATATAGAAAAATATGCCATAATATATGTTATTTCCGGTTTAGCCAAGAATTAAAACAGAGAGTAGGGAAATATCAAATCAAGGCATCTTCAAGCATATGTGGCCGCTTCACATTGAGATTATCTATGTTGCATCTTACATAATGGTATGTTTGATCACAAAGTATAAAAGCTTAAAAACATCGAAAATAATAAGTGTTTTATATAACCTCATAATGGTAACACCAGGACTAATCAAAGTCCGCAGCATCATTTTGCAGTATAACAGGATGATTAATGTACATCGTATGAGCAAGTATAAACCTTTTTATCTATAGAAAAGTATATACCAATCGTCGTTTCTAGTCTAGTGTTCCTTATCAGAGCCAGCTGTTAACGTTTGCGAGCAGTGTCTGGTCTCAAGTTTTCGGGCAAGAGTCACTGTTCTATGTAAGCACCACCGTTACGTACTAGTATTGACATACACCAAACCGATATCGTAAACGCGGCACAATCAATCGAATAATGTGGCTTTTCCGTGTATATTCTACTATCATGTTAATGTGCATGTCCTCGGTGATTTGTGTCATACAGCTTTGTCAGATGTCTTCTTTTTTCTCTAGTAGTGGTACATTTCACACCTAAGAGTATAATACACTAAAAGAAATTCTATGTAATGATTAAATCTCAGACCTATATATATAACAGTGTTTTGCAGTAAATGGCATATAATTAGTAAAGGCATAAAAGCATTATTCTTTAAATCAAACTACTGCATATTATGTAACGCTCTCTGTATTATATCTGTGAATGTCAGTGGGCAATCGACCTTGAAATCTACAGCTGTTAACTACACACAGGTAGAAACACGTATGATCGAGTGCAATAATGGCGGAAGGAGTATCAAAAACGGCCGTACTAAAAATGAATAACATTGGAGATCTGACTGACTGCCCTATATGTTTTGAGACATACACCAAACCGAAGTGTCTTCCGTGTTTACATACATTCTGTGAGCATTGTTTACAATCGTACATTAACAATTTACTGACAAAAGATAGCGTTCCGAATGGCTTCAATTGCCCATTGTGTCGAAAACTTGTACCTGCACCCGGGAGTGTTGAAAAAGTAACAGAATGGGCTTCCTTAATGCAGGTAAATCATTTTATGAACACTCTTATGAACAACAGTGACAAGAAATCTGAAACAACATTATGCCAGGCTTGTCAAAGGGAAAACGAAACTGAAACTGCGATTTCCTGGTGTAAGGAATGTATGGAAGCCATGTGTGAAATGTGCAGCAAATATCACAGACGTCACAAATCTAGTGCTTCTCATGTAATAGTTCCGATCGATAAGAAATCTTTCGATGAGATCCCGATTCCAGACCACATAAATAAGTGTGCTGAACACAGCGATAAGCAACTCGAGCTTTTCTGCACAGACCACGATGTCCCGTGCTGCATCGTCTGTGTTACCTTACATCATCGTCGATGCGAAAACGTGGATACCTTAGCAACGGCAGCGGAAATCTTCAGGAGGTCAAGCAATGTCGACGACCTTCTTTCACAGTTAGAAGATAATGAGAATAAAGTGCAGAATGCTATTACAGCTCATTCCAATACCATGAACAATGTTGAAAAAGATTCTGATAAAATATCAGCAGATATCACAAAAATTGTGGATGATATGGTCGAACAGTTTATTACTCTTCGCAAAAATAGTCTCACTGAATTATCTGACACAAAAAAGTCCGTACTGGAGAAAGTAAAAACAAATAAAGAAGACTGCGAAAACACGTACAGTTTGATACAGAATTACCGCAGTATTCTAACTACGGCCAAGAAACATGGTTCCGCAATTCAACTCTTTCTAGAACACAGACGAATCAAAGAACAGTTAAATGATTTGACAAGCTCAGGAATTCCAATGCCCTATAAAAACAGGATCTGCTTCGAGTTGAATGATGATATTACGAAAATCACATCTCTGATAACACATCTTGGAGAGGTGAAAGTGAATAGCAACAAAAAAGCAAAATGTGATCTTATGAATGCTGCTCCAGTCCTATTAAGGACAATAAAGTCACCAAAAGGTGCTAACTTTAGTGGTGTTGTCTTTCTTGAAGATGGTAGAATGTTACTCGCTGACCGATATAACCCAAGATGTATGCTCACAGATAGCAGGGGTAACGTACAACGCGAGATACAGCTGAGGTGGAAGCCGTTCGATTTATGCAAACTTACCGATACAGAGATCCTAATATCTCCTCAAGACCAGAAAGTTTTGCAGAGATTGGATACTACGAATATGACACTAGGTACTGAGCTAACGGTGAAATATCCATGCAGAAGTATAACCAGAACAGACGGGGTCGTGATCGCTTCGTCAAACTCTGTCATTCATAAATTCGATTACCATGGAAAGAGTGATATGGTGATTGCCGAATGTCAAAATTCATGGGGAGTATGTGTATCTGATCACGTGATCTTTACCGAACATAACAATCATACGATGACAAGTATTACAAAGTCAGGCTCACGCCGCCATGGTTATACTCATTCTGAATTAAAGTATCCGTTTGGTGCCATAGGGATTGACATACAAGGTAATGTGTACGTGGCGGGGTGTGGATCTAACAATATCCACCAGATCTCAGCTGATGGCAAGAACGGCAGAATCCTTCTCCGTAGTACTGATGGCATTCACTATCCATGGGGCGTCCATTTTAAACGAAATTCTAACACATTCGTTGTATTTGATGACGAAGGCACGAGATTGAAGTTCTATGAGATGAAGTGAAATGTGACAATTTATGTGAAGTGTGACTATTTATGTGAAGTGATGAATGATTTCTTGTACATCGTGACATGTTTGTTTTATTTGAAATATTGTATTTTTTCGTTCCCAAATACTTAACAGCAATTACATGTTTAACGATAAAAAATGATGATCATATGACAAAACTGTTTGACAATTTGCTTATGATATCATGATTTTTACATGTAACATATAGTATTAAATTTAAGAAACTGTTGCTATGTAACGTAGTTGTCTGACTCATATGCAGGACAAAGTGTTCCGGTTGAATATCGTAAAATACAATAGAGTTGGGATGTAGCGGATGCAGTTAGCAGAACGTACCGAGATGCCCCGTGATATTGTTGTAATAGGAACTGTGTAACTGTGACACTCACAATAAGAGGTGCGATTTTAATAGTGTAATAATTTGAAAAAATACCATAAGAACATAAAAACTTTCAATTTTAGTGCAGTTGCGATACTGACTAAAGACGGTCAATTGATATGACGGTAGCCAATCAATTGGTGTGGTTAACTGGTTCATGGACCCATCGTCCCATTCACTACAAAAGTAGTATAATCAAATAGCACACATTTGAAAAACGAAAAATAATCCTCCATACAGAGGTCAAAGATAAAAAAGTTTCTCAAGTTGAGAGGCCATGAAAATATATAAACACATACAGTAATGTAGAGTTAGAGAAAGATATAAAAATATATAAATAACAATAATATGAGTATACCGTGCTTTGCCAATCTGAAAGCTCTGTATGAATCAATCCTCACTAATAGTCAGAGGGGATGAGGTTCAGGACCATGTCTCCTACGAAAAAAGTTTCAACAAAGCCCGTCATATAGTCCTTATCGCCCATTTAGTCAGCATTCAACGTTCAAGTACCAGTCTGTATAAAAGTCTGTAACAATTCGGAAATTTCATTTCTTGTGTGCATGTTCTTGGTGATTCTTGTCCGACAGCTTTGTCAGAGGTCTTCGGTTTAATCTTTCCAATTTCGTAGGCGAGAGAGCAGTCGAAATTCATGTATGCCAATAAGCAAAGGCCATATACGAATATGTAAGAGATGAATGACTTGTTGCATGCAACCTGGGGAGTTTTATTGGGGTTCGCATTTGTCTAAACATGACACTATTGTCCTTTTATTCCATGGACTATGAGATATGGTTTACCCTTCGGTACTTCTTCGTGTTTTACTTATGGCAAATCTGAGGCAAGGGGCATAAGGGAATGTGCTAAAGTTAATTGACTGGTATGGGGATGTCTGAGGCAAGAGGCATATAGGATTGTGCTAGATATTGACGGCTTGTAGGGCGGTGTCTGAGACAAGAGACATATGGGGGTGTGCTATAGGCAAGTGAATTGTGGGTTGGTGTATGAGGCAGAGATTCATGGGAATGTGCTCATAATAAGTAAACAACAAAGAAGTTTCTAAGGTATACCACATCTTGAAGTCCATGGAACAAAAGGACAATATCGTACATAATGTAATATTCAAACAAAAGCGAACCATAATGAAAATGAGGTGGGACCAGGTGCCCGGGAGGAGTAAGCATCCTATGTTTGTAAGCAACACCTGTCACAAAAGTCCTACAACAACTACTCATGTTCAGAAAGTAAACACATACATATACACTTATAAGCACATGCGGAGATAAGAATACCAAATCAAATTATCCCATTCATGACATGAAATGCTGTTGAACTGAAATTCCGTTGTCGGAAATGCATGTGAACAAATGTCTTTATGTATATCTTTAATGCTAAATGAATTGTAGTGAGGTGTATGGAAATATGCTAGAGATAAATGGCTTGTGGGAAGATGTCAGAGGCATGGGACTTTAGGAATATGCTAGAAATACATAACTTGTGGAATGTCTCAGAGGCAAGAGATCAACATGGAGATTTCAGATATAACACACCTTTAGTTATATACCAGAGAGAAAGAAGATATCAGGTATCAGATATCAGATACAGGAAACAGTTGAAAGGGGTGAGTAACAATGAAAGAGATGGAAGGTTTGAAAATGACTTTGAAATAAGTTTCTCAAAATGAAGTTTTTCCTTTAAAATCAATTTGTTTTATTTATCCTCTGCAAACCAGTACTTGTAATGGTGCGTTGTCATTTACTTTATGTTGTTATATATTGACTCTCTATGGTCTGCATCGTATTGATATATCAGTAGTAGACGCTATTCATTCACTACATTCATGATTCTAATGTATCCGCTGTCAAGACTGGGTTGAAATGGATATGTTAAGGTGTGCTTGTGTTTTTGGCGAAAGTTTGTTGTTTTTGTACCATTAAGCAATATATAAGTAAATAAAAATAACGTCTGATTAATGGAAAATAAAATCTTGAAGTATATTGTAACTACGTTGAAATTACCTATGGTTTGACGTTAATGTAGTACGTCAGGGACGTGTGAATAATAAACACTCAGATGCATTGAAGATATATAAAACCGCTATTCTAAAGTATAAAAGATAATAGCAAACATAACATCAGAATCCAACCCAAGAACAGAAGTCTATGACAACACCTAAATTGTCAATCCCTTCAATATACAATAAAAGTAGTCCATTATGACCAGGTATTGCGAATGTTTCTAGATATCAAAGATAAAGGAGTAATAAATATAAGACTATACGTGTATTAATCTAGTGAAAAATGTCTGCGGTAAGATAACTTACGATTTTAAATAATGATCAAGGCCGAGACTGTGGTTATCTAAGATATAAATGAATGAGGGTGGCACTTTTTAGTTTTAGAATAATTTATAAACTGTGGTAATCCAAGATATAAATGAATGAGGGTGGCACTTTTTAGTTTTAGAATAATTTATAAACTGTGGTTATCCAAGATATAAATGAATGAGGGTGACACTGTTTAGTTTTAGAATAATTTACAAACTATTATTACAGTAAATATGATATCAATAAATAATCAAATTAAGCTTTTGGCACCCTCAGGGGTTGATTGTCCGCCAGCAAGCATATAGCATATAGCCGCAACCACAGCGTATGCTTTGACCATATAGACGACAAAAGTTTATCCGGAGGTTGCTTATAACGCTTACAAATGTCTCCCAACGTAAGAATTCTGTTGTAAAGGGTAGTCTGTTCACTTATAGGTGTCACGCCAAGATTATTTCACCGGTGGAGACCAAATGCAATTAATGCATTGCACAGAACGTGCGACATTCAACGGGATATCCCAAGGCTAACGTTTACCCTGACATCATACCTTGGTTTATAATTTTTAACAGATAGACAATGTGAACCGCCAAACTGTACATACTAAACTAAGTCGGCTCCTTATAAATATAAATATGTATAAAACGATGCTTGGCATTTACAACAAACCGAACAGAAAAGGATATTCATTATCATGTTCCATTCATCCATAATGTAAGACACTTTTCATAACATATAATTCATTTGAGTATAATGTACATATGAATGCGCATACTCGGACACGAATAACAGGAGTTGTCAGAAGAAGACAGAGCTCGCCGATGGTAACCAAATTTAGATAGCAAAAGTTTTTTGTAAATAGGTCAAACTTGAAAGGCAATGTTAAAACGTAAAATATTTTCATACGTAATGACAGGTCTTATCACAAGAATACATACATGAAATATTTAAGCCTTATCTCTTACTGTTTATATGTTATGACCAAGGTTAAAGTTTTTTAAAAGCAGGCCAAACGTCAACGTCAAGGTCACAAGATAAAAAATATTGGTATGCAATGAAAGGTCATGGCACAAGGAAAAACATGTGAAATATTGAAACCCTTTCTTTAATGGTTCTAAAATTATGATCCAGTTTAAATTTTTTTTTATCTACGGACGACAACAACAACGACAACGCCGGGGTTATGACAATAGCTCTCCGGAAATTCTCCCCGTCGAGCTACAAAGTCTGAAGTTTTATATAACTAATGATACTTTTAGATATAAAATTGATGAACTATATATAAATGAGTTCTTAAAAACCCAAATTGTATTTGCACACTAAACTAACAATTATACTATGTTCAAAATAAAGAAAATGAAAATGACACATGAATAATGAATCACAAACATCATATAATATTCACATACTAAACGTTATAGTCAGAAATACATGACTTAATAAATGGAAATTCATACGAAAGAATAAATAACAGAAAAATGTTCTAACGCACATACACATTAGTATACTGAGTCTGACATAATAAACAATATGCACCATAAAATTAATCGATAATATTGATTTCTGCCCGATTAAGGGATTTCCCAGAGATGTAACTATCGAAATAAGACTTATTATAGAAATAAAGTGAAGCGGCAGAATCAAAGATTAACTTATATAAGAAAACATGGCGATCTGTAATATGCTAACATGTTCATTATCGGGGTCTTATGTAGGTGCTTGATAAAAGAATGCCTTAAAGGGTTTAGAAAAACGGGCGTCTACTTGTACGTCCATTGTCAGCTTGGGATCGAAACCTAGGCGGTGTGATATAAGTATATCTGCCAGTATAATTGCCTGTCCAAGGTTTTCAAAGATTTTTGCGGATGATCCTTTCAAAACTCAGTACTGGCCGCCACAATAGAGGTGAAACAGTATGAAGTAAGATGGTTTACATGAAACAAACACAATGGGATTTATATACCTGAAATGTATGACGAGAAGTTTGCACACATGAACATTAATTATATTTATGAGCGCACACAATGTCTTGAATATTGTACTGTTACTAAAATGAGATAAATACATGTATGCCAATATCTGACATTATCAATTACCTATGGGAAAAACCCAATGAACTATTATACAAAATGCAGTCAAAGAAAGATATAGCTGTCTCGTTATTACAAAAAAGTTTATCGTCTAATGGATGTCAAGTTAAATTACTTATATACCTGAGTTGGATACAATATTTAACACCTGTACACAACTGTTATCAAATATAAGAAGTTTTGTTTTACTTTAAGATCCGAATTGACCGTTTTATCTTGATAGAGCTAAAGTCCTTTAAACTGGGATGATTAGGTTTACAAAAATGACCTAAAATGACTAATAAACACAGTCGATTGCTTCATGAATGTACAAAGTTACTTGGGCACTCACAACAATGGACATTCTTGGCCACCTTGGGAATCTGAGGAGAGTCATTCAATTAACGGAAAATTAATTAAGTAGAGTTGTCGAATTTCCACGAAAATGACCTAAAATGATCATCGAATACAGTTGATTGCTCCATGTATGTACAAAAGTTACTTTGGCCCTCACAACAATGGATATTCTTGGACAAATGGAGAATCAGAGGAAAGTCATTCAAATGACGAAAAATTAATCAAGCAGAGTCTGTCAAATTGTCAGAATTTCACACATCTTGTTCCAGGCACTGTGTCATTGAATGTGCATCGTCTTCTATTGTGAGTGTCTCCTCATGGCACGAAACACCAAAAGGAATGCCATTACCGTCATGATATATACCATGAAATATGAGGTCATTGTTAAGAGAAGTTTCATTGGGAACATCATTTATGACTCCATTGTTCATTAAGTCAGGAATGTCGTTGATAACGTCTTTCTTTATACCAGGATTCATGACGTTATCAGTGTTGTCTGTAATATTCTCGTGATCTATTAGACCTATGGGTGGAGGACATTTCAAAGACATGACGCGAATTATTTTCTCTTTTTCTTTTTGTGCATCCCAAGGTGTAGAATATGCATTTGGTACTGTAGAAACATTCGACTGAGCAGGATTTAACGCATTACTATCTGGTGCGCTGCTAATTTTTCTCTTAAGAGAGAATGACGTCACCGAGCGCTCTTGTATAGTTGGGCATTGTATTACCTCGGTTGGGATTATGTCTCCCAGGATATTTCGTTTTTTGGGAAGTTTGATTTCAGCGTATTCTCCTAATCCTATCACAATTTCAGGGGCGTCTGCTCTTCCATCATCAAAGTACACTTTGTTATGATCAAAGGCTTTTTCGTGTGTAAATGTTGATTTGTCTGTAAGCCAAACCGTATTGTGTGAAGCTGATTTCTTTTTCCTGTATGAAACAAAAGTTTTAAGTCTAATAAATAAAATAAAATAAATAGATAGATAGATAGATAGATAGAATAGATAAAATTTATCGGAAACCAAGAAGTTTTGATTATGATCTAAATGTACGAATACTGCATTTGAATGATACGATTAGATATCTGAACGATTTTATTTAGTTTATAAATATACTGTATGTATCAAAATATAAATGTTAAATTATTTTGAAATTAAGGAATATATCACTCATATGATAGCAAAACTTATTTGATAATTGAGGATGTATGTGTATCTTGTCTATATAATTTATAAAGGTTTATAAATAGTTTTATTGCATTAGTAAAATGATATCACAAAGAGATGAACAATTCAAAGTCTTTTAAACTATTCCTAAACGATATCGTAATACACCTTTACATTTCCAATATATCACCTTGTCGTTCATGAATACTTTTAACATCCTATTTCAAAATTCGCGATCAAATCAGTTTTACCATTGTCTGATGAATTGTATAATTATATATAAATTTCCATCCGTTCATTGTATTACTTTTCATTTACAGCGACATCTACACTGTATATTATTCATATTATAATTATACGCTAATATTTGTCCAGTTTTCATGCGTACAAATGTTTGATTCATTTAACTATTGTTGAACATGCCTTAATCTTGATAAATATAACTGAAAAGTAATTTTAAGTTATCACAAATGAAATTATTCCTGAATAACAAGTGTAAAAAATGTATTATATGCTCCATAAGCATGTAGGTAGCGAGTAACATACATGATAATGGGATATAACTAGCTTAGTGTGTGAGAGAGCGAGTAACATGCGTGATAATGGGATATAAATAGCTCAGTGAGTGAGAGAGCGAGTAACACGCGTGATAATGGGATATAAACAGCTCAGTGAGTGAGAGAGCGAGTGACATACGTGATAATGGGATGTAAATAGCTCAGTGAGTGAGAGAGCGAGTAACATGCGTGATAATGGGATATAAATAGCTTAGTGAGTGAGAGAGCGAGTAACATGCGTGATAATGGGATATAACTAGCTTAGTGAGTGAGAGAGCGAGTGACACGCGTGATAATGGGATATAAATAGCTTAGTGAGTGAGAGAGCGAGTGACATACGTGATAATGGGATATAAATAGCTTAGTGAGTGAGAGAGCGAGTAACATACGTGATAATGGGATATAAATAGCTTAGTGAGTGAGAGAGCGAGTGACATACGTGATAATGGGATATAACTAGCTTAGTGAGTGAGAGAGCGAGTAACATACGTGGTAATGGGATGTAAATAGCTCAGTGACTGAGAGAGCGAGTACCATACGTGATAATGGGATATAAATAGCTTAGTGAGTGAGAGAGCGAGTAACATACGTGATAATGGGATGTAAATAGCTTAGTGAGTGAGAGAGCGAGTAGCATACGTGATAATTGAATATAAATAGCTTAGTCGGTGAGAGAACGAGTAACATGCGTGATAATGGGATATGAATAGCTTAGTGAGTGAGAGAGCGAGTAACATACGTGATAATGGGATATAAATAGCTTAGTGAGTGAGAGAGCGAGTACCATACGTGATAATGGGATATAAATAGCTTAGTGAGTGAGAGAGCGAGTAACATACGTGATAATGGGATATAAATAGCTTAGTGAGTGAGAGAGCGAGTAACATACGTGATAATGGGATGTAAATAGCTCAGTGAGTGAGAGAGCGAGTGACATACGTGATAATGGGATATAAATAGCTTAGTGAGTGAGAGAGCGAGTAGGATACGTGATAATTGGATAGAAATATCTTAGTCAGTGAGAGAGCGAGTAATATGCGTGATAATGGGATATAACTATCTTAGTGAGTGAGAGAGCGAGTGACACGCGTGATAATGGGATATGAATAGCTTAGTAAGTGAGAGAACGAGTAGGATACGTGATAATTGGATAGAAATATCTTAGTCAGTGCGAGAGCGAGTAATATGCGTGATAATGGGATAAATATAGCTTTGTGAGCGAGAGAGCGAGTAACATACATGATAATGGGATATAAATATCTTACTAAGTGAAAGCATTTTACATTTAACTAACCTGTAACTTATGTAGGCAGCAAGCAGCACTATACAAAATATGAAGACCACAATCGCCACTGAGACAGGAATAAATAAGTCACCTGAAAAAGATACTAATATTGATACTAATAAATATCAAAAGATATTACTTTAGTACACCAATGTCTCTTTAGTGATGCTTTCGCTGCAAGTAGTGGCTCTATATGAACAATAGGGTCACAATTCCAAATGGATCAAATATCTAACATATATAAACATTAAGCAGACTAAATCTAAACAAACCGGCAAATTTGGCATAAGTTGAGGGAAATGTGTGTGGAACCTTCAGACGACAGTTATAAGTTATTGCCGATTGTTAGCGTAATGTTTATATATGTCAGATATTTGCTCCATCTGATGCCGAAATGCGTAGAATCGTGCCGGCCATTCCGTTTATCAAAATTGCAAGTTTACACAACGTAAGGATTTGTGGCCCTGTAATTCATATAAGAGCCACTACTTGCGGCTAGTGATGCTCAAGACCGAAATCCATTTAGCAAAAAAAAAAAAAAAAAAAAAGACATTGGATTACGAAAGTATTAACCAGGGTGATTTGGTGAATTGTCACAGTCAAATCTATCCTAATTCACGAAAACTAAACGCTTTTCCTAATCTGAAAAGAAATATATACGGATATGATATTGCTTCTCTCTTCTAACCACGAAGACAACAGACAGGAACTGGTATAAGTGGAATTTCCACTCTTGAATCGGACTTTTAACAAGCAAAATGAAAATATACATTAACGCGTCACAGTTGGAGGAGACAATCATTGTGACTTTTATACTTGACTTTTAGATATTAGGCCTTTATTAACTGAAGTGATGCTATAGCATTCATTATGCACTATCTATATTAAGTCTGTTGTAGATATAGTAATGCAGTGATGGTTCTTTATTTCATTTCAAACAGGTTGGGAAGGCTTAAGCATCGTCAAGCATGACACCGAGTAAAGGAAAATGTTATGCTATTGAAACTTGCCAAAGCAAGAAATACAGCTCTCTACCATTATCCTGCAGATTTATTCGTATCATAATAAGCCATTCACAATTCAACGGAAAGATGTCCATACCTTAAACAAATGCCAAAGACATCAGATAAAATGCATCTGACTCAGCTGTTTGACAAAGATCGCCAAGGATATGCAATAACAAGATTTGTCGATGCCATAATAACTAGCCGATTGGGCATTGGCAGAAAAAAAAAACATGCATTTTCAATGTTTTCTTAAGTGAAGATCAAATCCAAGATAAAGGTCACAAATGAACAAGATGAAAGAGATCTGGTCACAATAAATCTAAATTTGAAATCCCAATCTTTGTATTTCAAAAGACAAAGTCCAGTTAAAAAGTATATAAAGTAGGTCAAATTCCAAGGTCATGGTCACAAGGTCAAAAGACATGGTATCAAATGAAACTCCTGACATGAGAGACCTATTGGTAAAGTATTAAAGCCTTACTCCTATTGGTTTAAAAGATATAATCTAGCTTAAAGTTTTTGAAGAATAGGTCAACGGTCAACGTCAAAAGGCATGATATCAAATGGAAGCTCTTGACACGAGGGACCTATGTGTGAAATGTGTGTTATTCAAAAGACAGAGTCCAGGATAAACTTTTTGAAACGTAGGTCAAAATCCAAGGTCAAGATCACAAGATCTAAAGTCAAGGTATCAAATGAAAGCTCTTGTCATTAGAAACATATGCATGAAGTATCAAAGCACTGGGTCAAAAGGTATAGCAAAGGTTAAGGTTTTGAAAAGTAAGTTAAAATCCAAAGGCAAAGCTAGAAAGTGAAAAGTAATGGAATCAAATAAAAGCTGTTGTCATGAGGAACACATGTGTGAAGTATCAAACCCCTAAGTCCAATGATTTAAAAGATATACCCAATTTAAATTCTCTTGAATATTAAGTCAAAGTCGGAGATCAAGGTCACAAGTTCAAAGTCTTGGTATGAAATGAAAGCTCTTAGGGAAACTATGTGTCAAGAATCTAAGCCCAATTTCCGAATTAAAACCGCTTTGTTTGTCGTGAATATGACGCTCAAGAAAAAGATTGCTTAAAGCTGTAGAGGGGCCCAATACACGACATTGTCTGTGCAAACTGACAAAATCATACTGTTGAGGATGAAGCTAACTACAGTTTTTTAACCCTAAAAAGATGAAATTATCGGAACATTCAACCCGCCTTAATCTGTGTAGTATTTAACAGTAGAAATCTGAATGAAAATATCACTGGCCACACATTGCTGAAAAAATGCTCTCCGAATGCGGACAGAAGAACTAAATAAAGTTAGTTAATTTTTCCAAAAGTCTTTCCATATTTGTTGTATTCGATAATCCTGTGTAAAATTTTATTTATAGCGTCACTTGTAGAATTTTGTTTTATATGGCAATTCAGAAACTGACAACAGTTTTTAGCAAATCGAATGAACTGTTTGCAGGCATGCCATTCCGAACGTAGTTCACGATCACTTTCAACAGCATTTAGAGATTAAACCACATTAGCCAACTAGCACCACAGACACTTCACAATGCACAACATTCTGGTATCAGATCTAGAGGGAAGAGTAAGTATATCAATACTTACCAAAACATCCTAAAAAGATAAAATTAAACACATTCCTGGCTCGTTTGATTGAAAATGCAACATGAATAATGAAGGTTAGAAAGAACAATTTATACAATGATGCGTTAATGTATTGTTAAGTTTCTTACAAGAGAAAAGAATAGACACACACTCCAAACGTGTCATTTAATTATACGCAGGTGGGGATACTTTCACTAATCGCAAAAGGTTCTCTCTCTCAAAAAAAGGTCTCTTAAAGGTATCTAAATCCCCGGTAAGCAAAGAGGTTAAGAACATATCTTATATAGTCTATCTTCTCCAGAAGGGCATATTATGTGGAAAGAGTGCGAGTGCTAATGCAAACACCTGTATAAATCTATTTTCTCAAGAATGGCCTGTAAATAAGTGTCCAATGCTCTGAATGATGGAGCTTTTACGGAAACATCTTAATAAATGTGCAATGTTCTGTACAGCAGACTGCTAACTTAAACATCTATAGTCTATAGTCCTCAGAAAGGCCTGTAAGTGCCCAATACCCGGAATAGTGGAGTGCTAATGCAAACACCTGTATAAATCTATTTTCTCAAGAATGGCCTGTAAATAAGTGCCCAATGCTCTGAATGATGGAGCTTTCTCGGAAACATCTTAATAAATGTTCAATGTTCTGTACAGCAGACTGCTAACTTAAACATCTATAGTCTATAGTCCTCAGAAAGGCCTGTAAGTGCCCAATACCCGGAATAATGGAGTGCTCACGGAAACATCTGTATAAGTCTGTCTTCTTCAGAAAGGCCTGTTCATAAGTACACATTACTCTAGACGATATAGTGCCATTTTCCTCAGAAAGTGCCTAATTTCATGGACCATAGTGTGCTCACTGAAATATGTCCCAGGCTATAGAAAGTGTCATTGTAGGGACCTTAATTCGGATAATATAATCATTGATTATATATCACTAGACCGCTGTAAGTCGACAAAATAATAACCGTGAAATGGAATAGTAATAGAAATTAAGTGGTACTATTTCTTGTTTTCTTCTTTTTTTCTTTTCATGGAAAGATTTCCTTAACCTAACCCTTATGTGGTTAATTTGTCACCTAATCTTTATCATTAATAACACGAATGAAGTCACGGAATAAGTGTCAAAAGGAAAATAGATATGAGTATGTAGTGGAAAAAAGTCCCAGTAAAGAGATAGAAAAGTACACATACAAAATATAAATTACTTGAAATGTTTACAAATGACAAATACATTCCTTCAAAAAATGTACAGAAGGGAGGTAATCCAGAGCGTTAATGCACAGAATTCGGTTTAAATCATAAGCAAAGAAAACATTCAATACAAGCAAGTAAAAAAGATAAGAATGTGGGGTTATGACACCCTTCTACTATATTCTTATTATACATACTTTTCCAAATCATTTCAAAGATGTTCTTTGTGAATACTGTACTTGCTGCAATGTTTGTTTGGTTTTCATTAATTTCATTTTCTGCAGAGAAATAATCGGATGTGGAAATGAAGTACATAACAAGAGCTACACCTACGCTTCAGAATAGTACAAAATAGTGCAATTTGTGACGAAGTTTTAATTTCTATATCTTGAAGTGTTGATGATATTAGCTAATAGTCATTCCATACATATATCAAATATAAACTTTCTGCAATTAAATATTCAGAATGGGTAAAACAATCATTTCCAGTAACCTCGACATTTACTCTGTGACTCTAGCTCAGATTATGACAAAGCACCTTTCTGTAAGGATCAATGCTACAAAGTATAAAGTTGATCTAATAAGGTATGTAGAAAATATGATTTTAGAAAATAAGGATTTTAGACCGAGAGTCCACAATCTCTTTGATAAAGATTATATGACTTTGACCATGGTCTCCATTCTACATTGAAATTTCCATTAAGTGTTAATTCATTAAAAACAAATATATCAAAATTATTGAATTTTCATAGCTTTAGGTAAATAAAGTTCAAACAGTTCTATATGATCTTCATCTTATATGTAAGACAATAGGTAAAAAAAACCCCCCACATACTACTACACACAAACACACGCTCATACAACCAATAACATAAAACAGAAGCAAAAACAAAAACAAACATAAAGATTAATCATAGTACATAGTGAACTTTTCATCAAGGTGTATAGATACCGCCTTATATTCTACATATAAAGTGAATTCAATGTGGTATGATGCATATATGAGATATTGGTCAGACAAAGTGTTACAGACATACATGTTCATGACAAAGAGGGAGAGACAGACAACGCTGAAAAATTCCCGTCAAATGATAGGCATATAAACTATTTATTAGCACTTATTTGACACTTCACTGTCAAATACAATATACTACAATGTAATGATGTAATTACCTTCTAATATCTTATTATTTTTTCTCAAGTTTGTCGTTAAAAGTAATGTTGTGTTTTTTTTCAACAACTTGAACTTTTTCTACATTTCCAAGGTCATAGCATTAAATACTTCTAAATGTAAAGATTATGGATAAATCCAAAACTAAAAATCTAAAAATCATGAAACCAGAGGACATACAAAATCAGTGAAAATAAAAAACAAGTGGAAAATAACAAAATATGTCTACTAAATATAATACTATACTTACCAGTGACAAGACTGAACTGTGCATAAAACGACAAAGATTTGTTTCCAATCGCAGCATATGAAATGTTGAAGTCCCCTTGTACCATTAACACTGTTGTCATTTCGGAGGTATTGCACGACAAAATGTTTATATTCCTGTGATTTCCATTGTTATACAGTACCTTAGATACGAAAGATGTATATAAGAAATTTCTATGTACTGGTATCAAGGAACGTAACGGTGTATAACCGTTACACAGTTATACATTAAAACTGATTACACAATACAACTAAAATGTAACTTTTTCAGCTGCAAAAACTTTATAATCGATGGCTTTGTTAATATGGAAGATTCATGGTAACTTTAATATGTGCTTTTCTCATCTTGTTCTAAGAATCTCATTTTCAGTAATGTCCTGTTGTTATAACTGGGATTGATTTGCAATGTGAATGAGTAAAGTCATTCCACCCATTTATTTACAAATATCAAGTTATACGTAATACGCATAAAGAGAATAACAAATAATATTACACAATAAAAAATCGCTAGGTCTATCAATGACAAATGTAAAATACTCAGGAGAAGTCATATTGGTTTTCATAGCAACGTACTGCATGTAAAGAACGAATTATAAGGAATGGAGGAGAGGAGACAAAACACACATTTGAAATCACACTAGTAATACAATTCCTATTAATGACATCTGCTTTGACCAACAGACATGTACATCACCTTGAATTTCGATGATATAAACATATAAACAAGTGAATAATATTCATATGGTAACGAAGTGTTCTTACACTTATTTGGTCTTCTCCACAGCTTGTAATCATCAACGTCAATTTTACGTTTCCTTTATGCTTGTTTCTGACTATGAAATCACACGTTTGTCCTTGTGGAATTAGATCGGTCCATTTTCGGTTAATTTCAAATTGTCCATCATCAACTGAATATTCATGGGGGCATGCTATGAATAAATAGATATGAATTACAGACATAAATGATACAAGTGAAATGTGATTTGTAGTATACGGAATGAAAGGGAAATTGCTCATTGTGCTTACAAAATGGCTGCAGTTTGCTCAAATTATATCTTTAGATAAACATGTATATTTAACTCATTCATGTTACTTCAACATCTACAATGAAATAATTAACTGGAGTATGGATTAACAAGATATATTGTATTCTACATAAATATTGGAAATATTTATTATATTAAACGTAACGCATTTGCAAATTGAATTATTACACTACTTTAGTTATAACTCATTTGTCGGACGAAACAGTTCAAATGAAGATGTTTACCCATTTGTGGTAGATAATTTGTTCGAATTATTCTCAAAAGTAGGTGATTCACATTCTCATTTGTATTATTTTCTAAAACATTTTGGTATATTTTCAGTTTTTGATACACAGATCAGAAAATCGGTTATTGCCACATTCAATTACACCACGAAAATGACCAACACACAGATGAGCTTAATCGACCAGCGCAACTTTTAAAGAAAGTATTTTCTGAAGTATCAGTTCGGATTTGATTAACACCTAGGTATACAAACTTTTATTCTATCTCTACCAAAATATATAAATAACGTCGAAGCATTTAAGAGGAGTCGTAAACATAGAAAAATCTATTCGAAAATTCTTCTTAGGTCTTATTCAGAACTTTTATCAAAATTCGGAAAAATTATTTATCTGCAATATGCATTCATTGGAATTTCCCATCCCAGTTTCTATGGTGATCTTGTGTACAAACTTAGAAGGGTCAAAGGTTCCGATAAGTTAATTTCTTAGGGTTCCAAACGCCTTCGTTATTCACAATATGACATCGGAGATCAAGTCTTTATTTGGTCTTTCTAAGTTGCGGTGGAACTATATGATGGACCCTGCTGAAACCATTTTCAAAAGGGACATGGTCCTGAACCTCGTCACTTCTGACTGTTGGTCGATACTCCAACAGATAAAGGATCGTTGGTCGGAACTCCAACAGATAAAGGATCTGGGCTCGTTTCCAGATCTGCATACCGCGGTGTACTCATGTTGATGTAAATTTATACTGCAAGCAAGACAGGAGACGCTCACTACTCCAGGGCACCTGGTCTCACCTCTGAATTTCAGGGGCACATTGTTGTTAATGCCATAGTCATGTGACACCATTTACTTTGGTATTTTACCATGCGTGTTTATGTAGTTTTACCTCTTATCCCTAGAAACCTGATGATCCTTGCTCTCTATATAGAGGATTATCTCCAGATTGTAACTGTGTGTATTTTATTGAAACTTGCGGACTTCAGATGTTCAAACTGGTCTTTTGAATTCACAGAATCCTCATTTGTTTAATATTACATCTAGAGTGAACTATTTCATTGTATTTTAGAAAGCTAGATTTAAGTTTTATGGAGTTCTTAGAGGAACCAGCAATAAAATGTAGTTTGTAAGGATTCATGTGCATTTAAGAATACAAACACAAACAAGGAAAACAAGGAATACAAATACAAACAAGGTAATTCTGAATCTAATTGTCTTGTATTTTGGTGTGCCATAATTAGGATTTCCTGGAACCAAATAACATTTGAAACGCCCTCCCCAAGCTGTCAAAGTAATATATCTTATATTTATTATATATTTATATATATGGTCTCCTGTAGCGTCTACTATTTTGATTAAAGTAACATCGTAAATTTGTTTATTACAGTATCTTTTGACTGCCCATCAGTATTAAATGCAGCTATCGCGTACAAATACGCTACATAACCCACGTTTTCCTTATCAGTTTTATTGATCTCGGTCGACCTCGGAAATATTCATGTATGCAGTGCACGTGATACAAATTCTACTTCTCACATGCTTTACATCATACTCATTCTTTCTTTGTTTTCTTTTCCGAGTCACTTAGTACAAAAGGCCGATTTCTTTTCTTTTTCTTATCTTCACCATTGTTGTTTTACTCCGCATGCAAATGAATAATTTTAAGGTCACGTGCGTATTCTCCGGTCTCGTACGAACGTAAATAGGTTAAATTTGAGGGTCGTATTTCTCACTTGCTGCAGCAATGACTGTATAATCAAGGCTTATTAGGTTTGGGGGTCGCTGCAGTTTATTATCTTTTTATAAGTAAAAAAAGTTAGGAATATATTTTATTGTACCTCTGATTTTATAAAATTAGACATTATGTACCTTTAAACGAATAATTGTTGGTATAATTAAAAAGTGCACTTAGGGAAACAAAAATACATCACAAAAATAGTTGATTATAATGCAGTTGTGGTATTAACATGGAGGAGTAAGCGTCCCACAGCACAGTATCTCTTACCAAGATATCTGGCTATAAATGAAGCTTCTTGGCCTTCTGAAGAGTATTGTAGTTTTAGTCGAGCTCCTTGTACCATGAGGGCATTGCCCAATTTGATTAAATCCTGAAAAATAAGTATCACGACATGATAATAAACTGAAATGTAAATTTGAATCAGTAAAAGCTTACTTCTGTTGTTTCACAGCGTATCTACAACGGCAAGCATAGGTGTCACATAATAACTCGATCATCTGTTTTATTTTCGGTCACAATGTCTGTTTTATTTTCGGTCACAATGTCTGTTTTATTTTCGGCCACAATGTCTGTTTTATTTTCGGTCACAATGTCTGTTTTATTTTCGGTCACAATGTCTGTTTTATTTTCGGCCACAATGTCTGTTTTATTTTCGGTCACAATGTCTGTTTTATTTTCGGTCACAATGTCTGTTTTATTTTCGGTCACAATGTCTGTTTTATTTTCGGTCACAATGTATGTATCTCAAATTGTTGGGGATAGAATCTTCGCTAGCCTTGACCGTTTTTGAAATTATCAATAAAATAAGGAAAATATCAATATCATTAACAAACCTTGTTTTCTTTTAAGATTTGAGGGAATCCCGATCCATTGATTTTCAGGTAGATGTTTGTTGCCTTTAGAACATCTACATTATATGTACATGTTGTGAAATATTCCGGATTGTTTCCGTTCATGTAGTAGCCAGGTGACCAGAAAGTGTCTGTTACGGACATAAAACTGCCACCACACGCTGAAAATATAAATTTGAGATAATCAATCCAAGAAGAAAAAAAGAAAAAAAAAACAAACAAAAACGAACAAGCAAACTAACAAAACGAACCCCCTCCCAACCCCCCCCCCCCCCAAAAAATACCCCCCCCCCCCAAAAAAAAAAAAAAAAGAAAGAAAGACAGGAGAAACAAAACAAAAGAAAACAAATCCCAGAAAGGCATCCTATCACGGACCACGTTGCAAGAGTTGAGTGTTTTAGGTCATACAGCAAGTGCCGAGCATTTTATCAACTTTGGGACATTGTGTTAGCTATTCAACTCTTTTACTTTGGTCGTGCAGATGTTTTCATACCGATAAGTTATATCCCTGCTTGTTTGATTCCAAATCCTGAACTTGACATTCACATAAAACTACAAGCTTAGATCTATTAGAGTAAACCTTATGGTCAGGATATTAAGTAATACGTATGGCTTATTATTCAGATAAAACTACAAGCTTTCTTCTACTAAAGTAAGTGTCTAAACCTTATGGTCAGGATATTAAGTAATACGTATGGCTTATTATTCAGATAAAACTACAAGCTTTCTTCTACTAGAGTAAATGTCTAAACCTTATGGTCAGGATATTAAGTAATACATATGGCTTATTATTCACACGGTTTGACTCTTTCTACTGGGTATATGTGACGGGTGTTGCTAGCAAACAGGAGATGCTCATTCTCCCTGGGCACCTGATCTTACTTCATCATAGGGGTTCACATATGCTCTTCAAGTAGACATTTTTCGTTGTTTTCTATTTGGTTTTCATTTTCACTGTTTTTGTATGTCCTTTGGATTCATGATTTTCGGACTTATGGTTTGGACTTATTCATCTTCTTTTAATTTTCTCAGTATCACATTATGTGAGCGGATGATCAATATTCCGCCTTGCAACGTTTATGTATATCAAGAACTACACATTTTTTTCCCACTAAAATTTCTTGTGTACATTTGAGAGTTTGACAAAATATGTTAATTATAAAATGGTCACACCATTCATATTTGTCATTCATTTTTATAGATAATGATTGCGGCCATACAGTTTAACACTTAACGCGACTATGCGTTAAAATAGCTTCAATACATCCATGCATCAGGGCGGGTGGTATTGGTCGGTAGGAGATGCTTACTCCTCTGTGGCACTTAATCCCGCTTCTGGTTCTTCCATGTGTCTGTAATTACCCGTGCTTCCTATTCTTTATCATAGATGCATATATATGTAAAAAGCAAACTAACTCCCGAATGAACTAAAAGAAAAAAGAGGAGTTACCGGCTCAGTTATGGGGCAGAAGTCACCATGGAGCTATACAATACATGAATATAAATAATATAATAGAACATTTAACACATTACAAAAATATTTGATTGTAGTGCAATTACGATACCGACTTAGGACGGTCATTTAATTTGACAAAAGCCAAACAAATGGTGTGGTTAACCGGTTTACGGGCCCACCTTCCCACTCACCGTAACAGCAGAACAATCAAAAGACGTACATTTAAAAATTTATAAATAATCCTCCATGTAAAGAACAAGGGTCAACAGGTATCGCATATTGAGAGGTCATAAAAATATAAACACCTAAGGTATTGTAAAAAACATAATGGTATAAAAATATATGCGACATCAACATGATAAACCGTGCTCTGCCAGTCTGAAAGCGAGCTAAGACCCTAGATCTGTAGGAGTCCCGACTAACAGTCAGAGGGGACGAGGTTCAGGACCATGTCTCCTCTGAAAGAGGTTTGGACAAGGCCCGTCATATAGTCCCCACCGCCCTGTTAGTCAGCGTGCAACGTTCAAGTAAAAGTCTCCATAAGGCTGTAGAGGGGCCAAATACAAGACCTATAATCTTTTTGATGATCTCAATATCATATTGTCTATTTAGGAGACGTTTGACTGTTTTATTACATGATAAAATAACGTTATCGGAGCCTTTTACTTTCCTTAGTTTATATACGAGATCACCGTAAAAATTAGGATGGGAAATTCCATTGGATACATACTGTTGAAAAGAAATATTTCCAAATTTAGATAGAAGTTCTGAATAAGATCTGAAGAATTTGCCGAATGTTTTTCTTAGCTTGTGATATCTGTAACCCTGAGTTAAACGTTTAGTAGTAATTTGTAAATTTCGTTTATGAAAGTCCAAAACATCGGTGCAGCCTCTGACAAATCGAACTAATTGAGATATATAGATACCATATGATGGGAGTCGAGGGACATCGCCATCCAAGTAAGGGAAATTTACAATAGGAAATCCAAAATCCTCACGTTTATCATTAATATTAGTATATATTAGGTGGTTGATAATTTTGATGTTTAAATCTAAGAAAGGTGTAGATTTATCTCAAGTATTAAAGAGCCGATTAACCCACTTTAGGACAGAGCTATGTATAAGGGAGATACTTCCTTATTTTAGGAAATTAAAAATATTTAATCACAATAAATTTGAATTAAATATGTAATAGCAAACACATCGTTCAAAAATATAAATAGCTTAGAATTACTTGACCAGGATACTTTAAATCCTTTGCCACTGGTTTTAGAATTTGTTGTAAACTGTAGAGTCCCAGAATCGGAGTCTGTAATCATGGCTTTTGAAGATGCATTACTGCTACAAAGGAATTGTTTGCTACTGTTCTCTCTACCCTGTCAACATAAATCATCTGATTAGGTTTATATTGGTAAATGAAATATATATATGTTGGTTGATTGTTTAGGGTTTACTGTCGTTTTAACAATTTATAAGTCATATTGCGACACGCAAGCAACTTTTAGACATTGTGACAAAATCTGGGAATGGGACCCTAATCTTCTACACCGCAAACAAAGCTCTAAACTATTACACCAAGTGTGCCCCTTGCGATAGATATGCCGTACGCTAGGAAATACAAAAATTAGATGTCATGTTTTGACTTCTGGTAGTTTTACTACTACTACAACGACGACGACGACGACAACAACAATACTTTGAAGACTCGGGGCAAAAAATCCTCTGGGTTAATCTAGAGTTAGAGACCCTGACGATAGAGAGAATCCGAGAGATACCCTCTACAGTAATGGCATCAGTTTTCATTATAACTACATGTAGTGGAAAACGCATTTATAACGGACAAATATACATAAAAATCACGCATTAAAAATCCAAAACTAGTCATCTTTTCATACAGTGTAAAATCATACTACACGTGTGCCTTGACCAATGAAAACGACTGTTATAAATGAAATCAAACTATTGTGATTGGTCGGTGTTAGGTGCGTACTGGTACCAGAATAGTAAATGTGTAAATTTGTCGCTCAGATAACGAGATACTAATTAGAGTTTCTGTCTGAGGTCACCCCTCAACGAGTACACCATTTCACGATTACAGCGGGACAGTCGATTTGGTAGGCAAAAATCATCACTGTTCCCACATGTGTGAAAAGTTATTAACATTTCCCGTAAATGAATCTTTTTGCCGAAAATGCATTAACTGAAATGACATCGACCAGACTATAGTGTGATAAACATTCCAACAAACCGGTTTTCTAAGCCTGTTGCATACTGCAGTAATACATATATGATGCTGTAAACAAAACACAAACACTTCAATGTGAAAGTTATTACTCACAGAAATATCAAGTAATTCGATGATGTCCCCACAATCGTCTCCCATTTCAACGTCATGGAGGAAGACGACTATTTTCCCGCTGATATTACTGGATATATGAAAGGTGTACGTAGCAAGATTGGCATACTTCCCGTGAAATAAACGTGGTGAGAACGATCCATTCCGTCCAGCGGAGTGCAGTACCAATTGATCTGTTCCAATATAAACATTGCTTTCATTAAAACATGGTAAGATGTATGAAACGGTATATACCTAATGCAGATCTCAGGTCATCAGAAACTAGGAATAATAAATGGCACGTTCGGATGTAGCTCAAACGTCTGCGTAAGTTGGTTGATTTATGATTCAGCTTTATACCTAAAATTGGCGGACAATTTGTCAAAAGGAAGCAACTCCAATAGAATTGTATGCTAATGAAATCTATGTATTAGTTTCAGTAGGATTTGTCTGTTACGCGGTAAACAGTATCGGCCAAATGATCTGTTGATTGGTAATTCAAGGCCTTCTAAATCATTCATAAGATGCGACATGGCAGGAGGAGACAATAATTTACTACAAATCGTCAAAACCACACGCCAATTGATTAACCACTACACTACTACTATCCCCCGACTAAGTTAGCGACTATTGTTAGTTTCATTTCTGAACAATCTGGCCATTACTGGACATTACATGATGGCATAAGTAAGGTTTATTCAAGATTTTTCTTCAACCGGTCCGGAAGAAACTAAAATAAATTAGAATGACACCTGAATTATGGAATAAATATGAAATCTTGTGACAAATATAGACGCTGAACAAAGGAAAGTGGATTTGTAGTTGAGGACTCTTTCTGAGTGCCGTTTAGACAAAAGATTAAAAAGGTATCACGGTCTGTTAAGATCTAATGTTACCAAAGAACACTTTCCTCAAAGGCTGCTACATCACTACACCGGCATGTATAGCATAGAAAATATTTTTACTATTTTATGTATGAAATATTACTTTGATTGCCTACTGACAGAATTAAGAAAATTACTTTTACATTTACAATTTTCACAGGTAATTGATAACTCTAAATCTGCGGTCAGTAAGTCTAATATTGGCAGAGGTAGGTTCGAGTTAAACTGTCCTTTAATTTGTTTATTTTCACAATATTCGACCTTTCTAAGTAGCTATTCCTGTCAATGTCGTAAACCCAACCAACTTATGAACTATCGCGATAATCGACACTTCCACATAGTTTCACGACATGTATGTGTTGACTGTTTCGTCTGGTTTCTACGATTGGTGTTTTATCGAAATTCCAAGCTAACTCTCTTTGATTTCTCCTCTAGTAATTTGCTCATACGATTCATAAATTAGATTCAGGAAAATGGTAGAAGTAGAAAGTAAACGATTTAGAAATATTATAACAACAGCAATTTAAAATGCGAACATTGTATTATTAAACATTCTGAAGGACGTAACATTGAATACCTTGACTAATGACCTCATAGCTGGCATTCAGACGAGCGTGCTTGTTATCAAGGTTTATAACATTATAAAGAATATCAATGTATCCGGTAGGGATGATGTATGTTTCTGTATCTTTTATATTATTGCATATCTCTAGCAGCTGCGTTGCATTGTCTTCAACCTATCAAAAGCAAAAAGTCGTTGTTAACATCTCTGTGTATATGATAAATACATAGGAATTATAAATCGGGTTATTGGAAGTCATGCTATTTAAAGGGATTGTTTACCGGGAAACTATTCAAAGCATTTGTTTTATACAATAAAAGGTGAAATGTTATTGTTCTGAGTAGCTGCAAGTAGTGGCCCTCTGTTTACATTTTATCTATTGGCTAGTTATTTATGAAGAAGAAAACTAAATTGAAATGACCAGAAATGCAGTAACTAGCGGATAAATAAAATGTAAACAGAGAAATGACATAAAAATAACAATGACCACGTGTTATTCGTAATCTCCGTCTCTGTGAGGTTTCTTTCAACGAGATCTCGCGAGACCGAATGACTGGCACAGAAACCGGCAAATTTGACACAGGTTGGGAAAAATGTGTGTAGAGCCTTCAGACGACAGATCAAGGGTAAGTTATTATTGCCGATCGTTTGCTTTATATTTATATATTTAAAATATGTGCTCCATTTGATGCCGAAATGCGTAGAATCGTGCCGGCCATTCCGTTTATCAAAAATGCAAGTTTACGCAACGTAAGGAATTGTGGCCCTATCATTCATATAGGGCCACTACTTGCGGCTATGTGCTGTGGTACTGCTGTGTGACGTGTAGATTTTGGCCATTACTGCTGGCGTTCTCACACTGGAGACGTTTGCTACCAAGGTTACTTGCATCTAATTGAGCATGCTATTGTAATGCAAGTTTCGTCTCTGTATTAATGATTGATTCGAGTACCGCCCAATGATGGAAGCGTCCGCTCTCAAAACGGAATATCCTAGTTCAATTTACGAGCTTGGTACAATTATTACCTTACATATATTACAGATGTGGTACTATAAACGTGACGTTCAAGTGTAGGAGAACCAGTGCTAATTCTCTCTAGGTTTGAAAACCGAGGGAAATATGTGAAACTTAGCTTTCAAACAAAGAAATGTTTAGACGGCTTTTCAAAAACAAAGACATATTGAATCTAGTTTTTCTTCATAGAAGTTGTCTTGCTTAGAAGACGCTGATGATATTTTGTACCAAGGTCTAACACCAGACTAGCGTTAGACATTCTGTCGTTACTTCAGTTCCAGTTCGTTTATTACTCTATACCACCATTATGGGATATACTTTCCAATTCAAAATAACTTTTTCTGTCCTCTCCTAGATTTTTAGAATTCGTTTACGTTACAAACACAAAAAGATATAACTAACCACAAAAGCATTACTACAGTCTGTCCCCTTAGTAGCCGACGGAGTAAGATCTACGTGGTGGATGTACAAGACCAATGTAGAATGTGTGTCCAGCGAAGTTTGTAATTCGTATTTACACTTCAAGCTGTTGTTGTTCAGCTCAGACACCTTAAACCCCTCAGATGTTATAGTGCCGCTGCTGTCTGTAAGGACTGTCCAACATGCTGGAATAGACGTAAAGAATAAATTATATAAAGCCTTAAACCCCTCAGATGTTATAGTGCCGCTGCTGTCTGTAAGGACTGCCCAACATGCTGGAATAGGCGTAAAGAATAAATTATATAAAGCCTTAAACCCCTCAGATGTTATTATGCCGCTGCTGTCTGTAAGGACTGCCCAACATGCTGGAATAGACGTAAAGAATAAATTATATAAAGCCTTAAACCCCTCAGATGTTATAGTGCCGCTGCTGTCTGTAAGGACTGCCCAACAAGTGGAATAGACGTAAAGAATAAATTATATAAAGCCTTAAACCCCTCAGATGTTATAGTGCCGCTGCTGTCTGTAAGAACTGCCACACATGCTGGAATAGGCGTAAAGAATAAATTATATAAAGCCTTAAACCCCTCAGATGTTATTATGCCGCTGTTGTCTGTAAGGACTGCCCAACATGCTGGAATAGACGTAAAGAATAAATTATATAAAGCCTTAAACCCCTCAGATGTTATAGTGCCGCTGCTGTCTGTAAGGACTGCCCAACATGCTGGAATAGACGTAAAGAATAAATTATATAAAGCCTTAAACCCCTCAGATGTTATAGTGCCGCTGCTGTCTGTACGGACTGCCACACATGCTGGAATTTATAGACGTAAAGAATGAATTATACAAAGCCTTAAACCCCTCAGATGTTATAGTGCCGCTGCTGTCTGTAAGGACTGCCCAATATGCTGGAATAGACGTCAAGAATAAATATATATAAGGCTTTAAACCCCCAGATGTTATAGAGCCGCTGCTGTCTGTAAGGACTGCCCAACATGCTGGAATAGACGTAAAGAATAAATTATATAAAGCCGTAAACCCCTCAGATGTTATAGTGCCGCTGCTGTCTGTAAGGACTGCCCAATAAGCTGGAATAGACGTCAAAAATAAATTATATAAAGCCTTAAACCCCTCAGATGTTATAGTGCCGCTGCTGTCTGTAAGGACTGCCCAACATGCTGGAATAGACGTAAAGAATAGATTATATAAAGCCTTAAACCCCTTAGATGTTACTGATCTGCTGCTGGATCCGCCTCTGTCTGTAAGCACTTCCAAAATGGAGAGTTATGATATTTAGAACGGATAGTGTAAAACACCTCAATATATTGGAAGGCAGACAGTGTTACGACAAAGATAATATCAGCAGTTTTGATCTTTATAGAGTTATATCTTCAGTATTTGGATTCCTACTCACCACAGTTCAAGCAGAGGGACAAACAGGCATAAAGATCTCTTCATGTAGAGAACAAGACTCCAGATATAATACAAACGAATAAATGAAAAAAAAAAAAAAAGATCCCAGAATATTGTACGGCAGATATTGTTACGATAATATCATAACAGCAATTTTGATGTTTGAATTTTCTTTCCGATATCAGTGAAAATGTTAAACGAAGGCAGTTATATACATTTATACTTGTTTATCTGCATTCGGTAAAATATATTGCAGAAAATAAAATCTAGAATAAGCAGCATGTAGTGCTCAGATACATTCAGTGAATGGCTTCCCTATAGAATATCTGTATAATATAAAGCATATCAGAATTGGTACTTACTTGAATAAGATACCTTAATAAAGGAATTTCCAGTGTTTTTAAATACCATCAATGGTTCAACTGTCATCGCAGTGTAATATTTTGTGGCAGTACCATTTGCACAGACTTTTTCGTCCTTCTCTGTTGTAGGATTCTATAACATTATGACAGTATAATATAATATAATATAATATAATGTACACTTTCTATAGGTTAATGATACAATGTAACTGAAAGAATATGATTAAAGTCTATTAACAAAAATGATTATTCCTCTGTTAAGATTATGCGATTCTGATTTGTAGATTACAAACGACTTATGACTCAAAAATACATCATGTGATATTTATTGACCGGATAGATAACATTATGACCGGGCCATAATTTTCGATGACCGCCGAATATAACCGACGCAGAAATCCAATATTGCGACGATCGCACGCTTCAGTTTCGTCTGGAATTTAGAACTGAATTTGGATAGTTGACCAGGTTTTCTTTATCTACTCCTACTCATAAGCAAGAGAACACAGATCACCTTGTTGCTTTCTGTCTCTGTGTAATCAATTTTATTTCAACATTTACTACTGGCCCTCAGACAGCAAACCGGAGTTACCTGCTCTTTCTTGCGATCGCTTTTAAGATCCACACAGGCATTGCCAGTCTACCTCAAACAGGTATTGTCAGTCTACCTCAGACAGGCATTGACAGTCTACCTCAGACAGCCATTACCAGTCTATTGCACACAGCCATTGTCGGTCTACCTCAGACAGGCATTGTCAGTCTACCTTAGACAGGCATTGTCAGGCTACCTCAGACAGGCATTGCCAGTCTACCTCAGATAGGCATTGTCAGTCTACCTCAGACAGGCATTGTCAGTCTACCTCAGACAGGCATTGCCAGTCTACCTCAGACAGGCATTGCCAGTCTACCTCAGATAGGCATTGTCAGTCTACCTCAGACAGCCATTGTCAGTCTACCTCAGACAGCCATTGTCAGTCTACCTCAGACAGGCATTGTCAGTCTACCTCAGGCTGGCAGTGTCGGTCTACCTCAGACTGGCTTTGTCAGTCTACCTCAGACAGGCATTGCCAGTCTACCTCAGATAGGCATTGTCAGGCTACCTCAGACAGGCATTGCTAGTCTACCTCAGACAGCAAAACTGCAGATGACATGTATGTTTTACTAAATATTCTTGATAAACACACTCCCTGTGAGGTCAGTATGTCCTATTGATGACCTCTGACTTGGTACTCTCGGTAGACTGACCTGATCTCGGCCAACTGTCTTGAATAAGTAAACTGTCACAGTCACAAAATTTAGGAAAAAAATTAATTGTCAGAATCACTCAGGATATCATTTAAGTGTCACCCTCTCAAAACTCAGGATAACACAAAATAAGACTAACAAAAAGTGACACAATTCAGGATGACATTAAAATAGCAAAGTAATTAAAAAATATTATAATATTACAAATCAGAATAAAACTAAAGTGTCACTGTCACGCAGAATAAGGTAAATACACAGTGTCCTAGTCACACAACCCATGATCAGGATAATACTAAAGTGTCACTGTCACGCAGAATTAGTTAACTATACAGTCACCTAGTCACACAACCCATGATCAGGATAATACTAAAGTGTCACTGTCACGCTGAATAAGTTAACTATACAGTTACCTAGTCACACAACCCATGATCAGGATAATACTAAAGTGTCACTGTCACGCTGAATAAGTTAACTACACAGTGTCCTAGTCACACAACCCATGATAATGATAAAATTAAATTGTCACCGTCATTCAAAATAAGAGTAACACCAAAATGTCTTATCCATACAAATCACATAATACCTAAGTGTTACTTTCACAGAAAATAATAACACTAACGTGCAACAGTCATTCAACGCAGGATAACACTTAAGTGTCACGATAACACAATTCAGGATAACACTAAAGTATGGCAGGCACACAAAATAATTATAAAGCTAAAGGACCACAGCCACAAATATCAGACTGAAACTTAAAGCTTAAAGCTATACAAATAGAAACAAAACTAAAGCAACAAAATCAGACAAATCAGAATAATATTAAAAAAATACAAGCACACAAAGGTGTCCAACACTAAAGGGAGCAAGCAGGCTACAAACCTTTGTGTCGATAGACAGGTATTCAGAGCAATCCCTTAATTCGTCCACCCTATCTAGTCGATATACTGTTTTTATGCGAATAGTACATCCTTCGATGGGAAACACGGCATAGAAGCAGAACAATCGGCCATTATTCACTGTGTAATCCTCTCTATCGCTTCTAGAATCTATCACACCGTTTTCTGAGGTGTAATTTTTGCGGCACTCTAAAAGTGAAAACAAAACGTTAACATGGGCCTATTAGATTTAATATTAGATGTAATATTTATATTAATCAATATCTCACAATAACATTAACAGGTAAAAAAACTTAAAAAGGAAATAAGTATTAAAGTTCAGAGTCAAATTCGTAAAAATTCTAAAACTCAAAAGGAATATTTTCCAGTCACAGAATGCATCCAATATGCCCTGTTAGAATTTCTTTTGATTATAGTCTTTAGATCAATTAATATATGTTTCACGACTTGCAAAATGGAGCTTTACTATTGACAGTGATATGAATAAAAAGAAAATACAATACACAACATCAATTCATTTATAACACACTTTAATAGTAACAAAATTATATGATACAGAGCTCAAAGAATCAAACTCTGGTACAAGTGTCGTGGGGACTGACCCTATGACATACTGTGTATGATACAAACTCTGGTACAAGTGTCCTGGAGACTGACCCTATCACATACTGTGTATGATACAAACTCTGGAACAAGCGTCGTGAGGACTGACCATATCACATACTGTGTATGATACAAACTCTGGAACAAGAGTCGTGAGGACTGACCATAGCACATACTGTGTATGATACAAACTCTGGAACAAGCGTCATGAGGACTGACTATATCACATACTGTGTATGATACAAACTCTGGAACAAGCGTCGTGAGGACTGACCCTATCACACACTGTGTATGATACAAACTCTGGAACAAGCGTCGTGAGGACTGACCATATCACATACTGTGTATGATACAAACTCTGGAACAAGCGTCGTGAGGACTGACCATATCACATACTGTGTATGATACAAACTCTGCAACAAGCGTCGTGAGGACTGACCCTATCACATACTGTGTATGATACAAACTCTGGAACAAGCGTCGTGAGGACTGACCATATCACATACTGTGTACGATACAAACTCTGGTACAAGCCTCGTGAGGACTGACCATATCACAAACTGAGTACTATACAAACTCTGTAAGAAGTGTCGTGAGGACTGACCATAGCACAAACTGTGTACTACGATACAAACTCTGGAACAAGCATCAGGGGGACTGACCATATCACATACTGTGTACGATACAAACTCTGGAAGAAGCGTCGTGAGGACTGACCATATCACATACTGTGTATGATACAAACTCTGCAACAAGCGTCGTGTGGACTGACCATATCGCAAACTGTGTACGATTCCAACTCTGGAAGAAGCGTCGTGAGGACTGACCATAGCACAAACAGTGTACGATACAAACTCTGGAACAAGCGTCGTGAGGACTGACTATATCACATACTGTGTACGATACAAACTCTGAAACAAGCGTCGTGAGGACTGACCATATCACATACTGTGTATGATACAAACTCTGGAACAAGCGTCGTGAGGACTGACCATATCACATACTGTGTACGATTCGTACCACACATGTACATGAATCGGGTACATTAATTAGCAGAACTGACTACATTATGTAGCACAGCTGTCACCGGTACATTAATCACTAAAACTGACTTCATCATGTAACACAACTGTCTATATGGTTTATAAACCAGAAGAATTGACTACATCATGTAACACAACTGCCTTAAGTACATCAATCACCAAAACTGACTGCATTATGTAACACAACTGTCTCTGGTACATTAATCACCAGAACTGACTACATCATGGAACACAACTGTCTCTGGTACATGTACATTAATCACCAGAACTGACTACATTATGTAACACAACTGTCTCCGGTACAGTAGTCACTAGACCTGACTACATCATGGAACACAACTGTCTCCGGTACAGTAGTCACTAGACCTGACTACATCATGGAACACAACTGTCTCCGCTACAGTAGTCACTAGACCTAACTGCATTATGTAACACAACTGTCTCCGGTACAGTAGTCATTAGACCTAGCTACGTCAAGGAACACAACTGTCTCCGGTACAGTAGTCACTAGACTTGACTGCATCATGTAGCACAACTGTCTCCGGTACAGTAGTCACTAGACCTGACTACATCATGGAACACAACTGTCTCTGGTACAGTAATCACTAGACCTGACTGCATCATGTAACACAACTGTCTCCGCTACAGTAATCACTAGACCTAACTGCATCATGTAACACAATTGTCTTTGGTACAGTAATCACTAGACCTGACTGCATCATGTAACACAACTGTCTCCGCTACAGTGGTCACTAGACCTGACTGCATCATGTAACACAACTGTCTCTGGTACAATAGTCACTAGACCTGACTGCATCATGTAACACAACTGTCTCTGGTACAGTAGTCACTAGACCTGACTGCATCATGTAACACAACTTTCTCCGGTACAGGAGTCACTAGACCTGACTGCATCATGTAACACAACTTTCTCCGGTACAGGAGTCATTAGACCTGACTGCATCATGTAACACAACTGTCTCCGGTAAAGTAGTCACTATACCTAATTGCATCATGTAACACAACTGTTTCTAGTAGAGTAATCACTAGACCTGACTGCATCATGTAACACAACTGTCTCCGGTACAGTAATTACTAGACCTAACTGCATCATGTAACACAACTGTCTTTGGTACAGTAGTCACTAAACCTGACTGCATCATATAACACAACTGTTTCTGGTACAGTAGTCACCAGACCTGACTGCATCATATAACACAACTGTCTCTGGTACAGTAGTCACTAGACCTTACTGCATCATGTAACACAAATGTCTCTGGTACAGTAGTCACTAGACCTGACTGCATCATGTAACACAACTGTCTCTGGTACAGTAGTCACTAGACCTGACTGCATCATATAACACAACTGTTTCTGGTACAGTAGTCACTAGACCTGACTGCATCATATAACACAACTGTTTCCGGTACAGGAGTCACTAGACCTGACTGCATCATATAACACAACTGTCTCTGGTACAGTAGTCACTAGACCTGACTACATAATGGAACACAACTGTCATCGCTACAGTAGTCACTAGACCTAATTGCATCATGTAACACAACTGCCTCTGGTACAGTAGTCACTAGACCTGACTGCATCATGTAACAGAACTGTCTCTGGTACAGTAGTCACTAGACCTGACGACATCATGTAACACAACTGTCTCCGGTACAGTAGTCACCAGACCTGACTACATTATGGAAGACAACGGTCTCCGCTACAGTAGTCACTAGACCTAATTGCATCATGTAACACAACTGTCTCTGGTACAGTAGTCACTAGACCTGACTGCATCATGTAACACAACTGTCTCCGGTACAGGAGTCACTAGACCTGACTGCATCATGTAACAGAACTGCCTTTGGTACAGTAGTCACTAGACCTGACTGCATCATGTAAAACTACTGTCTCCGGTACAGTAGTCACTATACCTAACTGCATCATGTAACACAACTGTTTCTAGTAGAGTAATCACTAGACCTGACTGCATCATGTAACACAACTGTTTCCGCTACAGTAATTACTAGACCTAACTGCATCATGTAACACAACTGTCTCCGGTACAGTAGTCACTAAACCTGACTGCATCATATAACACAACTGTTACTGGTACAGTAGTCACTAGACCTGTCTGCATCATATAACACAACTGTCTCCGGTACAGTAATCACAAGACCTAACTGCATCATGTCACACAGCTGTCTCTGGTACAGTAGTCACTAGACCTGACGACATCATGTAACACAACTGTCTCCGGTACAGTAGTCACTAGACCTGACTACATCATGGAACACAACTGTCTCCGCTACAGTAGTCACTAGACCTAACTGCATCATGTAACACAACTGTCTCTGGTACAGTAGTCACTAGACCTGACTGCATCATGTAACACAACTGTCTCTGGTACAGTAGTCACTAGACCTGACTACATCATGGAACACAACTGTCTCCGCTACAGTAGTCACTAGACCTAACTGCATCATGTAACACAACTGTCTCTGGTACAGTAGTCACTAGACCTGACTGCATCATGTAACACAACTGTCTCTGGTACAGTAGTCACTAGACCTGACGACATCATGTAACACAACTGTCTCCGCTACAGTGGTCACTAGACCTGACTGAATCATGTAACATAACTGTCTCTGGTACAATAGTCACTAGACCTGACTGCATCATGTAACACAACTGTCTCTGGTACAGTAGTCACTAGACCTGACTGCATCATGTAACACAACTGTCTCCGGTACAGGAGTCATTAGACCTGACTGCATCATGTAACACAACTGTCTTTGGTACAGTACTCACTAGACCTGACTGCATCATGTAACACAACTGTCTCCGGTACAGTAGTCACTATACCTAATTGCATCATGTAACACAACTGTTTCTAGTAGAGTAATCACTAGACCTGACTGCATCATGTAACACAACTGTCTCCGGTACAGTAATTACTAGACCTAACTGCATCATGTAACACAACTGTATTTGGTACAGTAGTCACTAAACCTGACTGCATCATATAACACAACTGTTTCTGGTACAGTAGTCACTAGACCTGACTGCATCATATAACACAACTGTCTCCGGTACAGTAATCACTAGACCTAACTGCATCATGTCACACAACTGTCTCTGGTACAGTAGTCATTAGACCTGACTGCATCATAAAACACAACTGTTTCTGGTACAGTAGTCATTAGACCTGACTGCATCATGTAACACAATTGTCTCTGGTACAGTAGTCACTAGACCTGACTGCATCATGTAACACAACTGTCTCCGCTACAGGAGTTACTAGACCTGACTGCATCATATAACACAACTCTCTTTGGTACAGTAGTCACTAGACCTGACTGCATCATGTAACACAACTGTCTCCGGTACAGTAGTCACTAGACCTGACTGCGTCATATAACACAACTGTCTCCGGTACAGTAGTCACTAGACCTGACTGCATCATATAACACAACTGTCTCCGGTACAGTAATCAATAGACCTAACTGCATCATGTCACACAACTGTCTCTGGTACAGTAGTCACTAGACCTTACTGCATCATATAACACAACTGTTTCCGGTACAGGAGTCACTAGACCTGACTGCATCATATAACACAACTTTTTCTGGTACAGTAGTCACTAGACCTGACTGCATCATGTAACACAACTGTCTCTGGTACAGGAGTCACTAGACCTGACTACATCATGTAAGACAACTCTCTCTGGTACGGTAGTCACTAGACCTGACTGCATCATATAACACAACTGTTTCCGCTACAATAATCACCAAAACTGACGACATCATGTAACACAACTGTCTTTGGTACAGTAGTCACTAGACCTAACTGCATCATGTAACACAACTGTCTACGGTACAGTAGTCACTAAACCTGACTGCATCATATAACATAACTGTCTCTGGTACAGTAGTCACTAGACCTGACTGCATCATATAACACAACTGTCTCCGGTACAGTAATCACTAGACCTAACTGCATCATGTCACACAACTGTCTCTGGTACAGTAGTCACTAGACCTGACTGCATCATAAACTGTTTCTGGTACAGTAGTCACTAGACCTGACTGCATCATATAACACAACTGTCTCTGGTACAGTAGTCACTAGACCTGACTGCATCATGTAAAACAACTGTCTCTGGTACAGTAGTCACTAGACCTGACTGCATCATGTAAAACAACTGTCTCTGGTACAGTAGTCACTAGACCTGACTGCATCATGTAAAACAACTGTCTCTGGTACAGTAGTCACTAGACCTAATTGCATCATGTAACACAACTGTCTCTGGTACAGTAGTCACTAGACCTAACTGCATCATATAACACAACTGTTTCCGCTACAATAATCACCAAAACTGACGACATCATGTAACACAACTTTTTCTGGTACAGTAGTCACTAGACCTAATTGCATCATGCAACACAACTGTCTCTGGTACAGTAGTCACTAGACCTGACTGTATCATATAAAACAACTGTTTCCGCTACAATAATCACCAAAACTGACGACATCATGTAACACAACTGTTTCTGGTACAGTAGTCACTAGACCTGACTGCATCATGTAGCACAACTCTCTCTGGTACAGTAGTCACTAGACCTGATTGCATCATATAACACAACTGTTTCTGGTACAGTAGTCACTAGACCTGACTGCATCATATAACACAACTGTTTCCGGTACAGGAGTCACTAGACCTGACTGCATCATATAACACAACTGTTTCTGGTACAGTATTCACTAGACCTGACTGCATCATATAACACAACTGTTTCCGGTACAGGAGTCACTAGACCTGACTGCATCATATAACACAACTTTTTCTGGTACAGTAGTCACTAGACCTGACTGCATCATGTAACACAACTGTCTCTGGTACAGGAGTCACTAGACCTGACTACATCATGTAAGACAACTCTCTCTGGTACGGTAGTCACTAGACCTGACTGCATCATATAACACAACTGTTTCCGCTACAATAATCACCAAAACTGACGACATCATGTAACACAACTGTCTCTGGTACAGTAGTCACTAGACCTAACTGCATCATGTAACACAACTGTCTCCGGTACAGTAGTCACTAAACCTGACTGCATCATATAACACAACTGTCTCTGGTACAGTAGTCACTAGACCTGACTGCATCATATAACACAACTGTCTCCGGTACAGTAATCACTAGACCTAACTGCATCATGTCACACAACTGTCTCTGGTACAGTAGTCACTAGACCTGACTGCATCATAAACTGTTTCTGGTACAGTAGTCATTAGACCTGACTGCATCATATAACACAACTGTCTCTGGTACAGTAGACACTAGACCTGACTGCATCATGTAAAACAACTGTCTCTGGTACAGTAGTCACTAGACCTGACTGCATCATGTAACACAACTGTCTCTGGTACAGTAGTCACTAGACCTGACTGCATCATATAACACAACTGTTTCCGCTACAATAATCACCAAAACTGACGACATCATGTAACACAACTGTTTCTGGTACAGTAGTCACTAGACCTAATTGCATCATGTAACACAACTGTCTCTGGTACAGTAGTCACTAGACCTGACTGTATCATATAAAACAACTGTTTCCGCTACAATAATCACCAAAACTGACGACATCATGTAACACAACTGTTTCTGGTACAGTAGTCACTTGACCTGACTGCATCATGTAACACAACTGTCTCCGGTACAGTAGTCACTAGACCTGACTGCATCATATAACACAATTGTTTCTGTTACAGGAGTCACTAGACCTGACGACATCATGTAACACAACTGTTTCCGGTACAGTAATCACCAGCACTGAATGGATTATAAATACAGCCGTCTATAGTACACTCAGGATATCTTATAGTTTGCGGTACATTTATAACTGAGTTAAACATAGTCATGCAACCTTCAGCGGCACATTTATTGACCTCATTGCAATAAATCGCCGCTGTATCAATGGTTATGACAACACAAGCGTCTTTAGGACGTTTATTATCAGAACTGACTACATCATAATTAGACACCGCCTCTAATACATCCATCGACATAAATAAACACATCAATAAATTAATAAAAAGTCTGCAGTTTAAGTTTGCCGTCAGACAGTTATCCTGTTATCTTTTTATTTTTGGGATGGGACACATACACACACATACACAAACGAACCCGCACAGGCACATACATTTACTGACCTTTAGCCTGTATACCGTGTATAAGAATAAGGAAGCAAATACATCTGCTCATGGGCATCTTGACTCAATGTCCAAATTACAGCTGTAATAAAGATATATGGGACAATTAATAACAAATATACTGTTATACACTAACATGCGCGGATACAGAAGGGGGGGGGGGTCTGGACCCCCTGGAATCCGAAAATTTTACCAAAAAAAGGTAATATTTGGGCATTTTGGGGTTGGACCCCCCTCGTCTAAGAGAAAAATTTACCTTTTTTGGTTGGACCCCCTCTGACAAAAATTTCTGGATCCGCGCATGACTAACATGGATGACAGACAGAAAAAGGCCACCATTAATAGTACATGTATACTGTTATACTCCAACATGGATGACAGACAGAAAAAGGCCACCAGTAATAGTACGTGTATACTGTTATACACAAACATGGATGACAGACAGAAAAAGGCCGCCATTAATAGTACGTGTATACTGTTATACACTAACATGAATGGCAGACAGAAAAAGGTCAAAATTAATGGTACGTGTATACTGTTATATACTAACATGAATGACAGACAGAAAAAGGCCACCATTAATAGTACGTGTATACTGTTATACACAAATATGGATGTCAGACAGAAAAAGGCCACCAGTAATAGTACGTGTATACTGTTATACACAAACATGGATGACAGACAGAAAAAGGCCACCATTAATAGTACGTGTATACTGTTATATACTAACATGGATGGCAGACAGAAAAAGGCCGCCATTAATAGTACGTGTATACTGTTATACACAAATATGGATGTCAGACAGAAAAAGGTCAAAATTAATGGTACGTGTATACTGTTATATACTAACATGGATGGCAGACAGAAAAAGGCCGCCATTAATGGTACGTGTATACTGTTATACACTAACATGGATGGCAGACAGAAAGAGGCCGCCATTAATAGTACGTGTATACTGTTATACACTAACATGGATGGATGACAGAAAAAGGCCACCATTAATAGTATGTGTATACTGTTATACATTAACATGGATGCCAGACAGAAAAAGGCCACCAGTAATAGTACGTGCATACTGGTATGCATAAGCATGGATGGAGGACAGAAAAAAGGCCGCCATTAATAGTACGTGTATACTGTTATACACTAACATGGATGACAGACAGAAAAAGGCCACCATTAATAGTACGTGTATACTGTTATACACAAACATGGATGCCAGACAGAAAAAGGTCAAGATTAATGGTACGTGTATACGTTTATACACTAACATGGACGGCAGACAGAAAGAGGCCACCATTAATGGTACGTGTATTCCTTTTATATACTAACATGGATGGCAGACAGAAAAACGCCATCATTATTATAAACCGTGGCCCTCTATCACGGTTCACGTTGGCATGCAAAAGATCTCTCATTGCCCTGGATGAGTCCGAGAGGACAAAACTATGAAGCAATGCATCAGGCGAGCGCCGCCACCATAGGAGTGCAATGGTTTTGGAGTAGTGTAAGACAATATCGAATCTAACACACAATTTGGAATGGAAGGATACAAGAAATAAATCCGTATAAATAAGGCAACAACAGCAGTACATAGAATAGTAAGCGAAAATGTACCGAGACCATTTACGCCTAGGAACATACATTTCTATTAATTACAATACTTCTGACAATTAGATTAACTAAATCCAACATCTGTAAATGTTTCGGATAAAGAAGCAAAGTTTCTCAGTAGAGTTTTATACAGGACATATGTATTAAACATGAAATGAAATTATAAAACATCATGAAACATAACCTATGGATCTGGAATGACACCAATATGGTGTGGATCTGGAATGACACTAACATGGTGTGGATCTGGAATGACACTAACATGGTGTGGATCTGGAATGACACTAACATGGTGTGGATCTGGAATGACACTAACATGGTGTGGATCTGTGATGACACTAACATGGTGTGGATCTGGAATGACACTAACATGGTGTGGATCTGGAATGACACTAACATGGTGTGGATCTGGAATGACACTAACATGGTGTGGATCTGGAATGACACTAACATGGTGTGGATCTGGAATGACACTAACATGGTGTGGATCTGGAATGACACTAACATGGTGTGGATCTGGAATGACACTAACATGTTGTGGATCTGGAATGACACTAACATGGTGTGGATCTGGAATGACACTAACATGTTGTGGATCTGGAATGACACTAATATGGTGTGGATCTGGAATGACACTAACATGGTGTGGATCTGGAATGACACTAACATGTTGTGGATCTGTGATGACACTAACATGGTGTGGATCTGGAATGACACTAATATGGTGTGGACCTGGAATGACACTAACATGTTGTGGATCTGGAATGACACTAACATGGTGTGGATCTGGAATGACACTAACATGTTGTGGATCTGGAATGACACTAACATGGTGTGGATCTGGAATGACACTTACATGGTGTGGATCTGGAATGACACTAACATGGTGTGGATCTGGAATGACACTAACATGGTGTGGATCTGGAATGACACTAACATGGTGTGGATCTGGAATGACACTAACATGGTATGGATCTGGAATGACACTAACATGGTGTGGATATGGAATGACACTAACATGGTGTGGATATGGAATGACACTAACATGGTGTGGATCTGGAATGACACTAATATGGTGTGGATCTGGAATGACACTAACATGGTGTGGATCTGGAATGACACTAACATGGTGTGGATCTGGAATGACACTAACATGGTGTGGATCTGGAATGACACTAACATGGTGTGGATATGGAATGACACTAACATGTTGTGGATCTGGAATGACACCAATATGGTGTGGATCTGGAATGACACTAACATGGTGTGGATCTGGAATGACACTAACATGGTGTGGATCTGTGATGACACTAACATGGTGTGGATCTGGAATGACACTAATATGGTATGGATCTGGAATGACACTAATATGGTGTGGATCTGGAATGACACTAACATGGTGTGGATCTGGAATGACATTTACATGGTGTGGATCTGGAATGACACTAACATGGTGTGGATCTGGAATGACACTAACATGGTGTGGATCTGTGATGACACTAACATGGTGTGGATCTGGAATGACACTAATATGGTATGGATCTGGAATGACACTAATATGGTGTGGATCTGGAATGACACTAACATGGTATGGATCTGGAATGACACTAACATGGTGTGGATCTGGAATGACACTAACATGGTGTGGATCTGGAATGACACTAACATGGTGTGGATCTGGAATGACACTTACATGGTGTGGATCTGGAATGACACTAACATGGTGTGGATTTGGAATGACACTAATATGGTGTGGACCTGGAATGACACTAACATGTTGTGGATCTGGAATGACACTAACATGGTATGGATCTGGAATGACACTAATATGGTGTGGATCTGGAATGACACTAACATGGTATGGATCTGTGATGACACTAACATGTTGTGGATCTGTGATGACACTAACATGGTGTGGATCTGTGATGACACTAACATGGTATGGATCTGGAATGACACTAACATGGTGTGGATCTGGAATGACACTAACATGTTGTGGATCTGTGATGACACTAACATGGTGTGGATCTGGAATGACACTAACATGTTGTGGATCTGTGATGACACTAACATGGTGTGGATCTGTGATGACACTAACATGGTATGGATCTGGAATGACACTAACATGGTGTGGATCTGGAATGACACTAACATGGTATGGATCTGTGATGACACTAACATGGTGTGGATCTGCTATGGATTATCACAGAGCCTCTCAACTACACTTCAGCTTCCAAAATTTTGTTGGATAGCAATGCGGACAAGGAGGAGACTGTTGTCAAATGCTATCTATACATGTACATGCGACCTTTAGTGCAGATTTGATTAATTTTACCCTTATTTTCATTAAGAAATTTAATTTGCGGAGCATGATTAATTAGACTGTAAAATATGACGCATAAATTGCCACGCTTCTAAACACAGAAAGAGTCGTCCTTTCTTTCAATCGTTTCTTAACCCTCCCTCTCTGCCATTTACTATATATGTACTGAAATGTATAATTTATTCAACTTGGATTTATAGCTTTGTGAAACACAAGAAAATTTCAGAGGGAAATACTTACGAAATTGAAACACTTCACTCTTTACGTAGATAACTGACATTTCATCACTTAACTCAAGAGGCAAGAAAGAAAAAAGTATGACTACCCATATGTGTCAAGTAGAAAATAAATAAAGCAGTGCAACATGCTCCAGTTCAAAGGGTATATAAACAGAAAACTATGACAACCAGTATGTGTCAAGTAGAAAATAGATAAAACAGTGCGTCATATTCCAGTGACCGTACTAGTAACGAGGAAGAAGGAAACACTCCGGAGAGCACACCTTCAGAAAGGATGGAAAATATTCTAAATATAGTGCCTGGATGATGGAAGATCATCAAAGACGACTTGTTATGTTGATGCCTAGATGAAGAAAGATCATCACTGACGACTTGCTATGCTGATGCCTAGGTGGAGGAAGATCTTCATTGACGACTTGCTATGCTGATGCCTAGATGGAGGAAGATCATCGTTGACGACCTGTTATGTTGATGCCTAGATGGAGGACGTTCATCATAGACGACTTGCTTAGTGATGCCTAGATGGAGGAAGATCATCATTGACGACTTGCTATGCTGATGCCTAGATGGAGGAAGATCATCATTGACAACTTGCTATGCTGATGCCTAGATGGAGTAAGATCATCATAGACGACTTGCTATGCTGATGCCTAGATAGAGGAAGATCATCATAGACGATATGCTATGCTGATGCCTAGATGGAGGAAGATCATCATAGACGACTTGCTATGCTGATGCCTAGATGGAGTAAGATCATCGTTGACGACTTATTATGTTGATGCCTAGATGGAGGAAGATCATCATTGACGACTTGCTATGCTGATGCCTAGATGGAGGAAGATCATCATTGACGACTTGCTATGCTGATGCCTAGATGGAGGAAGATCATCATTGACGACTTGCTATGCTGATGCCTAGATGGAGGAAGATCATCAAAGACGACTTGCTATGCTGATGCCTAGATGGAGGAAGATCATCAAAGACGACTTGCTATGCTGATGCCTAGATGGAGGAAGATCATCAAAGACGACTTGCTATGCTGATGCCTAGATGGAGGAAGATCATTAAAGTCGACTTGCTATGCTGATGCCTAGATGGAGGAAGTTCATCAAAGACGATTTGCTATGTTGATGCCTAGATGGAGGAAGATCATCATTGACGACTTGCTATGCTGATGCCTAGATGGAGGAAGTTCATCAAAGACGACTTGCTATGCTGATGCCTAGATGGAGGAAGTTCATCATAGACGACTTGCTATGTTGATGCCTAGATAGAGGAAGATCATCAAAGACGACTTGCTATGCTGATGCCTAGATGGAGGAAGTTCATCATAGACGACTTGCTATGCTGATGCCTAGATAGAGGAAGATCATCAAAGACGACTTGCTATGTTGATGTCTAGATGGAGGAAGTTCATCAAAGACGACTTGCTATGCTGATGTCTAGATGGAGGAAGATCATCATTGACGACTTGCTATGCTGATGCCTAGATGGAGGAAGATCATCATAGACGACTTGCTATGCTGATGCCTAGATGGAGGAAGATCATCAAAGACGACTTGCTATGTTGATGCCTAGATGGAGGAAGATTATCAAAGACGACTTGCTATGCTGATGCCTAGATGGAGGAAGATCATCATTGACGACTTGCTATGCTGATGCCTAGATGGAGGAAGATCATCAAAGACGACTTGCTATGCAGATGCCTAGATGGAGGAAGAACATCATAGACGACTTGCTATGTTGATGCCTAGATGGAGGAAGATCATCAAAGACGACTTGCTATGCTGATGCCTAGATGGAGGACATTCATCAAAGACGACTTGCTATGCTGATGCCTAGATGGAGGAAGTTCATCAAAGACGACTTGCTATGCTGATGCCTAGATGGAGGAAGATCATCAAAGACGACTTGCTATGCTGATGTCTAGATGGAGGAAGATCATCAAAGACGACTTGCTATGCTGATGCCTAGATGGAGGACGTTCATCAAAGACGACTTGCTATGTTGATGAATATAATAAAGCCGGCGTGGCCTAGTGGTATCACGTCGGACTCCTGATCGGGAGGCCGGGGTTCGAGTCCCGCTCTGGTCATGCCGGTGTCATGTCTTTCGGATGAGACAGTAAAAACCGAGGCCCCGTGTCGTGGTATGCATGGCACGTTAAAGATTCCTCACTGCAATGGGTGGGTCCGTTGCAAAGGTCAAAATTTGTATGCCCCGCATCAGGCAGATGCCGTCACCATATACGTGAAATATTCGTGCTGTGACGTAAAACAAAAATCAATCAATCAATCAATCAATGAATATAATATAAACCCTGCTACACTAAGACTCGGGAAGAATGATGAAGAAGAGGGGTAATTGGAGACTTGTCATGCCAGGAAAAACAAGACAGAAGCGTTTTTAATATCACAGTAGGAGGAAGGATAAAAGGAAGCTGTAGTAATAATGGCAGTAAGAAGTATGTAGACACTCCCTACACAATACTAAGGCGGAGAATGGTTTGACACTCAAGCTATCATGGCAGTAAGAAGGACGTAGACACTCCCTGCACAATACTAAGACGGAGAATGGTTTGAGACTCCAGTTATCATGGCAGTAAGAAGGACGTAGACACTCCCTATACAATACTAAGACGGAGAATGGTTTGAGACTCCAGTTATCATGGCAGTAAGGAGAATGTAGACACTCCCTATACAATACTAAGACGGAGAATGGTTTGAGACTCCAGTTATCATGGCAGTAAGAAGGATGTAGACACTCTTTATACAATACTAAGACGGAGAATGGTTTGATACTCCGGTTATCATGGCAGCAAGAAGGACGTAGACACTCCCTGCACAATACTAAGACGGAGAATGGTTTGACACTCAAGCTATCATGGCAGTAAGAAGGATGTAGACACTCCCTATACAATACTAAGACGGAGAATGGTTTGAGACTCCAGTTATCATGACAGTAAGAAGGATGTAGACACTCCCCATACAATACTAAGACGGAGAATGCATTGAGACTCCAGTTATCATGACAGTAAGGAAGATGTAGACACTCCCTATACAATAGTAAGACGAAGAATGGTTTGAGACTCCAGTTATCATGACAGTAAGGAAGATGTAGACACTCCCTATACAATACTAAGACGAAGAATGGTTTGACACTCAAGCCATCATGGCAGTAAGAAGGACGTAGACACTCCCTGCACAATACTAAGACGGAGAATGGTTTGATACTCCAGTTATCATGGCAGTAAGAAGGATGTAGACACTCCCTATACAATACTAAGACGGAGAATGGTTTGATACTCCAGTTATCATGGCAGTAAGAAGGATGTAGACACTCCCTATACAATACTAAGACGGAGAATGGTTTGATACTCCAGTTATCATGGCAGTAAGAAGGATGTAGACATTCTTTATACAATACTAAGACGGAGAATGGTTTGAGACTCCAGTTATCATGGCAGTAAGAAGGATGTAGACACTCCCTATACAATACTAAGACGGAGAATGGTTTGAGACTCCAGTTATCATGGCAGTAAGAAGGATGTAGACACTCCCTATACAATACTAAGACGGAGAATGGTTTGACACTCCAGTTATCATGGCAGTAAGGAAGATGTAGACACTCCCTATACAATGCTAAGACGGAGAATGGTTTGATACTCTAGTTATCATGGCAGTAAGAATGATGTAGACACTCCCTATACAATACTAAGACGGAGAATGGTTTGAGACTCCAGTTATCATGGCAGTAAGGAAGATGTAGACACTCCCTATACAATGCTAAGACTGAGAATGGTTTGATACTCTAGTTACCATGGTAGTAAGAAGGATGTAGGCACTCCCTATACAATACTAAGACTGAGAATGGTTTGATACTCTAGTTACCATGGTAGTAAGAAGGACGTAGGCACTCCCTATACAATACTAAGACTGAGAATGGTTTGAGACTCCAGTTATCATGGTAGTAAGAAGCACTCCCTATACAATACTAAGACGGAGAATGGTTTGAGACGTCAGTTATCATGGCAGTAAGAAGGATGTAGACACTCCCCATACAATACTAAGATGGAGAATGGTTTGAGACTCCACTTATCATGGCAGTAAGGAGGATGTAGACACTCCCTATACAATACTAAGACGGAAAATGCTTTGGGACTCCAATAATCGTGGCAGTAAGAAGGACGTAGGCACTCCCTATACAATACTAAGACGGAGAATGGTTTGAGACTCCAGTTATCATGGCAGTAAGGAGAATGTAGACACTCTCTATACAATACTAAGACGGAGAATGGTTTGAGACTCCAGTTATCATGACAGTAAGAAGGATGTGGACACTCCCTATACAATACTAAGACGGAGAATGGTTTGAGACTCCAGTTATCATGGCAGTAAGAAGAATGTAGACACTCCCCATACAATACTAAGACGGAAAATAGTTTGAGACTCCAGTTATCATGGCAGTAAGAAGGACGTAGGCACTCCCTATACAATACTAAGACGGAGAATGGTTTTGATACTCCAAATATCATGGCAGTAAGGAGAATGTAGACACTCCCTATACAATACTAAGACGGAGAATGGTTTGAGACTCCATTTATCATGACAGTAAGGAGAATGTAGACACTCCCTATACAATACTAAGACGGAGAATGGTTTGAGACTCCAGTTATCATTACAGGAAGAAAAGGACTAAGACACTACCGATTGTGTACTAGGATAAAGGATGGTAGTAGAACTATTATCATGGCAGAAAAGAATAAGGGCGAAACACTCCTGAAAGATTATTGAAAGGAAAGGTGATAAGAAACTCTAGTTATATTGAAAAAAGGAGGAATAAACCATCCTGAATGTGCGCTAAGGAGTTTTTTATCATGTCATAAGGATGGAAAATTTAAATATTTCCGAATCCATGGGAGGAAGAAGAGCAGTCGTGGACTGAAAAAATAACTTGAGCTGTCCTAAGGGACAAATAGCCCCATCAAAAGGTACATCACTGGCATATGTGTAATGGATGTCCCACTTGTACATTTTGAGAACTTTGCTTTGTTCACGGGGTGATTCCTATATACCCCGAAACTTCGTTTGCGGAAGTGAAGGGTGGGGGTGTTATTATCATTTCAAGGAGAAGCAATATTCAAATATTTTCGATTATTTACCGCGGGCAAGTATGATATAATATCTCATTTATCATGATACAGTAGCGACCTGAATTACATTTATCATGATACAGTAGCGACCTGTATTACATTTATCATGATACAGTAGCGACCTGTATTACATTTATCATGATACAGTAGCGACCTGTATTACATTTATCATGATACAGTAGCGACCTGAATTACATTTATCATGATACAGTAGCGACCTGTATTACATTTATCATGATACAGTAGCGACCTGAATTAAAATTTGGAGAGGCACATCTTACAAAGAAGGAAGTCCTCTCCCTGCAAAGAAGGAGAAAAGAAAGACAGCAACATTGACTAGATTGGTTGTTGGTTGGTTGATTGATTTGTGTTTTACGTCGCTTTCAACAATTTTTCAGTTATATCGCGACATGAAAGCAGGAGGTAGCCAACCTCTTACACATAGTGGCGCAACCCGGGAATCGAACCCGAATAGTCGGCGCCACAAGCCAAGCGCTTAACCACTACACCAAGCCTGCCCTACATTAACTAGGAGGAAGACTATGTGACTTCAGCTATCATGAGAGAAAGGAGATCTGATAAGATGCCAGACTAGGCGGAAGGGCTGCAGGGTGACTTCAGTTATTCAGTCAGGAATGACAGGAGGATTGAATCCTCACGGCGAATTCTCATGGTGTATATGTACCCTCAAGGTGAACCCTCACGGTGTACCCTTACGGTGAACCCTCATGGTGAACACCCTCACGGTGTACCTTCACGGTAAACCCTCACGGTGAACCCTAATGGTGAACCCTCACGGTGAACCCTCCGGGTGTACTCTCTCGCTGAATCCTCATAGTGAACCTTCACGATGAACATTCACGGTGTACCTTCACGGTGTACCCTCATGCTGTACCCTTACGGTGAATCCTCATGTTGAACCCTCACGGTGTACCATCACAGTGTTCCATCATAGTGTACTCTCACGGTGAACCCTTATGCTGTACCCTAACGGTGAACCCTCATGCTGTACCCTCACGGTGAACCTTCCCAGTATACCCTCATTGTGAACCCTCACGGTGAACTTTCACGGTGTATCCTCATGGTGTGACCTCACCGTGAACCCTCATGGCCTATTCTCACGGTGTATCCTCACCGTGTGATCTCACCGTGAACCCTCATTGTGATCCTTCATGGTGTACCCTCACCGTGTACCCTCACGGAGAACCCTCACAGTGAAGCTCATTGTGAACCCTAGGCCTCACTGTGAACCTCATGGTGAACCCTCCCGGTATACCCTCACGTCGAACCCTCATTGTGAACCCTCATGGTGAACCCTTACGGTGTACCTCACGGTGAGCCTCATTGTGAACCCTCACGGTGAACCTCATTGTTACCCCTTACACCCCATGTTGTTCCCTCATGGTTAACCTTCACGGTGAGTTTGATATAAATACGTTTACTTTCGATGTAAATAGTCACTCAGAAAGCTTACCTATAACACGGTACATGGATTACAGTTTACCTTAAAACCTACCTTTTCCATTATACTTTTGCAGTTGTTGTTAGAAATAATAATATGATGAATCTTAACTAGTGGTAGAATCAATCATGAAGCCGAATACAAGCAAACAAATTTAGCAAAAACAAATAAAAAAAAAACAGGTCAATTGCAAATAGCATCCACGTAAGGAGCATATTTTAAGTCCCAATATAAGAGAGAATTCTATAAACAACTGTCAAATACGTCCTGCTGTCGACAACTGTCAATTACGTCCTGCTATAAATAACTGTCAACTCTACATCCTGCTATAAACAACTGTCAACTACATCCTGCTATAAACAACTGTCAACAACATCCTGCTAAAACAACTGTCAAATACGTCCTGCTGTAGACAACTGTCAATTACGTCCTGCTATAAACAACTGTCAACTCTACATCCTGCTATAAACAACTGTCAACTCTACATCCTGCTATAAACAACTGTCAACTACATCCTGCTAAAACAACTGTCAGATAAGTTCTGCAATAAACAACTGTCAACTACATTCTGCTATAAACAACTGTCAACTACATCCTGCTATAAACAACTGTCAAATACGTCCTGCTATTAACAACTGTCAATTACGTCCTGCTATAAATAACTGTCAATTACGTCCTGCTATAAATAACTGTCAACTACATCCTGCTATAAACAACTGTCAACTACGTCCTGCTATAAATAACTGTCAACTACATCCTTCTATTAACAACTGTCAACTACGTCCTGCTATAAATAACTGTCAATTACGTCCTATAAACAACTGTCAACTATATCCTGCTATAAACAACTGTCAAATATGTTCTGCTATAAACAATTGTCAATTACGTCCTGCTATAAACAACTGTCAATTACGTCCTGCTATAAATAACTGTCAATTACGTCCTGTTATAAACAACTGTCAACTGCATCCTGCTATAAACAACTGTCAACTACATCCTGCTATAAACAAATGTCAAATACGTCCTGCTATTAACAACTGTCAATTACGTCCTGCTATAAATAACTGTCAATTACGTCCTGCTATAAATAACTGTCAACTACATCCTGCTATAAACAACTGTCAATTACGTCCTGCTATAAATAACTGTCAACTACATCCTTCTATTAACAACTGTCAACTACGTCCTGCTATAAATAACTGTCAATTACGTCCTGTTATAAACAACTGTCAACTATATCCTGCTATAAACAACTGTCAAATATGTTCTGCTATAAACAATTGTCAACTACGTCCTGCTATAAATAACTGTCAATTACGTCCTGTTATAAACAACTGTCAACTACATCCTGTTATAAACAACTGTCAAATATGTTCTGCTATAAACAATTGTCAATTACGTCCTGCTATAAACAACTGTCAATTACGTCCTGCTATAAATAACTGTCAATTACGTCCCGTTATAAACAACTGTCAACTACATCCTGTTATAAACAACTGTCAACTATATCCTGCTATAAACAACTGTCAAATACGTCCTGCTATAAACAACTGTCAATAACGTCCTGCTATAAATAACTGTCAACTACATCCTGCTATAAACAACTGTCAACTACGTCCTGCTATAAACAACTGTCAACTACGTCCTGCTATAAACAACTGTCAACTACATCCTGCTATAAACAACTGTTAAATACGTCCTGCTATAAACAACTGTCAACTACATCCTGCTATCTACATCTTGCAGAAATTGTTGGTGAATTCCAAGTATGGAAGGAGTCAAAATCGATTCTCAAAATGGTGGTAATAGGTTTCATTCAAGAATGTCATTCGACATGTTGGATAACAAGAGTCATGTTATCATGTCAAGAACTTTGTATTAACAATGGAGGGCAGATTAAAGACGCTATTGTTCTTTGATTTCTTTTTTACTCATTGTTGTCAGAATATGAAATTCAACCATCATTCTCTTCCATAACACATCTGAAATTTTTAACAAGTTGTATCTTTATGATTAAAACATTTGTTCAAAAATAGATATACACAATATGCAAAAGCGATAATGCAGAAAGTATATATGAATGAAGCTTGTGAAATGTAAAAGTAAGGAGCCACAAATTGATGTATGAAGACACTAGACCATTTTGAAGGATTTTCGTAACTTTCACGATTTGACTCTTTCTAATGGGTATATGTGACGGGTGTTGCTAGCAAGCAGGAGATGCTCACTCTCCTTGGGCACCTGATCTCACTCCATCATAGAGGTTCACATATGCTCTTCAAGTAAATATTTTTCGTTATTTTCTGCTTGATTTTCATTTTCACTGATTTTGTATGCCCTCTGGTTTCATAATTTTCTGACTTATGGTTTGGATTTATCCATCATCTTTACATTTCACCTAGGCAGAATATGACTTTAAACTTCAGTATGCAGAATATGAATTATTTTGTTGTATTTTGAGATGAAAAAATAATCATGAATTTCATAATTTCCAATAACGGTTTCCCCCTATTTGCAAAATCTGGTGTTAAAGGTTACAAAAAACTTCTTCAAATTTAGTAAGAACTTCTGTGAAAAGATCTGTAAGAAAAATAAAAATGGGTCTGTCCTCTGTGTTACCTCCTTCCTCTCAGCTCCATATCTTACCTCCATGTGACCGTGTCTTCCTTCATCCAATTGTCTTAAGATTTTCTTCTTACATCCCTCCGTGGACCCCATATCCTACCCTCAAGTCTACTTCTTCATACCCTCTCTCCCTTGTTATAGCTCTCTCACTCACTACCTAACAATTCTCTCCCCTCCCCCCTTCTGTCCAACACTACCCACTACTGATAAATGATTAAGTTACAAATCACATAACAATGGAAAATAAATTTTGCTTCACAGAAACAGAATATAAACTTACCTAGAACAGTTAAGGGAAACAGTCTGTCGTCCTCCCGGGATGGTGATAAACTGCTCTCGTGTGAAGTATGCCACTCGAGCCCACTCGATCAGTTTACAGTAGAGATGGGACGATACGACTACATGATGATCAAGTCCTTCTTACTTCCCTATTAAAGGAATGACAGCTAGAGCCTTTGGTACGTGTACAGTGAACAAAGGGATAAATGTGCCAGATTTCTATAAGTCGTCTGTGGACCTTAGTATACAGGACATACTCTGGATAAGTGTTGGATCTTTATCTCTTTGAGGAGAGAAATGAAAATTGGAATGATAGTACTGTGTACTGGGATTGATAGCGACTGTTTCCGGAACAACATACCCGTATATAATTTTACAATATAACTACACACCTTTATGCATTGTTGTTTTAAAACTTACTTAAAATTTATTTCTATAACAAGACTTCACTCCACCTGTATTTTGCTTTTACCTGCTTTCATTTTTTGCATGTTTCCGTACATCACTTTTGCATGTTTCCGTACATCACTTTTGCATGTTTCCGTACATCACTTTTGCATGTTCCCGTACAACACTTTTGCATTTTCTCGTTCATTACAATTGCGTGTCCCAGAGTACTCAGGTACTTTTCTAATTATGCTTTGATAAAAAGTAAGTACTCATAAATGTTTTCTCTTGTATGTTTAATATTTGGGCAACACCCTCCCCCCCTAGAAACCGCGTACTCTTTCTAAAACCTTGCATTTTTATCCGATTTAATGCATCATTAAAGGAAATACGGTAATTTATACGCCACTTTGATAAATTTCATATTACGCAATATTTGGACACAGAAAGGAGTGACAAAGTATTTCCGGGGACGAAGTGGTGATCTCGAGCTTTTTAAATAGACCACCCACATCGTCCATACAGCGAGTTTCGAAAAACTACAAAAGTATCCATAGATTTTCCCGATATGTATTGTATCATATTAAGAAAAAAGGAAATACAATGAAGCACTACTTGGAATTTTTAGGATTATGGCCGCGGTTAATGGACGAGTCATAACTTACACTGAATTTAAAAATAGTGATCGAGTGGACGAAGGTTGAATAATCTCAAGCTTAACAAAAATATTGCTACATATTCCAAAAAGAGTGTAATAGACAGAAAAATGGGAGACTGTTGTAGTGTTTCCATCAAAGGGGGGTTTAAAATGAAGTGAAATTTTTGTGAAGATGAAAAAAGTAAATGCATAGAGTTTATATTAATTTAGATAAAATAGACTGGAAAGAGACTCGATAGAGCACTTTAACTTGAAAGTGGATCGCACTTCCTTGTGGGACAACGGAGACTATTGTACAATATATCGGGGTTATTTCATCCATATACGAAGAACTCTTGAAATCGTGTGAGGAGAGAACTTGAGAATGTATGGCAAACAGGGATTTAGCTGTTGATATATATGTATGATTCAGTACTGATAAACAGTACGTTAAGGAGCATGTACATGACAATATGGACGTTAAGGAGCATGTACATGGCAATATGGACGTTAAGGAAAATGTACATGGCAATACGGACGTTAAGGAGCATGTACATGGCAATATGGGCGGTAAGGAGCATGTGCATGGCAATATGGACGTTAAGGAGAATGTACATGGCAATATGGACGTTAAGGAGCATGTACATGGCAATATGGGCGGTAAGGAGCATGTACATGGCAATATGGACGTTAAGGAGCATGTACATGGCAATATGGACGTTAAGGAGCATGTACATGGCAATATGGACGTTAAGGAGCATGTACATGGCAATATGGAAATATGGACGTTAAGGAGCATGTGCATGGCAATATGGACGTTAAGGAGAATGTACATGGCAATATGGACGTTAAGGAGCATCTACATGGCGATATGGACGTTAAGGAGAATGTACATGGCAATATGGACGTTAAGGAGCATGTACATGGCAATATGGGCGGTAAGCAGCATGTGCATGGCAATATGGACGTTAAGGGAATGTACATGGCAGTATGGACGTTAAGGAGCATGTGCATGGCAATATGGGCGGTAAGGAGAATGTGCATGGCAATATGGACGTTAAGGAGCATGTACATGGCAATATGGACGTTAAGGAGAATGTACATGGCAATATGGACGTTAAGGAGCATGTACATGGCAATATGGACGTTAAGGAGCATGTACATGGCAATATGGACGTTAAGGAGAATGTACATGGCAATATGGACGTTAAGGAGCATGTACATGGCAATATGGACGTTAAGGAGCATGTACATGACAATATGGACGTTAAGGAGCATGTACATGACAATATGGACGTTAAGAAGCATGTACATGGCAATGTGGACGTTAAGGAGAATGTGCATGGCAATATGGACGTTAAGGAGAATGTACATGGCAATATAGACGTTAAGGAGCATGTACATGGCAATATGGGCGGTAAGGAGCATGTACATGGTAATATGGACGTTAAGGAGCATGTACATGGCAATATGGACGTTAAGGAGAATGTACATGGCAATATGGACGTTAAGGAGCATGTACATGGCAATATGGACGTTAAGGAGCATGTACATGGCAATATGGACGTTAAGGAGAATGTACATGGCAATATGGACGTTAAGGAGCATGTACATGGCAATATGAACGTTAAGGAGAATGTACATGGCAATATGGACGTTAAGGAGCATGTACATGGCAATATGGACGTTGAGTTTAATATCATTCAATACAAAAACACGATTGAAAGTGTAGAGTGAATAAAATACAGAGTTCGACTCTTGTTGTATTTTAGCGCTACTTTGCTTTAGTATGAAGTAAAGATGAAACAGGGGATGTTACGAAAGTAACAATAGCCCCTTGATGAAAATGTAAATATGATATATTCCAATATGGTTGTATTGGCTGCAGATGATCCATTCTTTCGAGTCCGAAATGTACGTCAAGCAAATAAATAACCACAATAACCTAAGGAAAGAAAAAACAGAGTAGAGAGAACCCCGCAGGACTACGTAGAGTGAACCACACAGAGATTTGAGATGAGAGAACCATAAAGACGTGAGTAGAGAGAACCACAGAGACTTTAGTAGAGAGAACCACATAAGTCTGAGTAGAGAGAACCACAGAGGTAGAGAGAAATACAGAGGCTTGCGTAGAGAGAACCGCAGAGATAGAGAGAACTACAGAGGCCTTAGTAGAGATAACCACAGAGGTATAGAGAACTACAGAGATCAGAGTAAAGAAGACTGAGTAGAGAGAACCACATACGTCTGAGAAGAGGGGAGTGAGTAGAGGGAACCACACGTGTCTGATTAGAGCGGACTGAGTATAGAAAACCACAGAGGACTAAGCAGAGAGGACTGAGTAGAGAGAACTACTGAGGTCTGAGTAGAGAAGACTGAGTAAAGAGAACCACACGGGTCTGAGTAGAGAGGACTGAATAGAGAGAACCACAGAGGACTAAGTAGAGATGACTGAGTAGAGAGTGAGTAAAGAGAACCACACGGGTCTAAGTAGAGAGTACTGAATAGAGAAAACCACAGAGGACTAAATAGAGAGGACTGAGTAGAGGGAACCACAGAGGTCTGAGTAGGAAGGACTGAGTAAAGAGAACCACACGGGTCTAAGTAGAGAGGACTGAATAGAGAGAACCACAGAGGACTAAGTAGAGAGGACTGAGTAGGGAGAACTGAGTAAAGAGAATCACACGAGTCTAAGTAGAGAGGACTGAATAGAGAGAACCACAGAGGACTAAGTAGAGAGGACTGAGTAGAGAGAACAACTGAGGTCTGAGTAATGAGGACTGAGTAAAGAGAACCACACGGAACTGCATAGAGAGGACTGAATAGAAAGAACCCCAGAGGACTAAGTAGAGAGGACTGATAAGAGGGAACCACAGAGGTTTGAGTAGATAGGACTGAGTAAAGAGAACCACACGGGTCTAAGTAGAGAGGACTGAATAAAGAGAACCACAGAGGACTAAGTAGGGAGGACTGAGTAGAGAGAACCATAGAGGACTGAGCAGAGAAGACTGAGTAGAGAGAACCACAGAGGTCTGAGTAGAGAGGACTGAATAGGTAGAACCACAGAGGTCTGGGTAGAGAGGACTGAGTAGAGGGAACCACATGCGTCTGAGTAGAGAGTGAGTAGAGGGAACCACAGAGGACCGAGTAGAGAGGACTGAGTAGGGAGAATCATAGAGGTCTCAGTAGTAAGGACTGAATAGGGAGAACCAAAGGAGTCTGAGTAGAGATGACTGAGTAGAGAGAACCACAGAGGTCTTAGTAACGAAAAGCACAGAGCCCTGGGTAGAAGGAACCATAGAGGCCTGAGTATAGAAAAGCACAGACGTCTGAGTAAAGGGAACCACAAAGGCATGAGTAGAGGAAACAACAGAGGACTGAGTAGAAAACATCACAGAAGTCTGAGTAAAGGGAACCACAGAGGTCTGAATAGAGAGGACTGAGTAGACAACATCACAGAGGTCTGAGTAAAGGGAATCATAGTGGTCTGTGAAAAAAAAAAAACCCACAGGGGTCTGAGTAGAGGGAACCACAAAGGCCCGAGTAGAGAGGACTGAGTAGAGAGAATCACACGGGTCTGAGTAGAGAGGACTGAATAAAGGGAACCACAGAGGACTGAGTAGAGAGGACTGAGTAGAGAGGACTGAGTAGAGACAACCATAGGGGTCTGAGTAGAGAGGACTGAGTAGAGAGAACCACACGGGTCTGAGTAGAGATGACTGAGTTGTGAGAGCCACACGGGTCTGAGTAGAGATGACTGAGTTGTGAGAACCAAACGGGTCTGAGTAGAGAAGACTGAGTAGAGGGAACCACAGAGGTCTGAGTAGTAAGGACTGAGTAGGGAGAGCCACAGGACTCTGAGTAGAGAGGACTGAGTAGAGGGAACCACAGAGGACTGAGTAGAGAGGACTGAGTAGAGAGAACCACAGAGGTCTGAGTAGTAAGGACTGAGTAGAGAGAACCACAGGAGTCTGAGTAGAGATGACTGAGTAGAGACAACCACAGAGGACATAGTAGAGAAAGGCACAGAGCCCTGAGTAGAAGGAACCACAGAGGCCTGAGAATAGAAAAGCACAGACATCTGAGTAAAGGGAACTAAAGTGGCCCTAGTGGAGAGAACCACAAAGGCCTGAGTATAGGGAACCGCAAAGGCCTGAGTAGAGAGAACATAAGAGGACTGAGTAGAGGGAACCACAGAGGTCTGAGTAGGAAGGACTGAGTAAAGTGAACCACAAGGGTCTAAGTAGAGAGGACTGAATAGAGAGAACCACAGAGGACTAAGTAGAGAGGACTGAGTAGGGAGAACTGAGTAAAGAGAATCACACGAGTCTAAGTAGAGAGGACTGAATAGAGATAACCACAGAGGACTAAGTAGAGAGGACTGAGTAGAGAGAACAACTGAGGTCTGAGTAATGAGGACTGAGTAAAGAGAACCACACGGATCTGCATAGAGAGGACTGAATAGAAAGAACCCCAGAGGACTAAGTAGAGGGGACTGATAAGAGGGAACCACAGAGGTCTGAGTAGATAGGACTGAGTAAAGAGAACCACACGGGTCTAAGTAGAGAGGACTGAATAAAGAGAACCACAGAGGACTAAGTAGGGAGGACTGAGTAGAGAGAACCATAGAGGACTGAGCAGAGAAGACTGAGTAGAGAGAACCACAGAGGTCTGAGTAGAGAGGACTGAATAGGTAGAACCACAGAGGTCTGGGTAGAGAGGACTGAGTAGAGGGAACCACATGCGTCTGAGTAGAGAGTGAGTAGAGGGAACCACAGAGGACCGAGTAGAGAGGACTGAGTAGGGAGAATCATAGAGGTCTCAGTAGTAAGGACTGAATAGGGAGAACCAAAGGAGTCTGAGTAGAGATGACTGAGTAGAGAGAACCACAGAGGTCTTAGTAACGAAAAGCACAGAGCCCTGGGTAGAAGGAACCATAGAGGCCTGAGTATAGAAAAGCACAGACGTCTGAGTAAAGGGAACCACAAAGGCATGAGTAGAGGAAACAACAGAGGACTGAGTAGAAAACATCACAGAAGTCTGAGTAAAGGGAACCACAGAGGTCTGAATAGAGAGGACTGAGTAGACAACATCACAGAGGTCTGAGTAAAGGGAATCATAGTGGTCTGTGAAAAAAAAAAAACCCACAGGGGTCTGAGTAGAGGGAACCACAAAGGCCCGAGTAGAGAGGACTGAGTAGAGAGAATCACACGGGTCTGAGTAGAGAGGACTGAATAAAGGGAACCACAGAGGACTGAGTAGAGAGGACTGAGTAGAGAGGACTGAGTAGAGACAACCATAGGGGTCTGAGTAGAGAGGACTGAGTAGAGAGAACCACACGGGTCTGAGTAGAGATGACTGAGTTGTGAGAGCCACACGGGTCTGAGTAGAGATGACTGAGTTGTGAGAACCAAACGGGTCTGAGTAGAGAAGACTGAGTAGAGGGAACCACAGAGGTCTGAGTAGTAAGGACTGAGTAGGGAGAGCCACAGGACTCTGAGTAGAGAGGACTGAGTAGAGGGAACCACAGAGGACTGAGTAGAGAGGACTGAGTAGAGAGAACCACAGAGGTCTGAGTAGTAAGGACTGAGTAGAGAGAACCACAGGAGTCTGAGTAGAGATGACTGAGTAGAGACAACCACAGAGGACATAGTAGAGAAAGGCACAGAGCCCTGAGTAGAAGGAACCACAGAGGCCTGAGAATAGAAAAGCACAGACATCTGAGTAAAGGGAACTAAAGTGGCCCTAGTGGAGAGAACCACAAAGGCCTGAGTATAGGGAACCGCAAAGGCCTGAGTAGAGAGAACATAAGAGGACTGAGTAGAGGGAACCACAGAGGTCTGAGTAGGAAGGACTGAGTAAAGTGAACCACAAGGGTCTAAGTAGAGAGGACTGAATAGAGAGAACCACAGAGGACTAAGTAGAGAGGACTGAGTAGGGAGAACTGAGTAAAGAGAATCACACGAGTCTAAGTAGAGAGGACTGAATAGAGATAACCACAGAGGACTAAGTAGAGAGGACTGAGTAGAGAGAACAACTGAGGTCTGAGTAATGAGGACTGAGTAAAGAGAACCACACGGATCTGCATAGAGAGGACTGAATAGAAAGAACCCCAGAGGACTAAGTAGAGGGGACTGATAAGAGGGAACCACAGAGGTCTGAGTAGATAGGACTGAGTAAAGAGAACCACACGGGTCTAAGTAGAGAGGACTGAATAAAGAGAACCACAGAGGACTAAGTAGGGAGGACTGAGTAGAGAGAACCATAGAGGACTGAGCAGAGAAGACTGAGTAGAGAGAACCACAGAGGTCTGAGTAGAGAGGACTGAATAGGTAGAACCACAGAGGTCTGGGTAGAGAGGACTGAGTAGAGGGAACCACATGCGTCTGAGTAGAGAGTGAGTAGAGGGAACCACAGAGGACCGAGTAGAGAGGACTGAGTAGGGAGAATCATAGAGGTCTCAGTAGTAAGGACTGAATAGGGAGAACCAAAGGAGTCTGAGTAGAGATGACTGAGTAGAGAGAACCACAGAGGTCTTAGTAACGAAAAGCACAGAGCCCTGGGTAGAAGGAACCATAGAGGCCTGAGTATAGAAAAGCACAGACGTCTGAGTAAAGGGAACCACAAAGGCATGAGTAGAGGAAACAACAGAGGACTGAGTAGAAAACATCACAGAAGTCTGAGTAAAGGGAACCACAGAGGTCTGAATAGAGAGGACTGAGTAGACAACATCACAGAGGTCTGAGTAAAGGGAATCATAGTGGTCTGTGAAAAAAAAAAACCCACAGGGGTCTGAGTAGAGGGAACCACAAAGGCCCGAGTAGAGAGGACTGAGTAGAGAGAATCACACGGGTCTGAGTAGAGATGACTGAATAAAGGGAACCACAGAGGACTGAGTAGAGAGGACTGAGTAGAGGGAATCACAGAGGACTGAGTAGAGAGGACTGAGTAGAGACAACCATAGGGGTCTGAGTAGAGAGGACTGAGTAGAGAGAACCACACGGGTCTGAGTAGAGATGACTGAGTTGTGAGAACCACACGGGTCTGAGTAGAGATGACTGAGTTGTGAGAACCAAACGGGTCTGAGTAGAGAAGACTGAGTAGAGGGAACCACAGAGGTCTGAGTAGTAAGGACTGAGTAGGGAGAGCCACAGGACTCTGAGTAGAGAGGACTGAGTAGAGGGAACCACAGAGGACTGAGTAGAGAGGACTGAGTAGAGAGAACCACAGAGGTCTGAGTAGTAAGGACTGAGTAGAGAGAACCACAGGAGTCTGAGTAGAGATGACTGAGTAGAGACAACCACAGAGGACATAGTAGAGAAAGACACAGAGCCCTGAGTAGAAGGAACCACAGAGGCCTGAGAATAGAAAAGCACAGACATCTGAGTAAAGGGAACTAAAGTGGCCCTAGTGGAGAGAACCACAAAGGCCTGAGTATAGGGAACCGCAAAGGCCTGAGTAGAGAGAACAACAGAGGACTGAGTAGAGGGAACCACAGAAGTCTGATTAAAGGGAACCACAAAAGTCTGAATAGAGAGAACCACAGAAGACTAAGTATAGGGAACCACAGTGGCCTAATAGGAGAGAACCACAGAGACATGATTGGAGAGAAATACAGAAGCCTGGGTATGTCATTCACATGCCGTACCTTTAAAATTAAGACCCGAGTAGAGACAACTACAAAGGCCTGAATAGAGAGGACCTCAGAGATCTGGGATGCCATTTACGCGATGTCCTCTTAAAATGATTCCAATATCTATGCCAAAACTTTGCTCAATAAAAATGTTAAAGTCATAAATATTGGCTTAGAACTGGGTTTGTGATTATATTCAGAGGAGACAAGGTCCTGAATCTTGTCTGACATCTGCTGGAGACAAGGTCCTGAATCTTGCCTGACATCTGCTGGAGACAAAGTCCTGAATCTTGGCTGACATCTGCTGGAGTTCTGCACGTCGCCTGAAGAATTGTGTCATATGTGAGAGAGGATTAAAGAACCATCCCTACGACAAGTAAAGACATATGCTGGAGTTCTGGAAGTCGCCTGAAGAACTGTGTCAAGTTATGAGAGGAGATTTGAAAACCATCCCTGCGAAAAGTAAAAACATCTGCTGGAGTTATATACGTCACCTGAATAATTGTGTCAAATTGTAACAACTCGTAGTTCAAAATTGCAAAAAATGTAGCAAGGGCTTAACTGTTGACAATTACCGCAGTCACTTACTGAGGATTGCCACTGGTGTTATGACCATGTATAGACATCGGCCAAAGTGTTGTCCGTCATATGACGAGGTATGGCTACAATTCATGACCTAAATTTGTAACAAATGCTATACATTTAAGTTTAACTTTATCATAAACATTTATACAATATACTTTGATCTTTTCTTTTAATTATTTTGTCTCATATATAAGGTTACAGATGTAGATGTGAGTACCCGGGTGACTTGACAAAAGTTCATGTATTCCAATAGACATGAGTTCATATATTCCATAAGACATGTTCATACATTCCATTAGACATACTTGCATATTTTCCATTTGACATACGTTCATACTTTTCATTAGATATACTTACATATTTTCCATTTGACATATATTCATACTATCCATTACACATTAGTTCGTATTTCCCATTAGACATATATTCATTATTGCTGTTTTCACGACCATTGATGCCATATCATTTATGCTATTGGGGTTGTGTTGTTACATGTAGATATACACAACTTAGCTATTATAGAGCAATGTTTATTGTTATCAAAGGGAATAGAATAACAGATATTTATTATCATGCCTGTTATTTTATTCATCTTATATACATTGCTTGTAAGATACAGAGAACATACGTAACTATATTCATAACTTTCAGAGACATAGACTACTTTCTATGTCTCTGATAAATTTAGATCAATGGGTGCATGTATGTAATACAAAATAAAAAAAGACTCATTTTAATACGTGCCATATTTCTTGATCTAAACACTATGAAATTTATTTCATTTACTGAAATTTATTTCATTTCATTCATTTCATCTCAAGTCCTTAGTGATTTTTGTATTACTGCGTGGTCAGATGTCTTCTGTTTTCTCTACTATATACATTTTATCATATTTTGAGAAGGAAATGTTATAACACATTATAACACGAGACAGTTTTATAGTTCATAATGTGCCACTAATCAGTATACACGATATATACTACCCTCACAAGGCATGGCTCAGATTGTTGTAGTAGAATCTTCACAAGGCATGGCTCAGGTTGTTGTAGTAGAATCCTCACAAGGCATGGCTCAGGTTGTTGTAGTAGAATCCTCACACGGCACGGCTCAGATTGTTGTAGTAGAATCCTCACAAGGCATGGCTCAGGTTGTTGTAGTAGAATCCTCACAAGGCATTGCTCAGGTTGTTGTAGTAGAATCCTCACAATGCATGGCTCAGGTTATTGTAGTAGAATCATTACAAGGCATGGCTCAGGTTGTTGTAGTAGAATCCTCACAAGTCATGGCTCAGGTTGTTGTAGTAGAATCCTCACAAGGCATGACTCAGGTTGTTGTAGTAGAATCCCCACAAGGCATGTCTCAGGTTGTTGTAGTAGAATCCTCACAAGGCATGGCTCAGGTTGATGTATTAGAATCCTCACAAGGCATGGCTCAGGTTGTTGTAGTAGAATCCTCACACGGCATGGCTCAGGTTGTTGTAGTAGAATCCTCACAAGGCATGGCTCAGGTTATTGTAGTTGAATCATTACAAGGCATGGCTCATGTGGTTGTAGTAGAATCCTCACAAGGCATGGCTCAGGTTGTTGTAGTAGAATCATTACAAGGAATGGCTCAGGCTGTTGAAGTAAAATCCTCAAAAGGCATGGCTTAGGTTGTTGTAGTACAATCCTCACAAGGCACGGCTCAGGTTGTTGTAGTAGAATCCTCACAAGGCATGGCTCAGATTGTTGTAGTAGAATCCTCACAAGTCATGGCTCAGGTTGTTGTATTAGAATCTTCACACGGCATGGCTCAGGTTGTTGTAGTAGAATCCTCACAAGGCATGGCTCAGGTTGTTGTAGTAGAATCCTCACAAGGCATGGCTCAGGTTATTGTAGTTGAATCATTACAAGGCATGGCTCATGTGGTTGTAGTAGACTCATTACAAGGCATGGCTCATGTGGTTGTAGTAGAATCATTACAAGGCATGGCTCAGGTTGTTGTAGTAGAATCCTCACACGACATGGCTCAGGTTGTTGTAGTACAATCCTCACAAGGCACGGCTCAGGTTGTTGTAGTAAAATCCTCACAAGGCATGGCTCAGGTTGTTGTAGTAGAATCCTCACAAGTCATGGCTCAGGTTGTTGTAGTAGAATCCTCACAAGGCATGGCTCAGGTTGTTGTAGTAGAATCCTCACAAGGCATGGCTCAGGTTGTTGTAGTAGAATCCTCACACGGCATGGCTCAGGTTGTTGTAGTAGAATCCTCACAAGGCATGGCTCAGGTTATTGTCGTAGAATCATTACAAGGCATGGCTCAGGTTGTTGTAGTAGAATCCTCACACAGCATGGCTGAGGTTGTTGTAGTAGAATCATTACAAGGCATGGCTCATGTGGTTGTAGTAGAATCATTACAAGGCATGGCTCAGGTTGTTGTAGTAGAATCCTCACACGGCATGGCTCAGGTTGTCGTAGTAGAATCATTACAAGGAATGGCTCAGGTTGTTGAAGTAAAATCCTCAAAAGGCATGGCTCAGGTTGTTGTAGTAGAATCCTCACAAGGCATGGCTCAGGTTGTTGTATTAGAATCCTCACAAGGCATGGCTCAGGTTGTTGTAGTAGAATCCTCACAAGGCATGGCTCAGGTTGTTGTAGTAGAATCCTCACAATGCATGGCTCAGGTTGTTGTAGTAGAATCCTCACAGTCATGGCTCATGTTGTTGTAGTAGAATCCTCACAAGGCATGGCTCAGGTTGTTGTAGTAGAATCTTCACAAGGCATGGCTCAGGTTGTTGTAGTAGAATCCTCATAAGGCATGGTTCAGGTTGTTGTAGTAGAATCCTCACAAGGCATGGCTCAGGTTGTTGTAGTAGAATCCTCACAATGCATGGCTCAGGTTGTTGTAGTAGAATCCTCGCAATGCATGGCTCATGCTCAGGTTGTTGTAGTAGAATCCTCACAATGCATGGGTCAGGTAGTTGTAGTAGAATCCTCACAATCATGGCTCATGTTGTTGTAGTAGAATCCTCACAATGCATGCCTTAGGTTGTTGTAGTAGAATCCTCACAAATCATGGCTCAGATTGTTGTAGTAGAATCCTCACAAGGCATGGCTCAGGTTGTTGTATTAGAATCCTCACAAGGCATGGCTCTGGTTGTTGTATTAGAATCCTCAGAAGGCATGGCTCAGGTTGTTGTAGTAGAATCCTCACAAGGCATGGCTCAGGTTGTTGTAGTAGAATCCTCACAAAGCATGGCTCAGTATGCTGTAGTAGAATCCTCACAATGCATGGCTCATGTTGTTGTAGTAGAATCCTCACAATGCATACCTCAGGTTGTTGAAGTAAAATCCTCACAAGGCATGGCTCAAGTTGTTGTAGTAGAATCCTCGCAATGCATGGCTCATGCTCAGGTTGTTGTAGTAGAATCCTCACAATGCATGCCTCAGGTTGTTGTAGTAGAATCCTCAGAAGGCATGGCTCAGGTTGTTGTAGTAGAATCCTCACAAGACATGGCTCAGGCTCAAATAAATAATAATATTAAAAAAAAAACCAGGCAAAAGCAAATCTAATGCAAAAGATGCAGAGGTCTGATAGTACATATAAACGGGACAATTTTACCAATATCAGTCGTTTTCATATTTCAAAAGGATATGAATTTGCTGTCACATTTACAATAAATATTAGGACATATATATATATATATATATATATATATATATATATATATATATATATATATATATATATATATATATATATATATATATATATATATATGACGATCTTCAGAATCAATCCTAGAATAATAGTAACAAAGATAGCAAACGCAATGTTAACAATCATTAGGGTCACGATATATCACTTCAGGCGTCTACTCTGTCAGCTTGGTCGGACTCTCTGTTCTCCATGTTTTTAAAAATGTCACCTCCAGAAATGCACTTCTACACTATGCAAGTCTCGTCAAATGTTACAAAAATTAGTGTCTTTTACGCTTCAAACAAGATTTAAAAAGAAAATACACAGATTTGTCAGTACAAGTTGTAGAATACACTCAGTTATGCCAATTTTATATAATTTACGAAATGCGATGAGCTAAAGCTTTCTTAGATAACAGATGCATTAAGGGTAGCTTAAATAATGTTTTGCAGTATTTGATTTGTTATCTTTATACGGAAAAGAAGCGTCATGAAACGTTTTTATTAAATATCAAAACATATACAGATTTGTATGCATTTGTTAACCGTCACTTAAATATCATTGTTTGAAATCTGTCAGAATTAAAAAAAAAACCCAGTTATTAGATATACGACTACTATGTATCATTATCGGGCATTGGATGTTTCTGTGCTGAATATTATCTTGCATTATCACTTTAACATTCGTGTTATTATAAAGGTACAGACTTGGGTGAGGTCAGTACATTGTTTATATATTTTAGCACAGAGACCGACAAATAATGAGTAGTTTATGCAACGACTTCATGTTAGTTTTCAACCGACGTTGAGAAGTATACCATTGCTAGTATTTAAGGGCTTTCTATTTAGTGTTTCCCGGCAAATGATTACAAGACTGTCTAATTTGATAACAGTGAACAATGATGCCATATTATATATCAAAATATCAGTATTGATTTACAGAATATGAATATATCAAAGCAGTATTTTAGAGTTAATATATTCAGACAAAAACTTGAAGAATGAATTACCTCACAATTTTTCCAAAACTCTACAGAGTCCAAAATTGTCTGTATCTTTACATAAAAAAGTGCAAATGTGTCCTTTAGTATCCCTGCAGGCTGAGCTATCATTGAATCTTCACAGAAATAGCACATAAGGTCACTCTAAACCAACTTGCAATGTAAAGATGATGGATAAATTAAAACCATTAATCCGAAAATCATTAATCAGAAGGACAAACAAGATCAGTGAAAATAGTTCAGAGTTTACTTTTACTTTCAATTCACCCACATGGCTTTGCAAATTGTTTCAATGTGAATTTATGCGTTATTTAAGTAACAATCACATTTTACCCTGCACGGACACTGAAGGACGCATTTGCACTACGTTGCGTAGACATACAAGCAATTCTGGACTCCGTGGATTTTTTGGGGGAAAATTGTGAGATAATTCAGACTAGTTCTTCACGTATTTGCCCGTACATGTTATCTCTGAGTTATTGCTATATCGTGTTCATATTCTGTAAAAAAGACTGCTATTTTGATACATAAAATATGGCATCAATCTTCACATTTATCAAAATCAGACAGTCTTGTAATCATTTGCAAGGAAACAGTATAAGCCCTTCATTTCATTGAGGACAACAAAGAAGCAATACCGGTAAGCATTTTCAACATTCCTTTTTTACTTGAAATACTGCGTTTAGTAAATGATAACTATCATAACATATACTGTAAATGGTTTTAATTTCGTGGTGCTGAAATTTCGCGGGTTTCTGGTACGGATATCATTTTCGTGGTGTAATATTTTGCGGATTTCGAATTTCGTGACCATGTATATGCCAAGTAGCATTTTGCGTCAATGGCAAATTCAAATTCTCTTTGCAAGAGTAACCGATAAACGAATGTTTGATTTAGAGAATAAAGATAAATTGTCAACGTTTGATTAGTATTGTAACCACACTGCGCTGTTATGTTCAATTTCCCCTTTGTAAAATCCGAGGGTTTCGAAACTGAGAGTTACGGGTTATTTCATTATTTCTTTTAAATGATTTTTAAATGTACGTCCTTTGATTGTTCAGCTGTTACGGTGAGTGGGAAGGTGGTCCCGTAAACCGGTTAATCACATCATTTTTGGCTTATAAACAAGCTTCTCTTGCTTTATATTAGACATGTAAAGATGGATGTTACATAGTTCTTCTGTACTTTTCTAACAATTGCTTGATAAAGGCCAGGAGGCCGAAAATTTGCGGCAAAGAGTGTTTGTGTTGTTTCTTTTAATAAATAAAATAGATAAACAAAATAAATAAATAAATAAGAATTGGTGAGATGTATTTAGCCTAGATAGATATAGATAGAGGGATATAAATATTTACCACATGGTCGTTCTTTGATCTCATCTAGAGTGTTCATGACGATCTTCAGAATCAGTCCTAGAGCTATAGTGACAAAGATAGCAAACACAATGCAAACAATCAACAATGTGATGTTAAAACACTTATGTCGCCTTTTGTCTGTTACCCGATCACCTTGAGCAGATACTCTGTTCTCCATGTCCAGTGTGATATCAGGAAAATATTTTTCTAATTCAAAATACTCTTTGTCAGTATTGTTTAATACATACATGCATACATAGAAAACTGACTCGGATTTGTATTGACAAGTTTCAGAAATCACCTAAATTATTATGTGAACATCTTGCGTAAAATCCAACATAAAAATTTATCACTAGTTGAATTTATTGAAATAAATTTCCTTAAATAAGAAATACATTAAATTTAGTGAAAATTAAATCATCGACTTCTGATTTCTAATCTACATCCGGATTCAAAGTGTTTCAGTGTGTATGGTAATTTAAATCGAACATTTTACTGGTTTGAGCTTCACTGTCCATAGCTATCGCATCTTATAGCGATCCTCAATGAAATGATTGGTCGTTGTTGAATTTCAACTACTCTCGTTTAACTTTATTATTTCTGCACCGAAAGACGAGCATACCCACAGTCTGTAATTATCTCGAGGTATATGCTTTGAGTCCCATTGCGGAAAAAACAACCACTGGTTATGCAATACAAACACGACATATGCTCCTGTTAAACACCGGACATGGGAAAATATGGAAAACAATCCAACCCAAAGTTTAACATTACTTGAACGTCGTAGTTAACTGATTCATTAATATAGGAAACTCCTGTTATCTATTTTCAGTAAATATTAAGGAAATATACCTATAAAAGGACTGATTGATTAGAATTTATATATTATTCTAAAAGTAGCTTACAGAAATATATATCTGTCTGTCCTGAGACGGGTGTTTGGTCAGATCTATCTGTTGTCAGACGTGTGTTTAGCTATATTTCTCTTACCTTAGACGGGTGTTTGGTTATATCTCTCTGTTCTTAGATAGGTGTTTGTTTACATCACTCTGTCCTTAGATGGGTGTTTGGTTATACATGTATCTCTCTGTCCGTAGACGGGTGTTTGTTTACATCACTCTGTCCTTAGATGGGTGTTTGGTTATATCTCTCTGTCCTTAGATGGGTGTTTGGTTATATTTCTCTGTCCTTAGATGGGTGTTTGGTTATATCTCTCTGTCCTTAGATGGGTGTTTGTTTATATCTCTCTGTCCTTAGATGGGTGTTTGTTTATATCACTCTGTCCTTTGATGAGTGTTTGGTTATATCTCTCTGTCCTTAGATGGGTGTTTGTTTATATCTCTCTGTTCTTAGATTGGTGTTTGGTTATACCTCTTTGTCCGTAGACGGGTGTTTGTTTATATCTCTCTGTCCTTAGATGGGTGTTTGGTTATATCTCTCTGTCCTTAGATGGGTGTTTGGTTATATTTCTCTGTCCTTAGATGGGTGTTTGGTTATATCTCTCTGTCCTTAGATGGGTGTTTGTTTATATCTCTCTGTCCTTAGATGGGTGTTTGGTTATATCTCTCTGTCCTTAGATGGGTGTTTGGTTATATTTCTCTGTCCTTAGACGGGTGTTTGGTTATATCTCTCTGTCCTTAGATGGGTGTTTGGTTATTACTCTCTGTCCTTAGATGGGTGTTTGGTTATATATCTCTGTCCTTAGATGGGTCTTTGGTTATATCTCTCTGTCCTTTGATGAGTGTTTGTTTATATCTCTCTGTCCTTAGACCGGTGTTTGGTTATATCTCTCTGTCCTTAGATGGGTGTTTGTTTATATCTCTCTGTCCTTAGATGGGTGATTGGTTATATCTCTCTGTCCTTAGATGGGTGTTTGGTTATATCTCTCTGTCCTTAGACGGGTGTTTGTTTATATCTCTCTGTCCGTAGACGGGTGTTTGGTTATATCTCTCTGTCCGTAGACAGGTATTTTGTTACAGCTCTCTGTCCGTAGACAGGTATTTTGTTACAGCTCTCTGTCCGTAGACAGGTATTTTGTTACAGCTCTCTGTCCTTAGATGAGTGTTTGGTTATATCTCTCTGTCCTTAAATGAGTGTTTGGTTATATCTCTCTGTCCTTAGATGGGTGTTTGGTTATATCTCTATGTCCTTAGATGGGTGTTTGGTTATATCTCTCTGTCCTTAGATGGGTGTTTGGTTATATCTCTATGTCCTTAGATGGGTGTTTGGTTATATCTCTCTGTCCTTTGATAAGTGTTTGGTTATATCTCTCTGTCCTTAGATGGGTGTTTGGTTATATCTCTCTGTCCTTAGATGGGTGTTTGGTTATTACTCTTTGTCCTTAGACGGGTGTTTGGTTATTACTCTCTGTCCTTTGATGGGTGTTTGTTTATATCTCTCTGTCCTTAGATGGGTGTTTGGTTATTACTCTCTGTCCTTAGATGAGTGTTTGGTTATATCTCTCTGTCCTTAGATGGGTGTTTGGTTATTACTCTCTGTCCTTAGACGGATGTTTGGTTATTACTCTCTGTCCTTAGACGGGTGTTTGGTTATTACTCTCTGTCCTTTGATGAGTGTTTGGTTATATCTCTCTGTCCTTTGATGAGTGTTTGGTTATATCTCTCTGTCCTTAGATGGGTGTTTGTTTATATCTCTCTGTCCTTAGGTGGGTATTTGTTTATATCTCTCGGTCCTTAGACGGGTGTTTGGTTTTTACTCTCTGTCCTTAGATGGGTGTTTGGTTATATCTCTCTGTCCTTTGATGAGTGTTTGGTTATATCTCTCCATCCTTAGATGGGTGTTTGTTTATATCTCTCTGTCCTTAGACGGGTGTTTGATTATTACTCTCTGTCCTTAGACGGATGTTTGATTATTACTCTCTGTCCTTAGATGGATGTTTGGTTATTACTCTCTGTCCTTAGACGGATGTTTGATTATTACTCTCTGTCCTTAGACGGGTGTTTGGTTATTACTCTCTGTCCTTAGATGGGTGTTTGGTTATATCTCTCTGTCCTTTGATGAGTGTTTGGTTATATCTCTCTGTCCTTAGATGGGTGTTTGTTATATCTCTCTGTCCTTAGACGGGTGTTTGATTATTACTCTCTGTCCTTAGACGGGTGTTTGATTATTACTCTCTGTCCTTAGACGGATGTTTGATTATTACTCTCTGTCCTTAGACGGGTGTTTGATTATTACTCTCTGTCCTTAGACGGGTGTTTGATTATTACTCTCTGTCCTTAGACGGATGTTTGATTATTACTCTCTGTCCTTAGACGGGTGTTTGATTATTACTCTCTGTCCTTAGATGGGTGTTTGTTTATATCTCTCTGTGTTTAGATGGGTGTTTGGTTATATCTCTCTGTCCTTAGATGGGTGTTTGTTTATATCTCTCTGTCCGTAGACGGGTGTTTGGTTATATCTCTCTGTCCGTAGACATGTATTTTGTTACAGCTCTCTGTCCGTAGACAGGTATTTTGTTACAGCTCTCTGTCCATAGACAGGTATTTTGTTACAGCTCTCTGTCCGTAGACAGGTATTTTGTTACAGCTCTCTGTCCTTAGATGGGTGTTTGGTTATATTTCTCTGTCCTTAGATGGGTGTTTGGTTATATCTCTCTGTCTTTAGATGGGTGTTTGGTTATATTTCTCTGTCCTTAGATGGGTGTTTGGTTATATCTCTCTGTCTTTAGATGGGTGTTTGGTTATATCTCTCAGTCCTTAGATGGGTGTTTAGTTATATCTCTTTGTCCTTAGGAAGTTCTATGGTCGTTATGAGAGTCTTATTACTCAGTATGATATCTCGTTATCCAGACTTTTAAATGGTATTCTGGACTGAGACCGATTCCGATCATTTTATACAGATTTGACACCTTCTATACTAGAAGGTTACCTACTTTGACTTCTCCAAATATAAATATATATGGAATTCACACATTTGATTCTTTCTACTTGGTTATGTTACGGGTGTTGTTAGCAAGCCGGGGATGCTCACTCTTCCCGGGCACCTGATCTCACTCCATCATAGGGGTTCACATATGCTCTTTAGGTAGACACTTTCGTAATTTTCTATCAAAATCAAACAGTCTTGTAATCATTTGCAAGCAAACAGTATAAGAAAGCCCTGTCATTGAGGACAACAAAGAAGCAATACCGTTATGCATTTTCAACATTCCTTTCTTATTTGAAATACTAATCAGAGACTCTTCATACCGGTACGCTGCGTTTTGTACTGTAAATGGTTTTAATTTCGTGGTGCTGAAATTTTGCGGGTTTCTGGTACGGATGTCATTTGCGTGGTGTTATATTTTGCGGATTTCGAATTTCGTGACAAGCAAGCGTGTTTTTATAGTAATACATGTATATGCCAAGTAGCATTTTGTGTCAGTGGCAAATTCATATATTGTTTGCAAGAGTAACCAATAAACGAATGTTTGATTTAGACAATAAAGTTAAGTTGTCAGTGTTTGGTCAGTATTGAACCCACACTGCGCTGGGGGCAGTTATGTCTGATTAAAGCTCATACCATGTTAAATATAATTATTCAGAATTGTATGCGTAATGGATTAAAACTCCAAGTTATCCTATACTTCCGCTTTGTACACAGTGTAAATGTATAAATTTAGAGTACTATATACGCATTTTGACAACTTTTGTCTCTTTGGTGATGCTCAGTGCTGAAGCTGTGGGAACCGAAAAATGTTATTTACACTCATAAAATAATATCAATCGATAATGTATGGGTTAACTCTGTAGCATTATTTTTGTGAGACAGATAAGTTTTCAGTGATTGTAAAACACGCAGTTTTTACTTATAAGTTTATAGATGGTTGTTTCTCGTCACATTGAGAAAATTTTGGCACCTACCAAGATATCAACAAATACTACATACATACAAATAAATTAAACAAAATAAGTTCTAAAAAGATATTCCTGCGTAGCGGACACTTTTGAATAGTCATTTGAGAAATGACTGTAAAAACGCTTCGCGGATTATATATTTTGTGCTCCGGTTTTTGTTGTCTATACATCGATAGACAGAAAAGTTTTACCGTCATTTCTCATAAATAAAATTTTTTCCATGAACGATCACATCTTGTATTTAAAACTGACAAATCAAATTTCGAGCCTCAATTTTACCTTAGTAATCAGAATCTCGTTTGTATATATGTTATACGGTCAATGTGGAAATAAATAGATAAATTATTAAAATATGTATTTGATAATGAAAATTCAGAAGCATATTCCGAGAAATATAAAGTACATTGCATATGCCTATAATCAATCAGTGATATGTTTGGTGCTGAATAGAAAATAAATAAATAAATAAATAAATAAACAACAAAGAATCACCGCAGGGTTAACCATATCTCTAAGTCCATGGTATAAAAAAATATCAAGATATATATAACTGAAAACCATTAATTGTACATCACTATTCTGTTTATATCAATTTTCACTTTATAAAAATCGCGGATTTCAAAATTGAGTTACAAGTTGTTTCACTATTTTTATTATAAGTAAAGCGTATTTTCTAATCTGAATTTACTATAAATATAAAACTATTATTGATTATCCATATAAAATTACACGTTGAGGTCTTAAGTCGAAAATGGAAAATATGAAAATTCTAAACCTTCCGTACTTCTTTGTTGTTTACTTTTAAGCCGAAATCTTAAATAAAAACATTGCTTTTTTTAAGTTAATGATAAATGCAAAATATAATTTGCGCTTTTCATAAATACATATGTATGTATGTATGATATTTGAAAAAGGAAGAGAGAAATACAGAAACGTATATGGACCCCCCTTATTTTGTGAAAACAAGTATGATATATTAGAAAAAATAAAAGGAATATATTTAGCCTGTAGTTCTTATTATATGTTTTAAATACATGACAGGTGTTAATGAAGTTTTGCTTTTTAAAAGAAATATATCCATAAAACGTCACACAATATATTACAAATAAAGCAACCATTTTTCGATGTATATAACTTAAATAAATAGATAATATAAAATTTAATAGTTGACTATTTATATTTTTCAATAATAAAATGACATTCTTTTGATCTTTGCGTTTTGTAAATGAATATATCTTGATAGCTGTGTTCCCGTAAGGAAAATAGGCTATATAGTAGCTCTTCCTTCTTCTCAAGCCCTTGTAAACCAGCTAGACAGTAGCTTTTCTTCTGACATGGTTGTCTTACGTCACGATTCTAAGGTCAAGTTCACAATCAACAGGTAGTCAAAATTAGAGTCAGGCCCAGAATTATTGGATCTAGATAATATTAATAAATATACATTCTTGCTGTCCATGACCTAAGAGTGTCATGACTAAAACAAAGTCATTACTTTAAGGTCAAGGTAATAGTGCAGATTTAGTTGTAATTTGTCGTCCAGGCCATAATTTCTTACTGCCTAGTCAGAACTGAATAATATTTGATATGATACAGATTACCAAAAGATGTACAAAGACAGAGATTTAAAAAATCAAGACACACATATATGCAGTAAAAAAATTTTAACAACTTTACAAGTGTTGTCCTTGGCCACTGGATGTCATGGTTTTGAAGTAAGCCCTAAAGGTCATATTAAGTATGTCATTAGTTTGATTAGTTATCTAACAAACTGCCATTGAATACTTGTGTAAAGGAAACATAACAAGGTATTGCTATAACTAATTAAGTGTTTAAATGTTACTGTATGTTATCCTCTATCATTCTAGTGTATGGGTATTTATGTTAATTTCAGTCAGTCATGGAACTTATTAAGTTGATAGTCCTTCTCAAGTAGATGACTCACATTAACATTCTGGCAACATATCAAAGGTCAAGGTCATTCTGATTGCAACAGAAACCTATCACAAGTCCCTGCAAATAAGATAATTATAACACTCCCCCACGCCCTTTTTTGCTGTCTGACTCTCTCTCTCTCTCTCTCTCGATCGACTCAATGACTGCACTCGTGAAATGATAAATAAACCCAATTTCACGAGTGCAGTCATTGAGTCCAGAGAGAGAGAGAGAGAGAGAGAGAGAGAGAGAGAGAGAGAGAGAGAGAGAGAGAGAGAGAGTCAGAGGGGAAGGAGAGGGGGGGGGAGTTATAATTATTTTATTCGCAGGGACCTGTGATATTTAGGAGAATTTCATTGCATTTGGGTAACACATTTTTTAAACGTGCAGTTTTATGGCATGTACATTTTCCCACACATTGTCACTTGTGTGTTGAACTGAGTGATAGATTAGCAGATTTTATAATGACTAATAGTCAGTGGATGGACAGCATCATACACGATTCGAAAAAAGAGCAATGAATCTGTAATTCAAAATAAATCCAAGGGCTTACAAACTCAGGAAAAAGTGATAAAAATGGAACAGAAAGCTTTGAACAACCAACGCTGTTTATTTTCTGAGTATATTTAAACATAAATTGTTACACATTATTATGTAACTGAAATATATATCAGTCCTATTTTACACCAAATATATACACACAAAATAAACAAATAAAGAAACAATATGAACTACAAAGAAATAAATGTTAAATACTAGAAATAAATTTCAATAGTTATGTTTAAAAACATTAAATAACTGCATAGATTCAAAAAGATATAAATATTATTATTATATATATCTTTATGAATTGATAATATTTGGGCAAGCATATAAATATAAAAAGCTAATCATTTTATAGTCTTCTTGGGTTATATTTACAAAATAAGTGGGGTCCATAAACGTTTCCGTAGAGTAAAATACGAAAGTAATTGGAGAACCTTTAAATACAATACTCTACTTTATTGCTACAATAGATTGTTATAAGTAGGGCTGGGTTTGATTAGCATTTCTGGTGACACATGCTCATCAATGGAAGTGCTGGGCATAATTTCATAGTTGTCAACACTGTTAAATAAAGTTTTTGTTCCGATAATTTCATAATTCTCTGTTGTAAGTCCATTAATACATGCACTATCCGTATCACTACTGACAAAGTAGATATTCACGTCATTGTTCAAAGCCACATGGAGTATTAGCCAAATACTGGTATGATGTTGGTAGTGGTAGGAAGCGTGTTAACAAATCCTGTCAAGAAAGAAATAACATAACTTATACTGAAGAACAATGTACAATTTTACGTAGTAGATATATGTCAACATTTTTTCTTTCGAAACTGGAGAAAGTTTTGATTTTAAACTTACGAATTATTGAGTGATATAATAAGTGTCAATGATGAATAAGGTGATAAAGTGAAAAAATATAGAACATACTAATATTTAGAAATTGGTGAGATACATTTATCCTCTCAACCCAACTACGATGGCAAAGATAAATATAGATAGAGGAATACAAGAGAAAACAGATCTGACAAAGTTGTATGACTGATATCACCACAAAACACAAAACATGATAACGGTTACGATACCGACTTAGGACGGTCAAGTGAAGTAAGAAACGTCACTCAGTTGGTGTGATTAACCGGTTTACGAATACCCAACTTCCCACTCACCGCAAAAGCAGCACAATCAAAGGACACACATCTAAAATTTAAAAATAATCCTCCATATAGAGAACAATAATCAACAGGTTTCTGAAGAAGAGGGGTCAAATTTATTACACACGAAACGTTTGTAGAATGATATGTTGCTATCAAAAATATGTAAGGCAACATCAACATAAGTAAACCGTGCTCTGCTCGTCTGTAAGCGAGCCCAGATTTTTTATCAATAGGACTCCCCACTAACAGTCAGAGGGGACGAGAATCAAGACCTTGCCTCCTCTGAAAAGTTTTGGACAAGGCCCGTCATCGAGGCCCACCGTCCTGTTAGGCAGCGTGCAACGCTTAAGTAAAAGTCTGCATTGGGTTGTAGACGGACCCAATACAAGACCTATGGTCTTAGCGATATGTATATTTACCACATGGTCGTTCCTTGATCTCATATAGAGTATCCATGCCGATCTTCAGAATCAGTCCTAGAACTATAGTGACAAAGATAGCAAACACAATGCAAACAATCAACAATGTGATGGTAAAACACTTATGTTGCCTTTTGTCTGTTACACGGTCAGCTTGAGCGGACACTCTGTTCTCCATGCCCAGTGTGATATCAGTAATACGTTCTCTACTTCAAGATACACTTTTTCAGTATTGTTTGATATATACGTGTATATATAGAAAACTGACTTGGATTTGTATGGACAAGTTTCAGAAATCACTTAAATCATTATGTCTACATCGTACATAAAATACAAAATAAACATTTATCACTAGTTGAATTTATTGAAATAAATTTCCTTAAACAAGAAATGCATTAAGATTAATAAAAATGAAATCAGCGACTTCTGATTTCTAATCTATATCAGAATTTAAAGTGTTTCAGTGTGTATGGTAATTTAAAACTGGTTTGAGATTAACAATCCATAACTGTCGCATCGTATAGTGATCCTCCAATGCAATGATTGGTTGTTGTTGGATTTCAAGAACTCTCTATCAGCTATGTCTTTTGTGTACGGACAGGCGACCACACCCACAGTCTCTAATGATCTCGAGATGCATGCTTCGAGTCCAATTGCGGAACCAAAACCACCAATGCAATATAAACACGACATATGTTCCTGTTAAACATCTGCCATGTTTGGTTGGGTTGCTTTCAGAGTATGTTGCATTTCTAAGGTTTCGGTCTTTAGCATCAGCGAAAAATCATAGGTTGTAAAAATACATTTTTTTCCTTAGACGGATGTTCGGTTATATCTCTCTCTTCTCTGATGGGCGTTTGTTTAGTTATACATTATCTCTCTGTCCTTAGATGGATGTTTGGTTATATCTCTCTGTCCTTAGATGGGTATTTGGTTATATCTCTCTGTCCTGAGACTGGTGTTTGACGTAAGAGTTATGATACTATATTCCTGATGTTGTGTAGCTAAGGCACTTTCTACACTGTGTTTGTTCACGACGGGTGTGGCAAACCAAACAGGAGACGTTCACTACTCCCGGGCAATTGGTCTCACCTCAGAATTTCAGGGGTTTGTGAATGTCTACCGTGGTGCAATTTTTGTTGGTCATAATCATGTGACACCCGTTATTTAGTATTTTACATTTGGTATTAACTCTGAGGTCAGTTTGGTTGGGTTACTTTTAGAATATGTTGGATATCTAAGGTTTTTTAATTGAGCATCACGGAAGACGAAGAATCATTTGTTGTTTTTTAGAGGAGCATACAGAGTAATGAATTTATACCGGAAGATATCTTCTTATACATTGTAATTAGTGTGATAATAGTATCACCATTTCTTTATATAAGTGTAACATGTCTAAGAAAAGGTCTTAGAGTTACTAGAAAATACGAATTCTAAATTTACAGATATTTAAATTTGTTAAAATTTCTGACATTCTGGGGGCCTCATGGATAGAAACACACACTCTCTTCTGAAAAGTCATTTAAACCATTTTGAGGATTGGACGAACATTCACCATATCTATTTGAAACTGTATTGCCTCAATATCTCTGAAATTGTTGGATCCATCCATGAAATTTTATGTATCTTTTCTTTTTTTAAGAATCGTTAAACTACGTGTAATTTAGATATTGCCTGTTTAAAACAGGAAAAGTATTATACCTCCATAACACCTTAACAGAGTATATTCAATTTGTCAGGAAGCTAGCTGGTTTGATATTATTCGAATAAATCACATTGGCCCCTTCAGTTTTACATTGTCGCCCATCGCAAGAAATTTAGTAGAAAGTATAATTACATGACAAATATATAAGAGCTTTCTGCCTCTATTGCCATTGGGATTTCCTAAAGATATGCTTGAGTTTTGCCATTTTTCTATAATCAAATGACTTGTCTCCTATTGGGTTATTTGTCCGTGTGTCTTTGTCTCAGTTGAACGCATATGCGGTGAAAAAAAGGAAAAAGTGTATACTCCCGAAATTAAGTTTCAGAATCCATCTTCGAAGTATTCTGAAAGTCGAACAGAGCAGTTCAACTTGACATCGTCATCCAGTTGCATTAATTTCTTTGGGTTCTATGTGACGAAAGAGCTGTCTTTGATTTTGTCATGTTTAAATCAGTATGATTTAAGAAAATAACTTCGAGATTATGTATCTATATGTCACGTTTGTGATAAATTAGAGATTATGTATTTACATGTGACGTTTATGAAGAAAGGAAACATCCCCATACAAATAAATTAGCGCACATAAATTAATACATAAAACATGAAAACTCTGAAAGATTGCCTAAAAATATAGCCAGAACATTTTTTGTAAATTCAGAAAATGGATACTTATACACTCTAGTGATATCGAACTATCATCTCACTAACTATGTCAAATTGTTTCCTCTGAGAAAGATGGAGGCAGGAATAGTAGCAGAAGTTATATTTTGTGGATGGTTAAAAGATATTGATGTCCAAGAGAAATCCATACAGATCAATGAAAACATAATCAAAGCCGCGTTTATATAATCAAAGAAATGTGTATCACTTTAAAAATGACTAAAACACCGACTAAGGCGTATTATCCACAGTCTGAGGACAAAAAATGTGTTACTGCGGTATGTATCACTACATCAGACTTACTGGAATACTCTTTATTGATGGCGCATTCTAATGCATTTTGCTTGTAACACGCGATCTCATTAGCTGTCTGATTTAAAAACTGCAAGGGTATTCACGATACCCCTGCAGTTTTTGATATGACGTCAAAGATACCCTGCAGTTTCTGATTTGTGACGTCACGATACCCTACAGTTTTTGATATGACTGTGATTAGCGACTTGGCTTAGAAAACCATAACTCTGTGCTTCTAGTTGTAATTATTTTTGTCAAATGCATTAGAATGGGGTTACCATGCTTGTGTTTTACAAAAACTGACGGGGTATCAGCGAATACCTTGTCAGAAATGTCCGTTTCACAGCTCGTCTAACGCCTCGCCGTGAAACTCAATTTCTGACAGGGTATTTTGTAAAACACTCGCAAGGTAACCCCTAAGTAACAGCTTAAAGCAGTGAGCGCTATGTAGCAACAAGACTTACTCAATATAGAATGGTGACCTACTCAGTATAGAATGATGACCTACTCAGTATAGAATGGTGTATGTAGCAACAAGACCTACTCAGTATAGAAGGTGACCTACTCAGTATAGAATGGTGACCTAGTCAGCATAAAATGGTGACTTACTCAGTATAGAATGGTGACCTACTCAGTGTAGAATGGTGATTGGAATAGTGTATACACAGATAATATGACCTTACCAATCCAGTCAGCTGTACCTATTCTTTTACCAAGCTATTCAGTTGTACCTATTGATTCACCGAGCCAATCAGGTGTACCCATTATTTTACCTAGCCAATCAGCTGTACCTAGTGATGTACTAAGCCAATGAGGTGTACCTATTGATGTACCTAGCCAATCAGGTGTACCAATTGATGTACCTAGCCAATCAGGTGTACCTATTGATCTACCGAGCCAATCAGGTGTATCTATTGATGTACCTAGCCAATCAGGTGTACCTATTTATTTACCAAAAGCCAGACATATAATAAGTCCTGCTTGATTCATGGACAAAGGTTAGCAAATAACATAATTGTGTTAACTGACAATAAGTACCTGTTAAGGTGCTATTGATCAGAAAAACAAATGGGCCTTAATGTCTGCTCCTGCTTGATGAAATTAGAAGCAAAATTTCACAAGTACACCACCATGATGTGACGTTCTGTTTTAAGTTTTTCATTCAAGGCAGTTCTGAAGAGAAATTCCACTGAACTGAATGATCAAAATTTCTAAAAACATATCTGCATTTCAATTATGAACAATAAGATTTATAATTCTAAAAGAAATATACAAAATTAATGCATTATCAGCAATGAGAAAATCAACAAATTACCAGAAAATTTACAATAATGTAAATAGTCTGAAAAGGTAGAAATAAAAACAAAACTGATTTCAGAATGGAACTACTTTTTTTAAGAAATCCCTCCAGGGTAATTCTGATGCATTCTGTTTTCAAATCTAGTACTTAAAAAGTACTTAAAAATCATAAAACGTTTGGTATTGACACAAATGAATTAAATTTAGAACTTCCACATCTCTACTGCATTCCAAAAATGCACAAAACTCTTTACAAACAATGCTTTATCGCTTGTTCCTCGAAGTGTTCCACAAAATTTGTATCGCTGTTACTCACATTGAGATCATCAAAAAGACTATAGGTCTTGTATTTGGCCCCTCTACAGCCTTATGCAGACTTTTACTTGAACGTTGCACGCTGACTAACAGGGCGGTGGGGACTATATGACGGGCCTTGTCCAAACCTCTTTCAGAGGAGACATGGTCCTGAACCTCGTCCCCTCTGACTGTTAATCGGGACTCCTACAGATCTAGGGTCTTAGCTCGCTTTCAGACTGGCAGAGCACGGTTTATCATGTTGATGTCGCATATATTTTTATACCATTATTTTTTTTACAATACCTTACGTGTTTATATTTTTATGACCTCTCAATATGCGATACCTGTTGACCCTTGTTCTTTACATGGAGGATTATTTATAAATTTTTAAATGTACGTCTTTTGATTGTTCTGCTGTTGCGGTGAGTGGGAAGGTGGGCCCGTAAACCGGTTAACCACACCATTTGTTTGGCTTTTGTCGAATTAAATGACCGTCCTAAGTCGGTATCGTAATTGCACTACAATCAAATATTTTTGTTATGTGTTAAATGTTCTATTATATTATCTATATTCATGTATTGTATAGCTCCATGGTGACTTCTGCCACATAACTGAGCCGGTAACTCCTCTTTTTTCTTTCACAAAATATTATCAGACATTAAATCTGGTCTTCATAGGTAAAGCCAAATAGTATATTCCAGAAGTGGAATTAATCAAATGTAGATCCTAAAAAGTTCAAAAGAGTTAGTAGCACATCTGAAATCAAAACGTTTTACTAAAATTAACTCCATCAAGTCCTTGACTTTTCGATTCTTTACACACCGATCCCTCATCAGAAATTAAAAGACAAATTAGCGGAAATTATCCAAAATGCATTTACTAATAAAAACGAAAGGGGCAAAATCAAATATATAGTTATAGGCCATGATAAAACTTACTTTGTCAGGGAAAATTCTGAGCCCAAAAATAAATATACAGAAACAGATATCATCCAAATGTTGAAGTTTCTTATCGATAACTTTTTTGTGGTTATTGGGAGAAACGGTTTTTCAACAAATTGTCGGCATTCCAATGGGTACTAACTGTACCCCGCTTCTGGCTGACATATTCCTTTACTCATACGAAGCTGAATTCATTCAGTCTTTGCTTTCACAAGAAAAGAAACAAATGGCTCTTGGTTTCAATTTCACTTACTGATATATAGTTGACTTGCTTTCAATTAATAATCCTTCATTCGCGGATTATCTTAGCATAATCTATCCAAGTGAAATGGAGGTCAAAGAAACCACAGAAAGTAGTAATTCTAATTCGTATTTAGATATTATGTTGTCTCTCGACATTGATGGTCAATTGAACACCTCACTATATAACAAACGTGACGATTTCAATTTCGCTATCACAAACTTTCCTTTTATAAGTATCAACATTCCATCATCGACCGAATTAGGCGTATTCATATCTCAGTTAATACGTTATTCTAGAGCATGTTCAAATTACAATGACTTTGTTCTGTTATATATGTTTTAGACTAACAACGTCGCTGAGGAAGTTCTATGGTTGTTACGAGACTCATTACACAATATTATATCTTGTTATCCCGACTTTTAAATAATATTCTGGACTGAGACCGATTCCGATCATTTTACACAGATTTGATACCTTCTATACTAGTAGGTTACCTACTTTGACTTTTCCATATATAAATATATATGGAATTTACACGATTTGACTCTTTCTAATGGGTAAATGTGACGGGTGTTTCTAGCAAGCAGGAGATGCTCACTTTCCCTGGGCACCTGATCTCACTCCATCAAGGGGGTCATACATGCTCTTCAAGTAAACATTTTTCCTTGTTTTTTATTTAGTTTTCATTTCACTGATTTTGTATGTCCTTGTGGTTTCATGATTTTCGGACTTTGGTTTGAATTTATCTATCATCTTTAGATTCAGTACATTAAAATATTTTCTAATTTCGTTGTCTGTATTTATTTGACTATTATATGTTTTATGTGAATGTCCTTGGTGATTTGCGTCATAGAACTTGGTCAGGGGTCGTCTGTCTTCCCTTGGTGAATTTGTCATGAGAGGATATGAGGTACTTTACAAAAGATCGGGCTTTACGAAATAACAGAAATCAGTGTAATCAGAAAATCAGAAACTCCTATTTTTTGCAAAAGGTTTGAAAACTGACTGAAACTGTACTATAATATGTTATCAACGTATATCCTATTATTCTTTATCTAAAGTTTGTCTTCTTATCTAAACCTTAATCTTGGGAAGAAATACATGTATAAAAAGGTCTATTTTATTACTGAATATAACAGAACTTGAAATGATTATCTGATTGTTTTTATAAGTCAAAGTACTCAGGTTTTATTCCGATCATCTTGCCTCGTGCGATGTCTCTACTACATAAAATGCAGCAGACTAGCCAGCATCGGAGACAATGAGATTTATATACCATAATTTAAAACTCGTGTTCGATTAAGTCACTGAATCGAATGGGTATCACAAAGCCATATACAATTGTCGCTTCTAGAATCTGAAGCCAAGATTATTACTGATTGTTATTCAATGTGTACTCTGATATACAGATAACTGATAAATAGTTTAATACAGTTTCATTTCCAATTTCATTATACATATCTATATGTATCAGTTTTGATGCACCATTATGTTCATTTTGACATCTCTTGTCTCTTCAGCGATGCTCAAGGTTGAAGCTGTTGAAATCAAAAGTGTTATTTACACATTATTTTCACACGTAAAGGAATATCAAATGATAATGCATGGGTTAAATCTACAACATTAACTGTGAGACAGATTAAGCATTGCGAGACATCAGTTTAAGTGATTGTAAAACAGGCAATTTTAGTGATAAATTTATAGATTGTTCTTTCTTGTCACATTGAGAAAAAGTTGGCATCTACCAAAAAATCAACACATACTACATACATACTAACCATTTCAACTAAATAAGTTCTCAAAGGACATTTTTGTGTAGAAGACGCTTTTAGATAATCAGATATATGTGTATTTGATAATGAAAACTCAGGAGCATATTCCGAGAAATGTAAAGTACATAATGTTTGAATGACAAAATATAGCCCGGGGTAGGGAGATATGGAGCGCGTATCTTGCATATGCCGATATTCAATCAGTGACATGTTTGGTGATGAATAAATAAATAAATAAATAAATAAATAAATAAAAAACAAAGAATCACCGAAGTGTTAACCATATCTCCATTGAATAAAGGATGTTAGGAGGCAGTTAACTGAAAAACCATTATTGAACATTACTATTCTATCTATGCCAATTTCCACTTAAGCAGGCTTGGCCAAGTCGTATCGCGTCGGACTCCTGATCGGGAGGCCGGGGTTCGAGTCCCGCTCTGGTCATGCCGGTGTCATGTTTTCGGATGAGACAGTAAAAACCGAGGCCCCGTGTCCTGGTATGCATGGCACGTTAAAGGTCCCTCACTGCTTCGGGTGGGTCCGTTGCATAGGTCAAAATTTGTATGCCCCGCATCAAGCAGATGCCGTCACCATATACGTGAAATATTCGTGGTGTGACGTAAAACAAAAATCAATCAATCAATTAATTTCCACTTTGTAAAAACTGCGGGGTTTAAAATTCTGAGTTACCGGTTGTTTCGTTATTTCTATTATAGGTAAAGCGTTTTATCTAACCTGAATTTACTATAAATATAAAACTATTATTGATTATCCTGATAAAATGATATGTTTGAGGCCTTACGTCCAAAATGCGAAATGAAGAGAGAACCTTTAAATACAATTTTCTACTTTATTTCTACAATAAATCGTCATAGGTATGGCTGGTTTTGATTAGAATTTATTGTTATAGGTACTGTTGACACATGCTCTGTAATGGAAATGCTGGGCATAATTTCATAGTTGTCAACAATGTCAAATTAAATTTTCTGTTCCAGAATGTAAGATAATTTCAAAATTTTCGGTTGTAAGTCCGTTGTTGTATGCACTATCCGTATCACTAGTGACAAAGTCGACATTCACGTCATTGTTCAAAGCCATGTGGAGTATTAGCCACCTGCTGTAGCGGTGGTGGTAGTGGTAGGAAGCGTGGTAACAAGTCCTGTCAAAAAGAAATACATAACTTTTACTGAAGAACAATTTACAAATATATACGTAATAGATATATGTCAACATTTTATTCTTCCGACACTGGAGAAAGTTCTGTTTTTAAACTTACGAATCATTGATTGATATAATAAGTGTCAAGGGTGAAATAAGGTGATAGGGTGAAAAAAATAGAACAAAATAATATTTAGAAATTGGTGAGATATATTTATCCTCTCAATCCAACTACGAAGGCAAAGATGAATATAGATAGAGGAATATATAAGAAAAAAGAAAATATCTAACAAAGTTGTATGACACATATCACCAAGAGCATGCACACAAAACATGATAACGGTTACGATACCGACTTAGGACGGTCAATTGAAGAAACAAACGTCCCTCAATTGGTGTGGTTAACCGGTTTACGAGTGCCCACCTTCCCACTTACCGCAAAAACAGCACAAAGGACACACATTTAAAATTTATAAATAATCATCCATAGAGAGAACAAGGATCAACAGGTTTCTCAAAAAGAGGGGTCATAAAAATTTATTACACACGAAACGTTTGTAGAATCATATGTTGCTATCAAATATATGTAAGGCGACATCAGTATATGTAAGCGAGCTCAGATTATTGATCGATAGGGAGTCCCGACTAACAGTCAGAGGGAACGAGGATCAAGACCTTGTCTCCTCTGAAAAAGGTTTGGACAAGGTCAGTCATAGAGGCACACCGCCCTGGTAATTAGCGTGCAACGCTAAAGTAAAAGTCTGCATTGGGTTGTAGACGGACCCAATACAAGACCTATGGTCTAAGCGATATGTATATTTACCACATGGTCGTTCCTTGATCTCATATAATGTATCCATGCCGATCTTCAAAATCAGTCCTAGAACTATAGTAACAAAGATAGCAAACAGAATGCAAACAATCAACAATGTGATGTTAAAACACTTATGTCGCCTTTTGTCTGTTACACGGTCAGCTTGAGCGGACACTCTGTTCTCCATGTCCAGTGTGATATCAGTAATACGTTCTCTACTTCAAGATACACTTTTTCAGTATTGTTTGATACATACGTGTATATATAGAAAACTGACTCGGATTTGTATTGACAAGTTTCAGATATCACTTAAATCATTATGTCTACATCGTACATAAAATACAAAATAAACATTTATCACTTGTTGAATTTATTGAAATAAATCTTTGTTAAACAAGAAGTGCATTAAGATTAATAAAAATGAAATCAGCGACTTCTGATTTCTAATCTATATCCGGAATTAGAGTGTTTCAGTGTGTATGGTAATTTGAAACTGGTTTGAGATTAACAATCCATAACTGTCGCATCGTATAATGATCCTCCAATGCAATGATTGGTTGTTGTTGGATTTCAAGAACTCTCTATCAGCTATGTCTTTTGTATACGGACAGGCGACCACACCCACAGCCTCTAATGATCTCGAGATGCATGCTTCGAGTCCAATTGCGGAACCAAAACCACCAATGCAATATAAACACGACATATGTTCCTGTTAAACATCTGCCATGTTTGGTTGGGTTGCTTTCAGAGTATGTTGCATTTCTAAGGTTTCGGTTTTTAGCATCAGTGAAAAATCATAGGTTGTAAAAATACATTTTTTTCCTTAGACGGGTGTTCATATCAATTTGAAATTCGATATCATTCTAATCAATCACATTTGCCCTTTCAGTATTACGTTGTCGTCCACCGCGGGAAATTTAACAGAAATTATAATTACATGATAAATGTACAAGAGATTTCTGCATCTATTGATATTGCGATTTGCTATAGATATGCAATAGTTTTGCCATTTTTCTATAATCAACTGACCCTATTGGGTTATTTGTCCGTGTGTCTTTGTCTCAGTTGAACGCATTCCGTATATGCGGTAAAAAAAAGAAAAAAGTGTATATTCCCGACATTTCGTTTCATAAGCCATCTTCAAAGCATTCTAAAAGTCGCACACGGTTGTTTGAGCTCGACATCGTCTACCAGTTGTATTCATTTCTTTGGGTTATATGTGTCGAAAGAGCTATGATTTTGTGATGCGTAAGTCAATATAATTTAAGAAAATAAGTTAAAGAGTATGTATCAACATGGGACGTTTGTGATAAATTAGAGATTATGTATCTACATGTGACGTTTGCGAAGAAAAGAAACATCCCCATACAAATAAATTAGTGCACAAGAAATAATACGTTAAACGTGAAAACTCTGAAAGATTGCCAAAAGATATAACTAGAACATTTTTGTAAATTCAGAAAATGGACACTTATACATTATAGTGATATCGAACTATCATCCTACAAACTATGTCGAATTGTTTCCTCCGAGAAAGATGGAGGCAGGAACAGTAGCAGAAGTCATATTTTGCGGATGGTTAAACGATATTGATGTCCAAGAGAAATCCATACAGATCAATGAAAACATTATCAAAGCCGCGTTTATATAATCAAAGAAAACATAGACTATGGCGTATTATCCACAGTCTGACCATACGGTGAGAATATTAAATAGGACAATAAAAGATGTGTTAGCAGAGTATGTATCTCTACATCAGACTTACTGGGATACTCTTTATTGATGGCATAGTAACAGCTTAAAGCAGTGAACGGCATGTAGCAACAAGACCTACTCCATACAGAATGGTGACTGGAATATTGTACAGATAATATGAACTTACCAAGCCAATCAGCTGTACCTATTCTTTTACCAAGCTAATCAGTTGTACCTATTGATTCCCCAAGCCAGTCAGCTGTACCTATTGATTTATCAAGCCAATCATTTGTACAGTGAGGTGCAGTCCTAACATAACATTAAGTTAACGTTGCGTTAACGTGAAGTTTGCTTTCCTCGTGCGCTCAGGACTGCTGAGCACACGCGTTTGCATACGCAGATTTCCTCGTGAACTAAATTTTGAGACTACGTTAACGCGCTGGACTGCCGCATTCACGCGCTTGGCTGCCGCGTGAATGTGCCTGACAGCCACGTTCGCTTGCTTACAACTTATATAGAGAAGGATTTAAAGGAGAATCGATATATACACTGTATATTTAAATATAAAAACATATTACTGTGTGCATGTAGATAAATATTTAGAATTAAATAAAACGCTTACGAGTAAAGGGGTGAATTTAGAAAATATTGAATACATTTTCAGAACATTGAATATAATGAAATTTATTCTTATTTTAGGGTAACAATAATAATAATAATAATAATAAAAATAATAATAATAATAATAATAATAATAATAATAATAATTAAATTAATGAAAAGAATAATAACGATGATAATCACGGTATCCATATATTGTGAAAAATAGCTAACTTAAAAAAAAAACCAATTGTAAATATATAAATCAGAAAAAAATACATAAGAAAATTATAAATAAATAAACAAATAAGAAATAAATACATAAATCTATTAATTAAAAATAAACAAATAAAATAGAGTTAGAATGTAATTTTCCTAGAGTCTTTATAGTATAAACTGACGAAGTTTTTCATAAATACCTGAGTGCATGTTTACGCGATGATTTCCATTATTATATTACATATGAAACCCTTAATGCGGGGTGTCATTTTAACATCACATGTAATGCATGTATATATGGCGACATTTGCGGTAATTTAATTAGATTCCTTTTATTTTCTCCATCCGTACCACTGTAAAGAGAATTACAAATGTAATCATGTGAACGCGCGACTGGACTGAGCGCACGCGGGAATAAATCGCGTTAACGCGAATATCCTCCCGCGTTAACGCAAGGAGCGCACGCGCGTCTGGTCGAGCAGTCCTAGCACATGTGCTAAAGCAGTCCTCGTGACTGCTTTTCGCGTTAACGTGAATGTTATGTTAGGACTGCACCTATCTGTACCTATTGATGTACCAAGCCAATCAGCTGTACCTATTAGTTTACCAAGCCAATCAGCTGTACCTATTAGTTTACCAAGCCAATCAGGTGTACCTATTGATGTACCAAGCCAATCAGCTGTACCTATTAGTTTACCAAACCAATCAGCTGTACCTAGTGATGTACCAAGCCAATCAGCTGTACCTATTGATGTACCAAGCCAATCAGCTGTACCTAGTAATGTACCAAGCCAATCAGCTGTACCTAGTAATGTACCAAGCCAATCAGCTGTACCTATTGATGTACCAAGCCAATCAGCTGTACCTAGTAATGTACCAAGCCAATCAGCTGTACCTAGTAATGTACCAAGCCAATCAGCTGTACCTATTGATGTACCAAGCCAATCAGCTGTACCTATTAGTTTACAAAGCCAATCAGGTGTACCTACTGTTGTACCAAGCCAATCAGCTGTACCAATTGGTTTACCAAGCCAATCAGCTGTACCTATTGATTTACCAACCATATAAAAAGTCCTGTTTGATTCATGGACAAAGGTTAGCAAATAACGTAATTGTGTTAACTGACATTAAGTACCTGTTAAGGTGCTATTGATCAGAAAAACAAATAGGCCTTAATGTCTCACTCGAGCTGCTTGATGAAATTAGAAGCAAAATTTCACAAGTACACCACCATGATGTGACGTTCTGTTTTAAGTTTTTCATTCAAGGCAGTTCTGAAGAGAAATTCCACTGAACTGAATGATCAAAATTTCTAAAAACATATCTGCATTTCAATTATGAACAATAAAATTTATAATTCTAAAAGAAATATACAAAATTAATGCGTTACAAGCAATGAGAAAATCATCAAATTACCTGAAAATTTACAATAATGTAAATGGTCTGAAAAGGTAGAAATAAAAACAAAATTAATTTCAGAATGGAACTACTTTTTTTCAGAAATCCCTCCTGGGTAATTCTGACTCATTTTGTTTTTAAATCTAGCAGTAGATATTATGGAGAAGGTGGTAAAAGAGGATAGCCCTTGGTGAATGGGAATGAAAATCAAGATATATATGTTGGGGACATTGCATATTTCATTACAAGCAAGTTTCATCAAAATCTCTAATGCATTTCTGAAAAACAAATAAAAAATCTGACAGGAGAACAGATGTGGTATAACAGACAGACAGGGGACACTGAACAACTTACAGTGAGTGTAGTTAACTTGAGCTTTCAGTTAAAATCAGCTAAAAGAAATCTCTTAAATTTAAACAATACATCAAAGCTTTGTTTAACTAATATATTTAATACAAACACATACATAACACATCTTGAAAATACCTTAGTTCACAACAAATAAGCACTTATCGCCCTTTATCATTAACTTCATTACATACAATCTACACTATGTACAAGGAGTTCATTATACACAGTCAATTAGGATATATATATATATACTCTAAACATTTACCACTATGACATAAACAATAATTGTAAATTATAACATTGGTCAATCATATCAATGTAAAAGAGGTCAAGACTCAATGAGACCCTGATGAGCCTAAATCTCCACTGATCACATCGTTTACTAAATCTTTACTGATCATCCTTTACTAAATCCTTACTGATCACTTCATTTACTTAATCTCTACTGATCATACCCATTACTAAATCTTTACTGATCATATCTATTACTAAATCTTTACTGATCATTATCCATTACTAAATCTTTACTGATCATATCCATTACTAAATCTTTATTGATCATATCCATTACCAAATCTTTACTGATCATATCCATTACTAAATCTTTACTGATCATATCCATTACCAAATCTTTACTGATCATATCCATTACTAAATCTTTACTGATCATATCTATTACTAAATCTTTACTAATCATTGTTTACTAGATCATCATCATTTACTAAAGTTAAAAGATTACTACTGTAATAACATTAGAACGACTAGTAAAATAATTTTGGTGCGACATTATACAAGTATAAGTATTGTATAAAACATCTGAAGTTTTTACTGATGGAAATAGAGATATTTAAGTTAATAACAATCATTATAAATTTGGTGATTAATCTTTTGTTACAGATGAATGACAGGGTATCAACTCAACTTATCTCAACTAGAAGAGGTCAACACTCAAAGACATTCAACACAAAAAATACCCCTCTTTTTGATATCTTCATGACCATGTACCTATATGTTTCAAATCTATAACCACACTTCTAACATTTTACATTTCTTGTAAATTCACTGGGACCAGAGTTACCATAATTATATCATCTACAAGAGTTAAGAGACCTGAGACATCCATCTAAAACTAACCTACATGTTAGTGTCAAAACCATTCTGATGACTACTGTGTGTATACATTCTCCACTCAAGGTGCACTGAGGTGTACGAAATACAAAAATATCCTTCAAGTTGCTGTTGATGAAGAAACAAATGAAATTACAGTAGCTTTTAAAGAGCTACTGAGCCTGGTCATCTACAGAATTATATTATCATAAGTAAATGCAGTATGAGATGATATTCTAAAGGTTCTGATAACCTTTTTTATTACAACTAAGGCATCCATAAGTACTCTCCTTGGCATGTATTCGGAAGTGGGACTTCAACTCTTCAGCTTGAGCGAAACATTTGCTACACTCTCTGCATCCATATGGCAGATCACTCGAGTTGATACGAACACGTCGAAGAAGATCCATTTTTGCCGTAAACAGAGTCTTACAACTATCACAACGACCTGGGATGTCCTCTGCATGCATTTTCTCGATTTCAAAGTTTGCAGCATGAAGCTTCAGGTGGATTTGTAGGCTACGCTTATGAAGAAACTGCTTTTCACAAAGTCCACATCTAAAAGGCTGAAAATAGAGAAAGAAAGATGAACACTATAATGGTGTTTGAAATATACTGAAAATAGTGATAAATACTTGTCCCAATTGAATAGGAATTTCAGTTGATAGACTGCAGATGTCTGTCTGTCTGCTCATCAACATTATGATTAAAGTTGAAGTAAATTTTTGGATGTAATACAGACTTTGTGTTTTTTAAATAAGAAGACATAGCTCAGTATTTATAATTTCCAGTTATACAAGGTCAGTGTGACATGTATTCAATATCTAAGTGACATTTTCTTCAAATTATTATCATTAAATTGACATCTACGCAATCTGGCAATGTCATCTTTTAACATTTTCCTTTTTGTTTTATGGTTTTATAGTTTTATGGAAGGAAAAAACTCCGTTATAATTAAGTAGCAAGAGGATTGAAAATGAAAAGGCAATATCAGGATCAAGATGTGTTTCACTCTCACTACAAAAAAGGCATGACTTTATGTTATTAGTGATAAATACAAACATAATAAAGGGGAGAATTTATGGTAAGTTACCGCACCAAATGTTAGTCTAATTGGCGACTAAGCCTAGTATCACTTACCCAAAGAATGACTGTCTTATTCTTGGTGCTCATGGACAATGAGGCAAGCATGGATCTGGCAAATTCATAATCATAAATCTGCTCATGCCACGCTGATTCCATTTTCCATGGACACAAACAATGTACAATATGACAACCATTTCTGTGACTGCCTTTTTTCAAATATCATGTAATACCATGTTAATTTTTTGTCATGTGTATTACAAACACATTTCATCATTTCTGTCACCTTCGATCTTAAGCATTGTGAAAATTATTTCTCTGATACAGTGACAGCAACTACTTGATGCACTGCACACAAATTCAAACCTATGGAATGATAGATCTATCTGAAATGTCAAGGAATCTTTTGTGTGCCATTTTTATTTTATCTGATTTGACAGACAGGTTGCCGATCAGACAGGACACCAATCAGAATCACAGGTAGGACATGACCTGTTAGTCACAAACCAGATACCTGACTATTTTATAATAGTACTTCGAAATATGAACCCAACAATTGTCTGCATCAAAGAAATATACTGGTAATGGAAATATACTGGTAAAGGAAATCAATTAAAAGAAATATAGACATTAAATCTCTGTATATACTCACCTCTCTATCATGACAACTCGGTGAGAATCCTCTTTTTCATTAATCTTACCTTGATTCCAGTGTGTTTGGAAATATGAGTTTTCAGTCCATGTAATTGCCTGAACCTCTCGTTACAGAAGCGGCATTTATATGGTTTGTCTCCTGTATGGAGCCTCATGTGAACTTTATAGTTGGAGGAATAGCTGAAAGTCTTATTGCATAATTCACACTTGTATGGTTTTTCACCTGAAAAATTTCATTACATATGTAGTTCCCAGAAAACTATACCCTCATATACAATGATACAGATAGTATATTAATTCACACTTATATGACTTTTCACTTGTAAGAGTACCATTGCCATGTAATCCCCAGAAGCCAATAGTCTTGCATAGGACAATACAGGTGCAGTACACAAATGTATCACAGCTTTTCACCTGAAATGGTACCATTCACATTTAGTCACCTGAAACCAACATAGGAGGATACAGGTGCAGTACAGAAATTCACCACTTACATCCTGGCTTTTCATCTAAAATGGTTCCATTCTCATGCATTTACCAGAAACCAACAACTTTACATAGAATGTTACAGGCGCAGTACATTAATTACCACTTGTATCACAGCTTTTCACCTGAAATGGTACCATTCACTTCTATTCCCAAACAAGAGGCCCAAGTGGGCCTATATCGCTCACCTGAGTACCTAGATTATCAGTCATGCATGAAGGAAGAATTCATTTATTTTTGCATTAATGTGACTAAGTCAACACAGATGTGGAAAATATGTCAAATTCTATTTCAGGCTAGAATAAAAAACAACACTTTTTTGCACATCCATTCAGGTGATTTTGATATTAAGCATTTCCTTTGTCTCTGCAAGAAGTCATTCAGGGCAACAAGTTAGTCATTTTCTTTAGGTGGGGCCTTTTGTTGACTGATTTCAAGTCTGGGTCATGAACAACAATTGTTTCAAATATTGTCCAGATCTAACTTAAAATTGCCTAATTTCATATGTTGAGTGTTGAGAAACATCTAAAAACTTATTTAGATGTGTAAAGAAATGAAAAAAAAATTATGACCACAGCTGGATTTGAACCGCTACTCTCCATATTTCAATTACCAAGTGGTATATGTACTATTGTGAGAACTGCTTTTTAGACATGGTGGCATTATCTGTTAACCAATTTGGATGAAATTTACCAAATTGATAGAGGACTTTTAGTACTTCATGTATTCCATGTTTCATTAAAATCTTTCATGTGGTATAACAGCAGAAGTGAAAAAATGTGATTGAATCGTTCCTATACACCCTCATCTGGAAGTCTTAAAAAATTCATAGAAAATCCAAAAATTGAGATATTGACAAAATTCTTTCAAAGTAACAATCCTTACCATAATTATGATCACAATAGTCCATAAGAAATCATCATTATCAATTAACTAGGAAATATGACACTTTTTTCTGCATTGAATCACCAAGTCCAAAGAAATGTCGAAAAAAATTCTAAAATTTGATTTTGGAAGGTAACCAAAATGACAATACATCTTCACTCATCCCTCTAGATCATTTCTATGCATTCTGTTTGTCTCTGTATACAGCCCGTATGAAAAAGAATATTGTTAAACGAGGGAACTCTTTTGTGACCTACTCTTGACTATGGTGGCGCCACCTGTAAAGAGGTCTGGACGAAAACAACAGAATTTGAAGAGGATCATAAGTGACTTATTTCTACCAAGATTTATTAAAATCCTTCGAACAGTTTTGTAGAAAAAGTTGAAAATGTGAAAAATGGCCAAAACATCCCCCCCTTTTTTTTTGGAAGTCTTAAACGTAAAATTCCTAATTACATATGTTGAGTGTTGAGAAACATCTAAAAACTTATTTAGATGTGTAAAAAAAAAAAAAAAAATTTTTTGACCACAGCTGGATTTGAACCGCTACTCTCCATATTTCAATTACCAAGTGGTATATGTACCATTGTGAGACCTACTTTTAGACATGGTGGCATTATCTGTTAACCAATTTGGATGATCTGCACAAAAAACAAAACCTTTGAAAAGGACTATGAGTACTTGCATCCTACCCAGTTTTATCACAATCCTTCAAGTTGTTCTGTAGATCAAGTTGAAGATATGAAAAATTGTGCCCCCCCCCCTTTTCTTGGAAGTCTTAAAAAATTCATAAAAAATTCAAAAATCGAGATATTGAAAAAATTCCTTCGCACCAGCATTCCTTACCATAGAAATGATTAAATGAAACCAAATGAATGCATCAATGTTTAATAAAAGAAAATAATAACTCTTTAATGCATTAAAATAACAAAGTCCAAAATAAAAATGAAAAAAACGTCAAAAATTTGATTTCGGAATGGAACCAAAAATATCAACACTTCTTCCCATATGCCTCTAAATCATTCCTATGCAGTCGGTTTGTCGCTGTATGCACCCGATCTGAATAAGAAGTTTGTCAAAGGAGGGTACCCTCTGTGACCTACTTTTGTCTGTGGTGGTGCCACCTGTTCATGGATCCTGACAAAGATGACCACATTTGTCGGGGACCTTGAGTATTTGATGCATGCCAAGTTTCATTGAATTCCAGCAAGTGGTTCCGAAGAAAAAGTTCAAACTGTGAAATGTTTACACCAATTATCCCACCCCCCTTTTTCTTGAAAGTCTTAAAAAATTCATAAAAAATCCAAAACATAAAATATTGAAAAATTTTCTTTGCAGTAGTATTTCTTACCATCAAAATGATCAAATTAAACCAAATTAATGCATCAATGTTTACTAAAAGAAAAAAATACCTCTTTTCTGCATTAAAACTACCAAGTACAAAAAAACGTCAAAAAAACGTCAAAAATTTGATTTCGGAACGGAACCAAAAATAACAACACTTCTTCACACATCCCTCTAGAACATTCCTATGCATTCGGTTTGTCTCTGTATGCCCCCGGTCTGAAGAAGAAGTTTGTCAAAGGAGGGTACCCTCTTTGACCTACTTTTGCCTGTGGTGGCGCCACCTGTTGATGAATCCGGACAAAAAACAACAACACTTGTAGGGGACCATGAGTACTACATGCTTATCAAGTTTCATCAAATTCTGTTCAGTGGTTCTGGAGAAGAAGTCGAAAATGTGAAAAGTTAACGACGGACGACGGATGACGGACGGTGATTGATCACAATAGCTCACTTGAGCCTTTGGCTCAGGTGAGCTAAAAACCTACAGCCGTTCACAAGATGATACAGATGCAGTACATTAATTACCACTTGTATCACAGCTTTTCACCTGAAATGGTACCATTCACTTCTATTCCCAAGAAACCTACAGTCGTACATAAGATCATACAGGTGCAGTACTTTAATTACCACTTGTATCACGGCATTCACATGTAGTACCCAGAAACCCACAGGGATAATAAAGGTAAAGGTATTTTACGTCCATAATCTTGATTCCAATAAATGCAATGAAATCTTAGAATGAATCAGCTACTACACATATGTAGTTACACAGAATTTAACAAAATCAATTACATTTAAATCAAATACATGCAGATTTTCATTTATCACCCATGATCAATTCCTCAATCGACAATGAACTCAAAAGAAATTTCCTTTGTACATAAAGCTATGCATTATCACTTTGATTCAACTGCTATAAGTTTGTGCACCTTTCAAACAAAGAATTTCTAAAACATGACCTAACAAACATAAAATGTAAGAGGTCAACCTCAAATCTATATAGATTGTAAGACTGTATACTGTAAAGCAGAATGAAGTGGTCATAGAAATCCTGGACAATCAGAGGGATCACAACTTATTTTCTCTATGTTAATTCATTAAAAGTAATTAGTAGGTAACTATGCCAAGATGTACCTGCATGAATTCTCAGGTGAGTTTGTAGATGTTCATCCTCATCAAACACCTGTTCACAGAAAACACACCTATAGAATGCAGCTTTACTGTGGCGTTTAAGATGGGCAGATAACTGGTACTTGTCGCGGAATGTCCCGTCACATACATCACATCTGCAAACATAAAGAGATACATGTAATTCAACATCAACAATTAGATTTCATGATGCACATGCAGCAAAAATACTTTTCTAGAGAGATCTACATGTGTGGCTGAATTCTGGAAAAATCACCACTATGCTATTATTACCTGTCCTGAAAGACCCATGATTATGTGTTATATGCTTATTGTACAATTCATTCTCTTCCTATATGTCCTTAGAGTCCTTCTTATAAACTCGAGTTTTTATTCAGGACCCTCACCAATCTCAACCCCTCATATAGAATTATTAGTGTGGCAGGGTCCCTATACAGGTATCTGCCTACTTTCTCCAGGCATGTTTTAAGACCCCAACTTGATGAGCTGTCCTTACACAAGGTCAGTCCTATCCCTGCATGTAAGAACAGGTCACAGTATAAGTGCTTAACAACCTTCGTCTTGTATGTCCTAGAAGATGTGATCCATCTCATTGTTTGTTTCTAGAGACCTACTTGTGCAGTTGTTTCTACAGACCTACTTGTGTGGTTGTATCTAGAGACCTACTTGTGCGGTTGTCTCTACAGACCTACTTGTGTGGTTGTATCTAGAGACTTACTTGTGTGGTTGTATCTAGAGAGCTACTTGTGTGGTTGTATCTAGAGACTTACTTGTGTGGTTGTATCTAGAGAGCTACTTGTGTGGTTGTATCTAGAGACTTACTTGTGTGGTTGTATCTAGAGACTTACTTGTGTGGTTGTATCTAGAGAGCTACTTGTGTGGTTGTATCTAGAGACTTACTTGTGTGGTTGTATCTAGAGAGCTACTTGTGTGGTTGTATCTAGAGACCTACTTGTGTGTTTGTTTCTAGAGACCTACTTGTATGGTTGTTTCTGGAGACCTACTTGTAAGGCTGTATCTAGAGACCTACTTGTGTGGTTGTATCTAGAAACCTACTTGTGTGGTTGTAGAGACCTACTTGTGTGGTTGTAGAGACCTACTTGTGTGGTTGTTTCTAGAGACCTACTTGCGTGTTTGTAGAAACCTACTTGTGTGGTTGTATCTAGAGACCTACTTGTGTGGTTGTATCTAGAGACCTACTTGTGTTGTTGTTTCTAGAGACCTACTTGTGTAGCTGTTTCTAGCTACTAACTTGTGTAATTGTAGAGACCTACTTGCATGGTTGTAGAGACCTACTTGTGTGGCTGTATCTAGAGAACCTCTTCTGAGGTTGTTTCTAGGGACCTTACTTGTGTGGTTGTGTCCTTGTATGTATCCTCATATGACTTTGTTGTGCCCCCTTCCCGCTGAAGGATTTATCACAGTAGTCACATTTATAGGGCTTGGCACCGGAGTGGTTCTTCACATGTATCTTCAGATCTTCCTTAGTGAAGTATTCCTCACAGAAGGTACATTTAAATGTTGGTTCTAATCCAGCATCTGGGGTGGACGTAGACACAGTTTGCTGAATTTATACAGATTAACAGATTATGTTGACGTAAACGTAATACTTTATCCACATATGAAATATAGTACGTCAAGATGACAAACTTAAAATTCTGGACTTTATTTGTACTTTTTTAATTGAATAATTGGAGATTTTCTCTACCAAACTTGATAGGATACTTCTTGAGAGAGAATGCAAAGTGAAAAATTGAAGTGAAAGATAAAGCAATTTTAAAAAGAATAAAAAAGGTATTTCATTGTGTACAAAATGATATGCTATTAATAAAATTAATGTTTTGAATTCAAACGTCTTGAAACTTGTAAATAAAACTGAAGGAATGCTAATAAGTATATGATTGTCTTAAATAGAAATGATATGTAGGTTAGGGGGTAAAAATATTCCAATTCAAATCCTATATTTGACTTCCACCATACGTCAATCTAAAAAGAATTATATTTTCTGGTGGTGATGATGGGGGTGCCAAAAAGAAAGAAGGGGGGAGTTGTTGTGTATTTAAGTTCTACCTCATCTGAGGAAGGACTCGAGGATCGTTTAGTTATCCTCTCTTTTCCCTCTGGGGAGGCAAGAAGTGATATATCCTCATCCATCTTGTTTATGGTCTCCTGCAGTCGGAACTGTTGATAATCAAGGTCCTCTAAATTCTCAAAAGTCTGAAAAATCCATGTCATAATCAATTTTACTTCCCTTCTTCAAGGATTAATTGAATGATTATTGTTTTGACCTTATCTGACATACATGCATATGGTGATGACATCTGCATGATGAATGGCATTGAAATTTATACACTTACAACAAACCCAGCGAAAGCAGTGAGAGTATTTTTATGTGCTGTTGGACCTCAGTTTTTACTGTCTCATCAGAAAGACAGGGAACCTGCACACCCAGTGCCTAAGTCAGTCAACCTCTCAGTCACGATGTGAGCACATCATAAACTAAGTCATACCAACTTCTTCTTCTCAGAATGCAGGACACATATGACATATCAATCAAACATTACATGCCTTGATTGTCTACATTGGTATTGTTTTATTGTCTCATATACTTTCCACTACAATAGTGTATAACAAGTTCAGTATGTGTAAAGGGGATGTCATCAGTATATCAATGTTACTATCAATACATATGACAGATTTTTTGCATCAATTTTCTTAAGGTATGAATCTGATTTGTTTTTCTTTTGATGAAGGTATCCCACAAAAGAAAGGATTGAAAAATTGCAATCATTGCACACACTGATCAGCTCTTTTTTATATCTCTATACTGACCAGCTCATTTTTATATCTTCAGACTGACCAACCCATTTTTTATCTCTGTACCGACTGGCTCATTTTAATATCTCTATACTGACCGGCTCATTTTTATGTCTATAATAACCGGCTCATTTCTATGTCTATATCATGACTAGCTCATTTTTATGTTTCTATACTGACCACCTCATTTTTATGTCTTTATACTGACCGGCTCATTTTTATGTTTCTATACTGACCACCTCATTTTTATGTCTTTATACTGACCAGCTCATTTTTATGTCTTTATACTGACTGGCTCATTTTTATGTCTTTATACTGACCAGCTCATTTTTATGTCTTTATACTGACCAGCTCATTTTTATGTCTTTATACTGACCGCCTCATTTTTATGTCTTTATACTGACTGGCTCATTTTTTGTCTATAGTGGCTGCCTCATTCCTATGTCTATATACAGGCAAGCTCTTTTTTATGTTTCTACACTGACCACCTCATTTTTATGTCTTTATGCTGACCACCTCATTTCTATGTCTTTATACTGACCGGCTCATTTTTCAGTGATCCGACTTGATTATAATAGGTATAACAATTCTTGACCACCTTGTACAAGGCTTCTAGGGAGATATTAGGCTGAAATGCAGTAAACATATAAAGGAAAAATAAATGCCATGGATGATATGATATTATTATTCATTTCATTTGTAACAGCTGTAAAAGTTTAGGTATGAAGATGATTTAGTATACAGCCAGAAACATGCTGTGTGCACATTACAATATATCATACTGGTACTACTACGCAATACTTTGCTTGGTATGCAAGGATTACACAACATTAAGTTTTCTGATCCCTACCCTCTCTCAAACACTAAATGACCAATTTAACAGATCATCTTATAGCAGACACATTGAGCATAAACACATTCTGTCTTTACTGGGTCATCTGAATCTAGGTCATTACTTAATGCTAGTGACAGACATTGTAAATAATTTCTTCAATGTAGACACAATTTTGTGGGCAGACTGCTACTTACTAATTTGCAATTACTCTTTAAGAAAAAATTATATTTAAATTTTCAAGCATTCAGCAAATTAGTGGAATTTTGAATACACAGTGGTAAATGCATCTATATAAGAAACTGATATAATCTTGAAAATCCTTTTCTTACCGGTACTTTTATTACTATTTGTATTATTTTATTTTCAAAACACTTTGATGAGTGTAATGAATAGAAATAGGGAATACATACAGTGTACTGTCAGTGGCTCAAACTCATATAGGGAACACATAGAGTCTACTGTCAGTGGTTCAAACTCATATAGGGAATACATACAGTCTACTGTCAGTGACTCAAACTCATATAGGGAATACATACAGTCTACTGTCAGTGACTCAAACTCAAATAGGGAATACATACAGTCTACTGTCAGTGACTCAATCTCATATAGGGATTACATAAAATTAGTTTAATTCAATAGGAAATTCAAGTTTTCAGTGTTCAGTAAAGAGATTCAACTTGAATGGGCATTTCATGATCTAATCATTCATTGTATCATTGCACAAAATTATAACATATATATGATTATATACATGTTCTTATATTTATTTTATTGTCTCATATATCTGCTATTACACTTCACTTACCAGCTTGGTTGTACCTTGTCATAGTATTAATAAGCTTGTAAAGAACAGGACGTAAATGAGGTAGTGGGAGGGTGAAGACGAAGAAGAAGGAAGGGAGGGGATATTATAGAACATTTCCTACCTGATCGTAGATGTTCTTCTTGACACACCATACCATACCATGTGGCCACCAGGTCGGCTGTATCTTATCACTACAGGTAGTCAGTTTGAGGAGAACAGGTATGATATCCCTGTATTGGTACTGTCAAAACCAAAACATTTCATATCATTGTCTGTACTGAAGCCTATAACACTTCATATCATTATCTGTACTGAAGCCTGTAACACTTCATATCATTGTCTGTACTGAAGCCTATAACACTTCATATCATTGTCTGTACTGAAGCCTATAACACTTCATATCATTATCTGTACTGAAGCCTATAACATTTCATATCATTATCTGTACTGAAGCCTATAATATTCCATATCATTATCTGTACTGAAGCCTATAACATTTAATACTAGGACTTTCACTCTTCACTATACAGTGTGTCTCAATGGTTTTGACGTTTACCTCATATACAGAACATACAAAGGTAAAAAGCAAGGTCCCATGTAAGGGAAGATATTTGAATGCAAAAGGATCCTTTCTGTTAGGGCCCCTTTCTGTTAGGGACCCTTTCTGACAAAAGTAAGAAAAAAAACCCCACTTTGTATGGGTATATTTGCAGACCTTCCCATATACATGTAATAAAAATAAAAAGTGAGAGTGAGTTAAAGGAATTTCAGCTTTAGTTATAGTACATCTCTAAAGGCCAGTGTTCATGATTGAAGGGGTTCAGTTAATTCAACTGAAAATTAAGGTATGTGTATCTAATTAAGAAGCTGTAATTACTAATGTGATCATGCTGTATCTTCTAATTACTATACAATACAGTTGTCATAAACAATTAAAATTCTATTGGAATTACAATCATGATAATACATGTACATGCATACCTTGATAGGGTTTTACATGCTGCGGACAGGTAATTCAATATTTCATATGTTACAGTAATAAATAATGACACAGCAATAATCTATATTTAAGAAAACCACATAATTGCTGACAACAGTATGATAGATAATGGATATGCATTATACATTGCTATAAGTAATTACAAGAAAGAGGAAATCTATTACAATAATCAGTAATTATCAATGATCAACATACCTTGGTAAGGTTTTTCATGTCCAGCACAGGTAATTTAACAAATTTCTTAGTCCGACCCAATTCCTATAAACACATAAAAAGCTTTCTGAAACAAATACATTTAACCTGAAGGCAGTTTTTATGGATGAATATAAATCAGATCTCTAACATCTCTTTATCATTCTTATCACTACTTAAATCAAATACTTATATTATGCACTTATATCATGAACTTGTTCTTATATCATGCACTTATATCACATATTTGCATCATGAACTTATATCATGTACTTTTATCATGTACTTATACCATGTACTTATAACTCCTACTTATATCATGTACATTGTACTTGAATGGATTATACATTGTAGATCTGCTGATCTGACTATGGGCAGCTTGGAATTTATAATGTAGATCTACTGATATAAGTATGGGCAGCTTGGGATTTATAATGTAGATCTGCTGATCTGACTATGGGCAGCTTGGAATTTACAATGTAGATCTGGTGATCTGACTATGGGCAGCTTGGAATTTATACTGTAGATCTGCTGATCTGACTATGGGCAGCTTGGAATTTATAATGTAGATCTGCTGATCTGACTATGGGCAGCTTGGGATTTACAATGTAGATCTTCTGAAATGATTATGGGCAGCTTGGAATTTATAATGCAGATCTGCTGATCTGACTATGGGCAGCTTGGAATTTACGATGTAGATCTGCTGATCTATGGGCAGCATGGAATTTACAATGTAGATCTGCTGATCTGACTATGAGCAGCTTGGAATTTACGATGTAGATCTGCTGATCTGACTATGGGCAGCTTGGAATTTATATTGTAGACCTGCTGATCTGACTATGGGCAGCTTGGGATTTATATTGTAGATCTGCTGATCTGACTATGGGCAGATTGGAATTTAAACTGTAGATCTGCTGATCTGACTATGGGCAGCTTGGAATTTATAATATAGATCTGCTGATCTGACTATGGGCAGCTTGGAATTTATAATGTAGACCTGCTGATCTGACTATGGGCAGCTTGGGATTTACAATTGGGATTTACAATGTAGATCTACTGATCTGACTATGTGCAGCTTGGAATTTATAATATAGATCTGCTGATCTGACTATGGGCAGCTTGGAATTTATACTGTAGATCTGCTGATCTGACTATGGGCAGCTTGGGATTTATAATGTAGACCTGCTGATCTGACTATGGGCAGCTTGGGATTTATACTGTAGATCTGCTGATCTGACTATGGGCAAATTGGAATTTACGATGTAGATCTGCTGATCTGACTATGGGCAGCTTGGGATTTATATTGTAGATCTGCTGATCTGACTATGGGCAGCTTGGGATTTACAATGTAGATCTGCTGATCTGACTATGGGCAGCTTAGGATTTATGATTTTGATCTGCTGATCTGACTATGGGCAGCTTGGGATTTACGATGTAGATCTGCTGATCTGACTATGGGCAGCTTGGAATTTACAATGTAGATCTGCTGATCTGACTATGGGGATTTACAATGTAGATCTGCTGATCTGACTATGGGTAGCTTGAGATTTACAACGTAGATCTGCTGATCTGACTATGGGCAGCTTGGGATTTATAATGTAGATCTGCTGATCTGACTATGGGCAGCTTGGGATTTACGATGTAGATCTGCTGATCTGACTATGGGCAGCTTGGGATTTATATTGTAGATCTGCTGATCTGACTATGGGCAGCTTGGAATTTATAATGCATATCTGCTGATCTGACTATGGGCAGCTTGGGATTTACGATGTAGATTTGCTGATCTAACTATGGGCAGCTTGGGATTTACAATGTAGATCTGCTGATCTGACTATGGGCAGCTTGGGATTTACGATGTAGATCTGCTGATCTGACTATGGGCAGCTTGGGATTTATATTGTAGATCTGCTGATCTGACTATGGGCAGCTTGGAATTTATAATGTAGATCTGCTGATCTGACTACTTGGGACTTACAATGGTCCTCACTTAGGACTCTTTTAATATCTCAACTATCTGATAGTTACACAACCACAACTTACATGGCAGCAGGTCCATTAAATCCATGACTCAAAGTTGGTAACTACCCCGCCAAAGTGGTCCCTAGTTTACTAATGTACTGCATACAACTTATCACATGAAAGAAAGTCTATACAACATAATCATAATACATGAAATAAGATTTAGTCAAAATGTGTCATCATCCCATGCCAAAAACAAAAAGCACACTTTTCTTTACGAGTAACTTACGCTTTCCTGAATTTCATCGACTTCATCACTGTCTTCTTCCAGTTCTAGATCGAGTATATCCTCACTGTCCATGTCAGAATCTAAAATAAACAATGTCCCTTATCATGCTAAAGTCTTACAGTTTGAAAGTTCTAAATAATATTTTCTATTATACAGTTAAAACTTTGATTTTTGTATGATTCAAAACTTGTAGTCATTGGGTAAAACATTCTGGTATTGATAGGTCATTAGGAATACACCTGTAAAATACTGAATTCATACCTCTTTATTATAACAAGATATTAATTGTTTGGGCAAAAAAAAAAAAAAAATAATGTGTTGTGATCTACAGAACTAAGAAATGTTGTACAATTTATTGTTATGTAAATATTGTACATTACTCTGTTTACTGGGATGAGATCAGTATCTTATGTTATTGATTAGATATTTCATATTGTCTGAGTACAAATAAATCTATTTGAATGAAACATAATAATAATAAATAACTATAAAATATGACCAATAAAATGTATCTCAGATAAACGATGGCAACAGTAATTATACTTTTAAAATAAGGCAAAATTCAGAAATTGGAACAGATGAACATCCAGATGAGAAGGAGACAGAATGGACAGATGGATAAGCCAATGCCTACAGATTTTTCAGAATTATTGACAATATAAATAATAAAAGCCAATATTCTTATAAGGAATCCAAGCAAGTACTAATGGAGCAATGTTGACTTTATTACCAAAACATACAGAAGGACAAAACCTCTCAAGTATAATACTGGGTTAAATGTCTCATCTGAATACCGGGTTGAATGTCTAACCAGAATAATGGATTATACTGGTAAAGTGTCTCACTTGAATACTGGGTTAAATGCCTCACCTGAAAACTGGGCTAAATGCCTCACCTGTACACTAAGTGTCTAACCTGAAAACTGGGTGAAGTGTCTCACCTGAATACTAGCTAAAGTGTCTCACTTGAATACCAAGTTAAATGTCTCACCTGTATACTAAGTGTCTAACCTGAAAACTGGGTGAAGTGTCTCACCTGAATACTGGATGAAGTGTCTCACCTGAATACTGGGTGAAGTGTCTCACCTGAATACTGGGTCTCTCTAGAGGACTGAATGTCTAATCCTAGATTAGTACTGTCAGCATCCATCTGCATGCTTGTCTCCCCTTCTGTCAAGGTTATATATAACAAGTATATTAATGATATGACTATGTGATATATTACATGCACATAGAGACTTTGTATGTGTCTTGAAATGTGATTGGCTGACTGGGGTTTTACGTCGCTTTCTACAATTCTCAGTCATATCATGGCAGCACAAAGTAATCAACCTCTTAAGTATAGTGGCACAATCTGAATTTGAGCCTGAAATGACAGCACTGCAAGACCATTCCTTGACAACTATATCAACACTGTCCACTGTGTCTTTAAAGTATGACTTTCTATTTCATTACATCTAAATAGGACTTATACATGTTAAATTTATCTACATCTACAACATTCAGAAATATATTAGTGTCAAATTCCTTCTGTGAATTGCAATTCGCTTACAAAAATTATTACTTATAAATACCAATTTGACATCAGTATTGTATTTGAATAAGATTTTATGTAATTGCTTTTTAAAATAAACAAATGTAGATTCCATTTTACTGATTTGCTGGAATTGTTATGTATATGTAGCACTTCAGAATGACCTGCTGAGAAATCTTCATGGACTATAACTGATGGAATATTGATTGGTTGATGATTCCTTTACAGTAAACTCAGACTGTTTAACTTAGAATGGTCATTACCTGGTGTGCTGTTTTATATAATAATGTATGATCTCTACACCAGACCTAACAAAGCAGTGAGATATCTTTTACATGTACACACACACCTTAACACTCATCGTAAAGAGGTGTTTATTGCAGTAGCATACCTTTACTTCTGGCTGTGACTTCATTATTCACTGTCTGAGATTTAGTTGCTATGGAATCAACAGCTTGTGTTGTCTCTAAATCAGCCTGAATTTTTCCTTCTATTTCTGCTTGTTCGGTTAGGAGGTTTTTATTTCGAACGACTCGTATCTTCTTATAGCCTCTATCAATAAATCGACGAGCCATGCCAACAGCTGACATTGGTGAATGGTCGTCATAGGGTCGTGTGCTCTGGGAACTCTGGAGTAATTTGGCTCTCTCTTTAGATTTGGCTTTCTCTCGTCTCTTCTTGTAGTTCACTTCAAGTAGAATGTAAAATTGAAAAAAATAAATTATCTATGAGTTCAAATGGGTGTAACGTGACAAACACTGTTTACAGGAGCACACATGATCTGTAATGATCACAACCCTTAACATCTTTATCACACAGTCATTAGGATCTACGTCTTAGTCATATTTATATAAATATAGATATTCAAGTCAAATTGCAGAGAGTAACTGTCCCTACACAAGGTCAAAATATATAACAAGTTCCACTACATCATACTTTCACCTTGTAATGCTTGTCGTATGTAATGTAGGATAGTTTATTTAATCTCTTTGGCACTTATTCTATTAGTAAAAGGTAAGCAAGTGCTCGAATAATAGAATGACACTGCAGAATACTGTTCTCAGACAATTTTCCACACATTCAAGATGACTTAATAATATTACTATGGCTTAGTAGGCCAAATGAACATGAGTTGCCTGCTTAGATATTTAAATTAGACAGATAGACTGACAGATATAGGACAAAACAATTCATGTGTCACAATGCCTTTCTCCCAATACAAAAAAGAGTTTCTTTGTATGAAATGTTTTTTCTTTTACAAAGCATTCAATAAATAAGCACACCTGATGTGTAAAAATTTTTAAACTTAATCAGAGGGGCTTCACTGAAGACTAATTTAAAAGATAAAATGAGGTAGTGCATAAAAATTTACTCCTTTCTAATTCAGGTTGTGGTAGATAGATGAAATAAAAATTATTTCGTTATTCATACCTCCAAGAATTCTCTTTGGCATTTCTTCACCATTGGGCTTGACTCGTGTGTTTTTAAGACTAAGAAGTGAACGACCAATGTCATAGCGAAGGTCTTCCATCTCCTTTGATTCTACTGTCATCACATTGAATTCTCGCTTCCGCTTCACTACAGAATTGCGGTTCAAAATACCAGGAGCAACTCTTTCTCGTGCTTTCTGAAAGTGTGATTAGATGGTAAATAGTACACATCATTCTGCTAAAACTAAGCCTGAATGAATTGCATTCTTTGTTGCATTATTTTGTGTAGAGTGAATGTGTAATTGTCATGAATGATTGATTATTACCGGTGATATTCATTGTTGATTAATTGATTGAATTTTGTTAACGTCACACCACGAATATTTCACGTATATGGTGACGGCATCTGCCTGATGCGGGGCATACAAATTTTTACCTTTGCAACGGACCCACCCGAAGCAGTGAGAGATCTTTAACGTGCCATGCATACCATGACACGGGGCCTCGGTTTTCACTGTCTCATCCATAAGACAGGACACCGGCATGCCCAGAGCTGGACTCGAACCCCAACCTCCCAATCAGGAGGTGAGCGTGATACCACTAGGCCACACCAGCTTGATATTAATTGTAATAATATATATATACTAATGGTAGAACATCCCCATTATTTATATATCATGAGAAAATAAAACTTGATCAAGGTGACCTGGTATATTTAAATTAATTTAAAATAATAAACAGATTTACCCCTCTTTTTTAATTTACTTTCACATTCATGACTAATATAGCATTAACCATCTTACTTACAGATTTGTATACTACTTCCTACTGTAAGGTGGTAAGTGTCTATTTCACCTGTAAGGTGACAGATGTCTGTTTCACCCGTAAGGTGACAGATGTGTGTTTTACCTGTAAGGTGACAGATGTCTGTTTCACCTGTAAGTAACAGATGTCTTTTTCACCTGTAAGGTGACAGATGCCTATTTTACCTGGAAGGTGGCAGATTTCTATTTCACCTGTAAGATGTCTGTTGTCTATCTTACCTGTAAGATGGCAGATGTCTATTTAAGAGAGACTTTTTATAAACCAACATATACTGCGACATAGAACTTTGTATCTGTCTTATTTGAATGACAGAGAGAGCAGATAATTACCTTGATACTCTCTTCAGAAAAGAGACATACAACTTTATTTCCCTTCTTAGAGGATGAGGATACACTCTCCTGTTCAACAACTTCCTGTGTAACTTCCTCCACCACTTCTTCCCCACCTAGGTCTGTGCTGTCTCCGACTCCACCACCAGATACCAGCACCACAGCCTTAAACATACAAATATTTCACATTTTTTAAAGTCTCAATTTCAAAATTTTTCAAATCTTTCATGTGGATAGCAATAACATCATACCACAACAGTACCAATTAAATGCTGCCATCAAATAGGTATAATGATCAATCTATTGTAAATCACTACAGATTTCGACTTAAATTTTTTGAGATTTAGTATATTCCTCCAAAAATGAATTAATTAAGATGTCTGTATATTATAGTTACCTTTGCTTATTAAAGATATATTGCTACAGTCTTTCTAAAAACTCCCAAGCCCGACGTTCGAGGCTAGTAATTTTTACACTTGACTAGTAAAATTTATAAAACTGGTAGCCTGACTGGCTAGTAAAAATATCGATGTCTCAGTAAAAGAACTTGTTCAGACTTGGTGTCTAATACATTTTTCTAAATATCTGTTCGATTCAGCTGTAAGAACGAGTTACAAGAATTTCCTTTTATAATCTTTACTGTTAAGTCATCTTAGTCTCCCTCAAGTACAGTTTTAAATAGCGACTGCTTTGATGGCATATTGTATTTTATTTTGAACATTTTAATTTGGTTTGAAATGTATTAAATTTTATTGAAGAATTTTACATGATTACTGCGGTGTAATTTATCGGAGGAAATTCTGAATACAGAAAGAAAAACGATCTCTCAAAAGTGTAAATAGAACTTTAAAAATGGAAATCAAAGCATATCATTGTATACTTTCTCTATAGTCAGACAAATTATCTGTAATGCATCTATCTAATGACCGAGCAAGTGATTACCGGAAACCTTGCAATCGATGGGTAATGAAATTAAGAAGTGAAATGTGTTTTGGTCTACTACTTTACTAATTTCTATAATCGTAAATGCAATGCATATGATATATGTGCCTTTATCTTTTACTAAATGATGGATTTATGCAGATTTATGAAAGAAGTTAGTGTATATATCCCAATGACATTCCAATGAAACTATATAATGGTTATGGATAAAGTTAGAACTGGAGTGGCGATCCCTTAATTACAGCATTTCTTTAATCTTATGAAGGATTGGTCATATTAAGGACTTTTAAGTCCTTGGTCATATAAAAACTCATGGTATTGCTAATGCTATATCATGGTAAGTATCATATCCTGAGGGAGTGTATCTTTTCAGCCCTACAAATTGCAAATACGTCTTCGTCAATGACGTGCTGTTGAATACCTAAAATTAAGTGCAATGACAAGTGTAATAATGATTATACTTCGTGTACAACAATAAATTATGAATTTGAAATTAAAATCTATCACAATTAAAAGACTTTTTGTCTGGGCTAGTAGGATTTTCCTTTGGCTAGTAAGTGTTTGGCTGGACTAGCCCTACTGGCTAGTGATGTACAATAGTTTTCGGAAAGACTGTTGCTACGATTTCTCAATGTATCAATTACTGTATAACCAGAAATTTTCGCAAGATACTAATTTTTGCTATTTTTGCGAGTAATCTAAAACGCGAAAATAAGTTACCGTGAAAATATGTACTCAAAGACATGGGGACCAAACTGGTATTAAAATCATCCCCGTTTCTCAGTGGACCATGGACGTCTAGGGGGCAAAACGAGTAGAAATCCGGTGGATAGACAACAAACTCAAATTATGGGTATGTACAATTTTAAACTGTTTGATAAAGCTCATGATTTCGTTATGTCAGTGTTTCACATGTTTGTCGATAGCTAACAAGCAATTATCAACGCGTGAATGAATACAGCATATAGTAATCCAAGCCACTGTCCGTGTGTGTATTCCCTTAATTAGTTTGTTTATATATTTATTTATTGTTTGAAGGTACTTTCTCTGGTTCAATGGACGGAGTGTTCCTTCCCATGCAGCTCATTATGGCAGGAGGACTGGTAAGTGTCATCCGGGATACTGATTCCCATCCGAATTCCACGTAACTCATTCTGAAAACCACTGGGCAAACAAGGAAACAATGATTCAACATGTTGGAAAACTTATATGCCGGTATGTGTGTAATAAAATTGAGGAATTTTATCAGCCGTCTGGTAAAAAATCTCTTGTCATTTTTAACTGCTTTCATGAACAAATTACAGATAATTTCCATTCACATCTCAAGTCAAAATGTCTCCTTTACTCAACAATTACGCCGATTGCACCAACAAGCTACAACCCATGGATTTGAGCGGAAAGAAGTGCAGTTATACATATAGGTAAACTCCTTCACAGAGATGCGAGTATAGCTTGTCTTCTGTCCAGCTGTTTGACAAGAGTTGTTTTTATTCTAAAGTTAAAGAGTATGTTTTTTTTTTTAAACCTTATTTGAAACTTTGAAAAATTGTATTCGTGAAAATACACATACCCTTTTCTGAAATTGAATCGTGAAATTTGATCCTCACAAAAATTTCTGGTTATACGGTATTCGTCTGGTGCTCATTAATTGCCAGGTAAACTAAGAAAATATGGATAAAGCTCATCATGACCACAATGAAATACCCTGTTAAAGTTAGTGTATATAATATACAATCCTCATTAAGTAAATTGTATAATTCACATTGTAGAGTAACATTACCTCTTCCCCACTATGGTCTGGGTTCAGATGGACCTCTAATTCTATCGTTTCACCCTCTTCATTTTTGGTTACTATTACTTCCTTTAATTTTCTACTAGGAAAGTGTACATCCTGGCTATCCACCACACTGGTTTCTATCTCTTGTTGTAAATTCATTTCATGCACCTCTGTGTTCGATGACGTTGACTGACACTGCTTATCGCTGGAAATCGTTTCTGACTTGATTTTTGCTGCTTGGGATTTTAGTCTCGGGGAAAGTCTGGTTGCCATTTGGGACCCAAGATATTGTCTGATGTGTGAACTCGTTTCCTCTGAGATGAGAGATGTTACACTGAAATAAATACAATAAAAACCTCAAGAAAGATTTATATATAGTAGTGGGTTTTCATTTATTCTAAAAAGTAACCTTCATAGCAATTTGGTAACTGAGTTTTTATACAGTCACTTAGATTTCTAAGGTGGTGTATCATTTTTCCTTGGGAAACACACGGCTGTAGTAACACATATTTACTGAAGTTTGCTATTCTTCTGTTTAATCCTTACAACAAAGTCATCTTATTCTAATGATTTATCAAAATATGGTGGAAATAATATCACTGTACTACAAGCTGGTCTAAGTATACTAAAATTCAGGTATTCTCCTGACAAGACCTATCAGCTGTATACATGATCTTCTCCATTGTACCTATTTATCTATAGACTATGCTTTCACTCTGACATTCTCCTGACAAGACCTATCAGTTCTATACATGATCTTGTCCACTGTACCAGTTGTACCTATTTATCTATAGACTATGCTTTTACTCTGACATTCTCCTGACAAGACCTATCAGTTCTATACATGATCTTGCCCACTGTACCTGTTGTACCTATTTATCTATAGACTATGCTTTCACTCTGACATTCTCCTGACAAGACCTATCAGTTCTATACATGATCTTGTCCATTGTACCTGTTGTACCTATTAATCTAACAGGTACCTATTAATCTATAGACTATGCTTTTACTCAGACATTCTCCTGACAAGACCTATCAGTTCTATACATGGTCTTCTATATTGTACTTGTTGTACCCATTTATCTACAGACTACCCCTTTACTCAGTCCTCTGACAAGACCTATCAGCTCTATATATGATCTTGTCCATTGTACCTATTTATCTATAGACTATGCTTTTACTCAGATAATTTCCTGACAAGACCTATCAGCTCTATACATGATCTTTTCCCCTGTACCTGTTGTACCTATTAATCTATAGACTATGCTTTTACTCAAACATTCTCCAGACAAGACCTATCAACTCTATACATGATTTTCTCCATTGTACCTGTTGTACCTATTTATCTATAGACTATGCATTTACTCCGATATTCTCCTGACAAGACCTATCAACTCTATACATGATTTTCTCCATTGTACCTGTTGTACCTATTTATCTATAGACTATGCATTTACTCTGACATTCTCCTGACAAGACCTATCAGCTCTATACATGATCTTGTCCACTGTACCTGTTGTACCTATTTATCTATACACAATGCTTTTACTCTGACATTCTTCTGACAAGACCTATCAGCTCTATACATGGCCTTATCTATTGTACCTGTATGCAAATATGTCAAGATAGTGTCTGTGTTGAAGTCTTTACAGTGTTATTCAGCATTATTAAAAATGATGATAATTTTAAATATTATATCCTCTTTGGAAGAATAATTAACAATTTCCCAAATCATACTCCTGTTATTCCAATAAGTAAGAAAAATTACTGCAATAAAAGTCAAAACACCTTCATATGGTATATCCACACAGATCAACTACAAGAGTATATAAAGGCATTTGTTTGTTATCCATTTTTGAAAGTGTGATTCCTTACCAGACAGTAAGACAGAAAGATACTGTACACAGACCAACTGACTGACTAACAGAAAGACATACAGATAGACAAACCCACACAGGACATAGTGATTCCAGTATGTCATGTTGCTTAAGAGGAGAAACAAAACTTGACATATGATCCAAAGTCTTATGTCAAAGAATTGACAAAGGCATAAGAGGTTTACCTTGTACCAACATGAATAATATACAGGTGTGGCTTACAGGTAAAGACATATACCACTCATCATTCCTGGTATTTACCTGGCACCTTGACTTTTGCTTTTTTTCTCCTGTGTGTCGTTTTCTTTACTTATGTAAGGGTAGGTCTTCTCTATCAGTTGTTTCTCTTGGCTTAGCTTGGCAACAATCACTGGATCAAACAGTACATTGGGTAGCTGATCCCCAGATACGTTACTCCCTAAAATATAGAAGTCAATTTTACACGTAAATGTAAAGCTATATGGTACAATAAACAGAATGTGTGGTTTCGTGTTGATTGATTGATTGAATGATTCCTGCTTTACGTCACACCACGAATATTTCACGTATATGGTGACGGCATCTGCCTGATGCGGGGCATACAAATTTTGACTTTTGCAACGGACCCACCCGAAGCAGTGAGGGATCTTTAACGTGCCAAGCATACCACGACACGGGGCCTCGGTTTTTACTGTCTCATCCAAAAGACAGAACACTGGCATGACCGGAGCGGGATTCGAACCCCGGCCTCCCGATCAGGAGTCCGACGCGATACCACTAGGCCACGCCGGCTTTGTGTGGTTTCAGGATTTAGCATGATATGCATAATGCATTAGATGAATTTCTTAAAGCATTTACAAAACCATCATGATAAATCCATGAATCGTACATTTACATTTCATGTCAGTAAATACTCCAGTACATGAATAGTATGTTTACTTTCATGTCAGTAAATACTCCAGTACATGAACAGTATGTTTACATTTCATGTCAGTAAATACTCCAGTACATGAAGAGTATGTTTACATTTCATGTCAGTAAATACTCCAGTACATGAATAGTATGTTTACTTTCATGTCAGTAAATACTCCAGTACATGAAGAGTATGTTTACATTTCATGTCAGTAAATACTCCAGTACATGAACAGTATGTTTACATTTCATGTCAATAAATACTCCAGTACATGAACAGTATGTTTACATTTCATGTCAGTAAATACTCCAGTACATGAACAGCATGTTTACATTTCATGTCAATAAATACTCCAGTACATGAATACTGTAGTATGTCTGCTTTCATGTCAGTAAATACTCCAGTACATGAACAGTACATTTACATTTCATGTCAGTAAATGCTCCAGTACATGAACAGTATGTTTACATTTCATGTCAGTAAATACTCCAGTACATGAACAGCATGTTTACATTTCATGTCAATAAATACTCCAGTACATGAATAGTATGTCTGCTTTCATGTCAGTAAATACTCCAGTACATGAACAGTATGTTTACATTTCATGTCAGTAAATGCTCCAGTACATGAACAGTGCATTTACCTACACTGTATTTTGTCAACAAATGCTCTGTCACTAAAACCTTGGACTTGGACTTAACTCAAATTCATGACAAAACTTGGACATCACTGTTACATATACTTGTGCCACTTAACCCTGGACTAATTTTATACACACAGCATATGTCAAAAAAATTAGCTATTCAGTAATTGTCAAAGAGCAAAATCAAATTAAACATTCTGTAACAGACTAAACACCTAGGACCTGTAAGGCTATGTAGACTACAGAGCTATCCTGGAACATACTGCTGTCTGTCACCTCTATAAAGTCTGGGTACAAATGCTAAACACAGAACAGGGCCTGTAAGGCTATGTAGACTACAGAGCTATCCTGGAACATACTGCTGTCTGTCATCTCTATAAAGTCTGGGTACAAATGCTAAACACAGAACAGGGCCTGTAAGGCTATGTAGACTACAGAGCTATCCTGGAACATACTGCTGTCTGTCACCTCTATAAAGTCTGGGTACAAATGCTAAACACAGAACAGGACCTGTAAGGCTATGTAGACTACAGAGCTATCCTGGAACATACTGTTGTCTGTCACCTCTATAAAGTCTTGGTACAAATGTAAAACACAGAACAGGACCTGTAAGGCTATGTAGACTACAGAGCTATCCTGGAACATTCTGCTGTCTGTCACCTCTATAAAGTCTGGGTACAAATGCTAAACACAGAACAGGACCTGTAAGGCTATGTAGACTACGAAGCTATCCTGGAACATACTGCTGTCTGTCACCTCTATAAAGTCTGGGTACAAATGCTAAACACAGAACAGGACCTGTAAGGCTATATAGACTACAGAGCTATCCTGGAACATACTGCTGTCTGTCACCTCTATAAAGTCTGGGTACAAATGCTAAACACAGAACAGGGCCTGTAAGGTTATGTAGACTACAGAGCTATCCTGGAACATACTGCTGTCTGTCACCTCTATAAAGTCACGGTACAAATGCTAAACACAGAACAGGGCCTGTAAGGCTTTGTAGACTACAGAGCTATCCTGGAACATAATGCTGTCTGTCACCTCTATAAAGTCTGGGTACAAATGCTAAACACAGAACAGGGCCTGTAAGGCTATGTAGACTACAGAGCTATCCTGGAACATACTGTTGTCTGTCACCTCTATAAAGTCTGGGTACAAATGCTAAACACAGAACAGGGCCTGTAAGGCTATGTAGACTACAGAGCTATCCTGGAACATACTGCTGTCTGTCACCTCTATAAAGTCTGGGTACAAATGCTTAACACAGAACAGGACCTGTAAGGCTATATAGACTACAGAGCTATCCTGGAACATACTGCTGTCTGTCACCTCTATAAAGTCTGGGTACAAATGCTTAACACAGAACAGGACCTGTAAGGCTATATAGACTACAGAGCTATCCTGGAACATACTGCTGTCTGTCACCTCTATAAAGTCTTGGTACAAATGCTAAACACAGAACAGGACCTGTAAGGCTATGTAGACTACAGAGCTATCCTGGAACATACTGCTGTCTGTCACCTCTATAAAGTCTGGGTACAAATGCTAAACACAGAACAGGACCTGTAAGGCTATGTAGACTACAGAGGTATCCTGGAACAAACTGCTGTCTGTCACCTCTATAAAGTCTGGGTACAAATGCTAAACACAGAACAGGGCCTGTAAGGCTATGTAGACTACAGAGCTATCCTGGAACATACTGCTGTCTGTCACCTCTATAAACACAGAACAAAGATGATATAAACAGAGGTAAAGTAAAAAATTGAAAGATTTAGATTAATTGAGACTTAATCTTTAAAAAAAATTTTAATATGTTTTAACACCATTTAATGTATTTTCAGATAACAATAAAAGTTTTACAAACCCTCTGTATTCTTTGTTAGACTTTCCCCTGCTTTATTTTGCATTTCTTTCTTCTCTTGATCAACATTGCTGGATGAGTCTTTGAGAAACTTCAATTCTTTCTCCACAATTTTACCTTTCAATGTTGCTTCTCTTAAATACTGATAAAGGGTTTTGTGTTATTGAAATGTTGCATTGAAATATGTTATACTTTAACTATTTATATATACATGTACAGAAAGTGCTGTGATAAGAATCATTGTCTTTAGACAAGAGTGAACTGTGATACAGTGTATATGCTTCAAAAGGAGAATAACTATGTTCCAATTGATTTAAAAGAATAAATTTAAATTAAAAAATGGCTGTCCTGGTAGTCACATTGGATCACAAGGCTATGTCAGGTATTATTATCAGACTGTTTTTAAAATTGCTACTAAACTGAGGAAGAAAAATCCTGTTTCAAGCAGAAGATTTTCAAGTAATGCCATGCTGACTACACAATAAAATCTGTCCTTTTTATTGGTCTTTTTGTAACTTTCCATTAGCAATACACAGATTTCATAAATTGCAATATATCTTCTCTGCAAAATGCATAAATACTGTTAGAGCGAAAATGACATATATATCATATATGCCTTCAGTTTTACCTCTTCATAAGCTATCTTTGCTCGTCTGAGAATAGCGATGATGTCTCCAGTCCTACTGATGCCCATATCCCTCAGGTATTCCTTGGTCAGCTCCATCAGCATATCCTTCTGGATTCTGTTGTCATGGAAGATCTTTGAATATTGAGAGCATTCAAAGGGAGGTATTCCACAGCCCTCAAAGAAAGTCTGCCAGTAGGACTCCTCTATAAAAATTATTCAATATGTTACAACAGGAATTTATATGGTAATATGTAAAACACTTATGTTTATGGAATACAAGATCCATGTTTGATGTATGAATGGATGCATATGGTAATGTGACTGAAAATTGTAGAAAGGGATATAAAACTCCAACATTTTTTGGGCAAATCATCATCATCTAAAATTAATTAACAAAAAATCACTTGCTTAATTTGAGCAATAAAAATCATGTATTACCGGTACCTACAAACTTCCTCAGAAACCTTCATACCACACAGTCACTTCATCTGAATGATTTACTTCTCATCAAAAGAAATGATAAATTTACTAAATTTGGTATTCTATTTGGAAATTCACATCAGTGTAATGATGTATACAGTTTTCTTGGCTATTGAATAAAGGAAAGGACCAATCGCTAAATGACTGATACACTTTTTCATTGTACACTTTGACTGTGTGACATTATAAAACTGAATAAGAAATGAGACATCATTGATATCTCAAGATTCTAACTAGTATGACATCATGTTTGTAAAATTAAAAAACGTGGTGTGTGATTTTATTTTAAATGCAAGAAGGTATCAATGGTAATAAATTAATTATGTAAATAAATGTATCAAAATTACAGTGTCTGCCAAAGACATCGGACCGTCGGGACAAATTTTTGATCGGTCCGATTTGCGCCATTTCGTGCCAGACCGGGTTGTCCGATGTTGGTTCCGCTACTATGTTGTCCAGTGTTGTTTCCGTTACTATGTTTATTCCGAGTCTCATAAATGCTTCATATCCTGGTCAGACAGAAATAATTTCGGTCCTATGAAATGTTTCTCCTAATAGGACCGAATGTCCTATGGAGTCCCAAAAACTTTTGCGGACAATGAAATTATTGTATGATAACAAATGTCACTACAATGTGTTAATGTTTTATGATGAGGGTGACATGACATTATCTTAAAGTGACTTAGTCTCCAGAACATGTATGTATGATTCATGAGAATATTCTCTTGATAGACTCTCTCCCCTTTGAAAAAATAAGCAAAAACGCAATCATGTGTATGTGGTGAAGAAAAAGAAAACTGAAAACCAAGGAAAAACCTCATAATTTTTAAGTGGTTTTTCCTTGGTTTTCAGTTTTATTTTCTTTAACTATAAGTTAAAATAGACATCAAAAGTTCAGTTAAACAGATTAACCTTTCCCAAACCTCATCACAGATTTATGAAAGATTGTCTTCATCTGACACTAGCTAAAAAATCAAGAGTTAATTTTAAACGTGGAGGAAGAGTTAAGATAAATGTCAGAAGTTTTAAAAAATTGCCATGGTAACAATGTATATTTAAACACATTGAAAGAATTTCCATCTTGATATGATGTACCATGTAAAAGAAAAGGTATAATACATAACATCAATGATGAAACAGCTCCAAGAATTAACGAAAAATATGACAAATGAGGTGCATGAAAATAGCATGGGCTGTGTTGTGGGATGTGTCATGTGGGAAATAGGCCTAACTCTCTTGAACAAATGTTGGCGACAGATATTTATTCAATTCATATTTATTCAGAATTAAAGTTTTCAGATTATCATTATTTTGGATAGCAAAAGCACCAATGTTTGTGTCAAAAGGCAGGGTCCATGAAATCCCTTTACATTACATCAAAGCATGTCAATGTCATTGCCGATTACAACCGCCAACCGTATTCTTTTACTGACTATCAGAATTTAAATGAAGCATACGAGCTGGAAAATATAAATCACCACTAATTACCGTGTGAATCCATTGAAAAAATAATTAAATCTGCTAAATCATCTAGATTTCATTGACTATACAATGTAGTATTCTTTTTTACATCAAAAAAGCTTTCAGAAAAATTCACGTCTCAGAAACTCCATAACCGGAAATGAGGTAAATGTACAAAATCCAAGTCCTATAATGGTACAACAATCCGGGATAATGCATTGGTGGTGCACACAAGATAGATATTTTATTCGAACTTCTGTTCAATATATGACGATTACACTTATCAAGTTTGTAATAATTTTAATATAGATGTACGTAGAATATATTTACCTGTTGATAGCGACATGATTCCTATGACATAAGTCATTAGTAAACAGTAATATATACGATCCAAAAACTAAAATATTGACCGCGTCATGCGTCATTATTGTTATTATTATTATTATTATTATTATTATTATTATTATTATTATTATTATTATTATTATTATTATTATCATTGTTATTATTATTATTATTATCATTGTTATTATTATTATTATTATTATTATCATTATTATTATTATTACATGTATTATTATTATCATTGTATATCTATATATTGTTTTAGAGCTCCTGAGAAGTCTATAAAAACTGTCTATTGCTTACAGTATAGTACGGTGTAATGCATATATTGATAGGGTTATATCTATCGTGTACTTTTCAGTATCTTAAGCTTGATTTTCTTATATATTCCCTCTTTGATGGCAAATGTGGTATTTGTAGGGACTTTCACTGTCCGGCGGTTTCACATTTCACTAATCGAACACTCGATTACGCATTTTCATTTCATTGTTTTACCATTGTCAAACATTATAAGTTGGTCTGTGGGAATGAGTTAATCTGTTCATGATATGTAGATATTACTACACAATGGGATGTAAAGGGAGAGATGGTACGTACACTAGTTAACATTTCGAGATGGAGAAGAAGAAAATACAAATTACTTGGCAAGATTGATTACGATTTACTTTTTACTCACACCACTGTAAACTAGAACTATATGCTGTATAATGTAATGTTTGAAAAAAGGATTCAAGACGATGAGGAGGAGGTCGAAAAAGATGAGGAGGACGTAGAGGACAAGGAGGGGTACAATTCATCGTCTTTCGTAGGTTTAACGAGTGTACCCGATTTAGACATAAAACTTAAAATAACCTCTTTTATTTTCATTTTACCGTTGAATCATACACGATGGGCGTAAATTACCATCAAGAGACGCTTAGTCTTTCTGACCTCCTGATAACATACCATAAAGAGAGGCTTAGTCTTTCTGACCTTCTGGTATCTTCTTCGCTTGCTGATTCGTATTTCGGCCGACCAGTTTATGAATGCACTAACTATGCCTGACTAATAATGTAAATATGGAGTATTTCACATCAAAGTGTAAAACACCTGAAAACAAATTTACCATAATCATTTCTTTGAGCTGACAGCAAGCTTGTTATCATCGTACTCATCTCACGATCTCCATATTTTTGTCTCACTGAACATGTATCTAGAGTGAACATTTTAAATCCAAGTAACAAGTTAATTGAAGTTTAGCTGAACTCCTTACCCTGAAAATTCCCCATTTATGGTTCTATTGGCCTGTCCTGTGCCTGACTTGTTTGTTGTCACTGAAAGCTTTCTGACCATCATAATCCATTTATAGCATAAAGTAACGATAGATTGTCCTCTCTCTCGGTTAGAGCAAGGGGTTTAGGTTGATATAATGTTCTTATATTAGCCATCTCTCAGTTGGAGAGGAAGCCGGTGTGGCCTAGTGGATAAGGTGCTCGGCTGGTGATCGAGAGGTCCCGGGTTCGACTCCCGCCTTGGGCACACTCATTTGGAGAGGTTAGGTAGGAATAACGTAATTAGACCGTTGGTCTCTCATTTGGAGAGGTTAGGTAGCTATAACGTAATTAGACTGTTGGTCTCTCATTTGGAGAGGTTGATAGTATGTTATCAGATTATAGTGTTCTCAGTTGGAAGGTAAGGTTCATGTGATGTAGTTAAATTGCCGGTCTTGGAGAGTTGACGCTGAGATATCGGTTTCTCAGTTGGAGTGTAAGGTTCATATGATGAACTTAGATTGTCGGTCTTGGAGTGTTTAGGCTGAGATATCGGTTTCTCAGTTGGAGAGTAAAGTTCATGTGATGTACTTAGATTGTCGGTCTTGGAGTGTTTAGGCTGAGATATCGGTTTCTCAATTGGAAAGTAAAGTTCATGTGATGTACTTAGATTGTCGGTCTTGGAGAGTTTAGGCTGAGATATCGGTTTCTCAGTTGGAGAGTAAAGTTCATGTGATGTACTTAGATTGTCGGTCTTGGAGTGTTTAGGCTGAGATATCGGTTTCTCTGTTGGAGAGTAAAGTTCATATGATGAACTTAGATTGTCGGTCTTGGAGAGTTAAGGCTGAGATATCGGTTTCTCAGTTGGAGTGTAAGGTTCATATGATGAACTTAGATTGTCGGTCTTGGAGTGTTTAGACTGAGATATCGGTTTCTCTGTTGGAGAGTAAAGTTCATATGATGTACTTAGATTGCCGGTCTTGGAGAGTTTAGGCAGAGATATCGGTTTCTCATTTGGAGAGTAAAGTTCATGTGATGTACTTAGATTGTCGGTCTTGGAGATTTTAGGCGGAGATATCGGTTTCTCAGTTGGAGAGTAAAGTTCATGTGATGTACTTAGATTGTCGATCTTGTAGAGTTTAGGCGGAGATATCGGTTTCTCAATTGGAAAGTAAAGTTCATGTGATGTACTTAGATTGTCGGTCTTGGAGAGTTTAGGCTGAGATACATGTATCGGTTTCTCATTTGGAGAGTAATGTTCATGCGATGTAGTTGGATTGCCTGTCTTGGAGAGTTTATGCTGAGATATCGGTTTCTCAGTTGGAGAGTAAAGTTCATGTGATGTACTTAGATTGTCGGTCTTGGAGAGTTTAGGCTGAGATATCAGTTTCTCTGTTGGAGAGTAAAGTTCATGCGATGTATTTAGATTGTCGGTCTTGAAGAGTTTAGGCTGAGGTATCGGTTTCTCAGTTGGAGAGTAAAGTTCATGTGATGTACTTAGATTGTCGGTCTTGGAGAGTTTAGACTGAGATATCGGTTTCTCAGTTGGAGAGGTAAGTTCATGCGATGTAGTTGGATTGCCGGTCTTGGAGAGTTTAGGCTGAGATATCGGTTTCTCAGTTGGAGAGTAAAGTTCATGCGATGTAGTTAGATTGTTGGTCTTGGAGAGTTTAGGCGGAGATATCGGTTTCTCAATTGGAAAATAAAGTTCACGTGATGTAATTAGATTGTCGATCTTTGTGTTTAGGCTGAGATAACGAAATCAGATTGTCTGTCTGTCGGTGGGAGAAGTTGGGTTGATATAACACAACTAGCTTGTCAGTTTTTCAGTTGTAGAGTTGAGCTTTGATTCTGGGCCATGTATTTGAACATGACCTTAGAGATTTCAGTATGTACCGTTTGTTACGTCTTATTTGGTTTGCTCACATCGTATTCAACCGTTATATCGCGACTTGGGTGTAGTATGTACGAACTCTTACAGTGGCGAAGGAAGCAAATCAAAAGTGGAGGGGGATTGGGGGGGGGGGGGGGCAAAAATCATGAAATATTTTTCTTAGTACTGAATGAGATCATCTACCGTTTAATATGCAATAAATAACTTGCTAATAGAAATTCGGAGCTTGTGTGATAAAGAGAATATTTTTGACAAATATGTAGGCTGTCGCCATCTATGTTAACATTTTCCAGAAAAAAATCACATATCAAAAAAGTGACCCCCCCGGTTCCTACGCCTATGACCCTCAAACAGACAGTGGTATGGACCGGGAATCAGACTCGTGTCCCCTACACTATAGGCCAAGAGCCTGTAACCACCTCACTAAACCTGTTCCTACATACCACCCACTTGTAATGAACCTCACAAAAATAGCAAAGATAGATTTAACAAAGGCTACATGACATTATGATCTTGATGCATCTGATGCTTGGATGTGCCAGCGACTAAAGATATAAAATACACCCCCAAGGCATGGGTATCCCATAACGTTAGTTTTGTAAGATACACCATTCGTTTGTTGACAAGCTTTCTACTAAGGTAGATTGGGGGAGTGTGGCATGTTATTATAACATGATCTGAATACCTCTCTTTATTAAGAGATATTAGAGCCCACAGGAAGCAATAGACATGGGTGGGTCAGCTGTTACAGTATCAACAATGAAACCAGGCATACAAGTTTCTGTACTCAGAAAATTTAATTATCATGTTATCTTAAAAGATTAGTTAAATATACAACTAAGGAAACACCAAACTAAACTTCAAACAAATAATTAAAAAGTAACTATTAAAATAAAATAAACAAACGAATAAAAAAGCAGTCCTTTTCAGGAAAGAGAGAGGGGGGAGACACAGACAGACAGACAGACAGACAGACAGACAGACACACACACAGAGAGAGAGAGAGAGAGAGAGAGAGAGAGAGAGAGAGAGAGAGAGAGAGAGAAAAGTAAATCTCGTACTATAGTTTTGTGAGGAACACAAACATTAACCATGAAGGTATCATAGCATTTCGACCTCTTCAATAGGGAATGTGACCAAGGGGTTACTACTGCAAAGAAAATGGTAAACATGGAGTTACAGTCCATTGATGTATCCGTTGTTGAGGATGGATTTCAAATCTGTTATCTAAATATTACATATAAAGTTTGAAATCAAACAAGGCACTTTAGATGGGTGTGTTATATACCTAAGCAGTCTGTCAAGCCGCGGACCTTGTTAGGGTACTTCAGATAACACTGCTTGTGTAGACCTGTAAGAGATTTGTGCATCGTATGCATATTGCAATGCTCTGTAACCTTGCATATAATGTCTAAGTAGGATCAAGTGATATAGCCTTAAACAGATGGAGGATGGCATAAACCGCCGATTACCTTCGCAATTTAGAGACAATAAACAGCGAAGAACAAACATTGCCTTTCCCAGTCACTGTGAAGACATACATATCTCATCATAATAAGCATTTTTGTATCTCACAGCATCAAGACATACATATCTCATCATAAGTCTTTTTTTGTATCTCACAGCATCAAGACATACATATCTCATCATAATAAGTCTTTTTTTGTATCTCACAGCATCAAGACATACATATCTCATCATAATAAGTCTTTTTTGTATCTCACAGCATCAAGACATACATATCTCATCATAATAAGTCTTTTTTTTGTATCTCACAGCATCAAGACATACATATCTCATCATAATAAGTCTTTTTTGTATCTCACAGCATCAAGACATACATATCTCATCATAATAAGTCTTTTTTTGTATCTCACAGCATCAAGACATACATATCTCATCATAATAAGTCTTTTTTGTATCTCACAGCATCAAGACATACATATCTCATCATAATAAGTCTTTTTTTGTATCTCACAGCAACAGTAACTCTCTATCACACATTACATTACTTTCCGTATTTTTAGTAAATCAAACCACAATTCGTATTTCACATCATATTCTGTATTTCACACCACATTCAGTATTTTCTATATTTCCCTACACATTCAGTATTTTCCATATTTCTCACCACATTCAGTATTTTCTAAATTTCATATCACATTCAGTATTCTGTGTATTTCACACCACATTCAGTATTTTATACACATCCCACCACATTCAGTATTTTATACACATCCCACCACATTCAGTATTTTCTATATTTCACACCACATTCAGTATTTTCTATATTTCCCACTACATTCAGTATTTTCTATATTTTATATCACATTCAGTATTTTCTATCTTTCCCACCATATTCAGTATTTTCTACATTTCCCACCACATTCAGTATTTTCTATACCGGTATTTCCCACCACATTCAGTATTTTCCATATTTCACACCACATTCAGTATTTTCCATTTTTCCCACCACATTCAGTATTCTCTGTACTTCATACTACATTCAGTATTTTCTATTTTCCCCACCATCTTCAGTATTTTCTATATTTCCCATCACATTCAGTATTTTCTATATATCCCACCACATTCAGTATTTTCCATATTTCCCATCATATTCAGTATTTTCTGTGTATCCAACCACATTCAGTATTTTCTATATTTCATACCATATTCAGTATTTTCTATTTTTCCCACCACATTTAGTATTTTCTATATTTCCCACTACATTCAGTATTTTCTATATTTCCCACCACATTCAGTAATTTCCATATTTCCCACCATATTCAGTATTTTCCATATTTCCCACCATATTCAGTATTTCCTATATTTCATATCACATTCAGTATTTTCTATATTTCCCACCACATTCAGTATTTTCTATATTTCCCACCACATTCAGTATTTTCCATATTTTCCACCACATTCAGTAGTTTCCATATTTCCCTCCACATTCAGTATTTTCCATATTTCCCTCCACATTCAGTATTTTCCATATTTCCCACCACATTCAGTATTTTCTATATTTCACACCACATACATACCATGTCATATTCCACATCACATTTAGTAATTGTTGTACATAACATTGTGATCAGTAGTTGTGGTCCAATGCGCCAAATCCTTTACGTTTTATACAGTACATCACATGCATTCTTTGTTGTACAGTACATCAGGTCCATTGTGTATTGTACAATACACAACATTCATTGTGTATTGTACAGTACACCAGGTCCATTTTGTATTGTACAGTACACCAGGCCTATTGTGTATTTTACAATACACCAGGTCCATTGTGTGTTATACAGTACACCAGGTCCATTGTGTGTTATACAGTACACCAGGTCCATTGTGTGTTTTACAGTACACCTGTGTCCACTGTGTGTTGTACAGTACACCAGATCCATTGTGTGTTTTACAGTACACCAGGTCCATTGTGTGTTATACAGTACACCAGGTCCATTGTGTGTTATACAGTACACCAGGTCCATTGTGTGTTATACAGTACACCAGATCCATTGTGTGTTTTACAGTACACCAGATCCATTGTGTGTTTTACAGTACACCAGGTCCACTGTGTATTGTAAAGTACACCAGGTCCATTGTGTGTTGTACAGTACACCTGTGTCCATTGTGTGTTGTACAGTACACCAAGTCTATTGTCTATTGAGAAGTACATCACGTTCATTATATGTTGTTCAGTATACCTCGTTCATTGTATATTATACAGTACACAACGTTCACTATAAGTTGAACATTACACAAGGTCCATTGTATAGTACACCACGTCCATTTTGTGTTGTACAGTACACAATGTCCAGTTTGCCATTATGTGTTGTAAAATACACCTAGTTGTTCACAGCGAGGGTGTTCGACAGCAGGCAAAATGAACCTAGTGGTAATTAGCAAGCGAGCTCGGCAAGAAGCAAAATGTACCTATTCGCAGTTGTGCACAGTGAGGGCGCTCGGCAACAGATCATAATCCTTGTCTGCTCACATTGAGGATAAAAGATTCCTGACGGTCTATAGCGAGGAGACTGGACGACAGGTCAGAGATTACTGGCTGCCCACACTGAGGATGCTCTGCCACAGGTCAAAGATTCCTGGCGGTCTACAGCAAGTAGGTTGGATTACAGGTCAGAGATTCCTGGCTGCCCACACTGAGGATGCTCGACCACAGGTCAAAGATTCCTGGTGGTCTATAGCGAGGAGACTGGACGATAGGTAAGAGATTCCTGGCTGCCCACATTGAGGATGCTCTGCCACAGGTCAAAGATTCCTGGCGGTCTACAACGAGTAGGTTGGATTTCAGGTCAGAGATTCCTGGCTGCCCACACTGAGGATGCTCGACCACAGGTCAAAGATTCCTGGTGGTCTATAGCGAGGAGGCTGGACGGCAGAGCAAAACTTTCTGGCTGCCCATACCGAGAATGCTCTACCACAGGTCAGAGATTCATGGCTGCAAACACTGTGGATGCTCGACCACAGGTCAAAGATTCCTGGTGGTCTATAGCGAGGAGACTGGACGACAGGTCAGAGATTCCTGGCTGCCCACATTGAGGATGCTCTGCCACAGGTCAGAGATTCCTGGCGGTCTACAGCGAGTAGGTTGGATTACAGGTCAGAGATTCCTGGCTGCCCACACTGAGGATGCTCGACCACAGGTCAAAGATTCCTGGTGGTCTACAGCGAGGAGACTGGACGACAGGTCAGAGATTCCTGGCTGCCCACACTGAGGATGCTCGACCACAGGTCAAAGATTCCTGGTGGTCTATAGCGAGGATACTGGCGACAGGTCAGAGATTTCTGGCTGCCCATACCGAGAATGCTTTACCACAGGTCAGAGATTCCTGGTGGTCTATAGCGAGGAGGCTGGACGGCAGGTCAAAACTTTCTGGCTGCCCATACCCAGTCATTGTACACTTTGACTGTGTGACATTATAAAACTGAATAAGAAATGAGACATCATTGATATCTCAAGATTCTAACTAGTATGACATCATGTTTGTAAAATTAAAAAACGTGGTGTGTGATTTTATTTTAAATGCAAGAAGGTATCAATGGTAATAAATTAATTATGTAAATAAATGTATCAAAATTACAGTGTCTGCCAAAGACATCGGACCGTCGGGACAAATTTTTGATCGGTCCGATTTGCGCCATTTCGTGCCAGACCGGGTTGTCCGATGTTGGTTCCGCTACTATGTTGTCCAGTGTTGTTTCCGTTACTATGTTTATTCCGAGTCTCATAAATGCTTCATATCCTGGTCAGACAGAAATAATTTCGGTCCTATGAAATGTTTCTCCTAATAGGACCGAATGTCCTATGGAGTCCCAAAAACTTTTGCGGACAATGAAATTATTGTATGATAACAAATGTCACTACAATGTGTTAATGTTTTATGATGAGGGTGACATGACATTATCTTAAAGTGACTTAGTCTCCAGAACATGTATGTATGATTCATGAGAATATTCTCTTGATAGACTCTCTCCCCTTTGAAAAAATAAGCAAAAACGCAATCATGTGTATGTGGTGAAGAAAAAGAAAACTGAAAACCAAGGAAAAACCTCATAATTTTTAAGTGGTTTTTCCTTGGTTTTCAGTTTTATTTTCTTTAACTATAAGTTAAAATAGACATCAAAAGTTCAGTTAAACAGATTAACCTTTCCCAAACCTCATCACAGATTTATGAAAGATTGTCTTCATCTGACACTAGCTAAAAAATCAAGAGTTAATTTTAAACGTGGAGGAAGAGTTAAGATAAATGTCAGAAGTTTTAAAAAATTGCCATGGTAACAATGTATATTTAAACACATTGAAAGAATTTCCATCTTGATATGATGTACCATGTAAAAGAAAAGGTATAATACATAACATCAATGATGAAACAGCTCCAAGAATTAACGAAAAATATGACAAATGAGGTGCATGAAAATAGCATGGGCTGTGTTGTGGGATGTGTCATGTGGGAAATAGGCCTAACTCTCTTGAACAAATGTTGGCGACAGATATTTATTCAATTCATATTTATTCAGAATTAAAGTTTTCAGATTATCATTATTTTGGATAGCAAAAGCACCAATGTTTGTGTCAAAAGGCAGGGTCCATGAAATCCCTTTACATTACATCAAAGCATGTCAATGTCATTGCCGATTACAACCGCCAACCGTATTCTTTTACTGACTATCAGAATTTAAATGAAGCATACGAGCTGGAAAATATAAATCACCACTAATTACCGTGTGAATCCATTGAAAAAATAATTAAATCTGCTAAATCATCTAGATTTCATTGACTATACAATGTAGTATTCTTTTTTACATCAAAAAAGCTTTCAGAAAAATTCACGTCTCAGAAACTCCATAACCGGAAATGAGGTAAATGTACAAAATCCAAGTCCTATAATGGTACAACAATCCGGGATAATGCATTGGTGGTGCACACAAGATAGATATTTTATTCGAACTTCTGTTCAATATATGACGATTACACTTATCAAGTTTGTAATAATTTTAATATAGATGTACGTAGAATATATTTACCTGTTGATAGCGACATGATTCCTATGACATAAGTCATTAGTAAACAGTAATATATACGATCCAAAAACTAAAATATTGACCGCGTCATGCGTCATTATTGTTATTATTATTATTATTATTATTATTATTATTATTATTATTATTATTATTATTATTATTATTATTATTATCATTGTTATTATTATTATTATTATCATTGTTATTATTATTATTATTATTATTATCATTATTATTATTATTACATGTATTATTATTATCATTGTATATCTATATATTGTTTTAGAGCTCCTGAGAAGTCTATAAAAACTGTCTATTGCTTACAGTATAGTACGGTGTAATGCATATATTGATAGGGTTATATCTATCGTGTACTTTTCAGTATCTTAAGCTTGATTTTCTTATATATTCCCTCTTTGATGGCAAATGTGGTATTTGTAGGGACTTTCACTGTCCGGCGGTTTCACATTTCACTAATCGAACACTCGATTACGCATTTTCATTTCATTGTTTTACCATTGTCAAACATTATAAGTTGGTCTGTGGGAATGAGTTAATCTGTTCATGATATGTAGATATTACTACACAATGGGATGTAAAGGGAGAGATGGTACGTACACTAGTTAACATTTCGAGATGGAGAAGAAGAAAATACAAATTACTTGGCAAGATTGATTACGATTTACTTTTTACTCACACCACTGTAAACTAGAACTATATGCTGTATAATGTAATGTTTGAAAAAAGGATTCAAGACGATGAGGAGGAGGTCGAAAAAGATGAGGAGGACGTAGAGGACAAGGAGGGGTACAATTCATCGTCTTTCGTAGGTTTAACGAGTGTACCCGATTTAGACATAAAACTTAAAATAACCTCTTTTATTTTCATTTTACCGTTGAATCATACACGATGGGCGTAAATTACCATCAAGAGACGCTTAGTCTTTCTGACCTCCTGATAACATACCATAAAGAGAGGCTTAGTCTTTCTGACCTTCTGGTATCTTCTTCGCTTGCTGATTCGTATTTCGGCCGACCAGTTTATGAATGCACTAACTATGCCTGACTAATAATGTAAATATGGAGTATTTCACATCAAAGTGTAAAACACCTGAAAACAAATTTACCATAATCATTTCTTTGAGCTGACAGCAAGCTTGTTATCATCGTACTCATCTCACGATCTCCATATTTTTGTCTCACTGAACATGTATCTAGAGTGAACATTTTAAATCCAAGTAACAAGTTAATTGAAGTTTAGCTGAACTCCTTACCCTGAAAATTCCCCATTTATGGTTCTATTGGCCTGTCCTGTGCCTGACTTGTTTGTTGTCACTGAAAGCTTTCTGACCATCATAATCCATTTATAGCATAAAGTAACGATAGATTGTCCTCTCTCTCGGTTAGAGCAAGGGGTTTAGGTTGATATAATGTTCTTATATTATCCATCTCTCAGTTGGAGAGGAAGCTGGTGTGGTCTAGTGGATAAGGTGCTCGGCTGGTGATCGAGAGGTCCCGGGTTCGACTCCTGCCTTGGGCACACTCATTTGGAGAGGTTATGTAGGTACAATTTAATTAGACTGTTGTTCTCTTATTTGGAGAGGTTAGGTAGGTATAACGTAATTAGACTGTTGGTCTCTTATTTGGAGAGGTTGATAGTATGTTATCAGATTATAGTGCTCTCAGTTGGAAGGTAAGGTTCATGTGATGTAGTTAAATTGCCGGTCTTGGAGAGTTGACGCTGAGATATCGGTTTCTCAGTTGGAGTGTAAGGTTCATATGATGAACTTAGATTGTCGGTCTTGGAGTGTTTAGGCTGAGATATCGGTTTCTCAGTTGGAGAGTAAAGTTCATGTGATGTACTTAGATTGTCGGTCTTGGAGTGTTTAGGCTGAGATATCGGTTTCTCAATTGGAAAGTAAAGTTCATGTGATGTACTTAGATTGTCGGTCTTGGAGAGTTTAGGCTGAGATATCGGTTTCTCAGTTGGAGAGTAAAGTTCATGTGATGTACTTAGATTGTCGGTCTTGGAGTGTTTAGGCTGAGATATCGGTTTCTCTGTTGGAGAGTAAAGTTCATATGATGAACTTAGATTGTCGGTCTTGGAGAGTTAAGGCTGAGATATCGGTTTCTCAGTTGGAGTGTAAGGTTCATATGATGAACTTAGATTGTCGGTCTTGGAGTGTTTAGACTGAGATATCGGTTTCTCTGTTGGAGAGTAAAGTTCATATGATGTACTTAGATTGCCGGTCTTGGAGAGTTTAGGCAGAGATATCGGTTTCTCATTTGGAGAGTAAAGTTCATGTGATGTACTTAGATTGTCGGTCTTGGAGATTTTAGGCGGAGATATCGGTTTCTCAGTTGGAGAGTAAAGTTCATGTGATGTACTTAGATTGTCGATCTTGTAGAGTTTAGGCGGAGATATCGGTTTCTCAATTGGAAAGTAAAGTTCATGTGATGTACTTAGATTGTCGGTCTTGGAGAGTTTAGGCTGAGATACATGTATCGGTTTCTCATTTGGAGAGTAATGTTCATGCGATGTAGTTGGATTGCCTGTCTTGGAGAGTTTATGCTGAGATATCGGTTTCTCAGTTGGAGAGTAAAGTTCATGTGATGTACTTAGATTGTCGGTCTTGGAGAGTTTAGGCTGAGATATCAGTTTCTCTGTTGGAGAGTAAAGTTCATGCGATGTATTTAGATTGTCGGTCTTGAAGAGTTTAGGCTGAGGTATCGGTTTCTCAGTTGGAGAGTAAAGTTCATGTGATGTACTTAGATTGTCGGTCTTGGAGAGTTTAGACTGAGATATCGGTTTCTCAGTTGGAGAGGTAAGTTCATGCGATGTAGTTGGATTGCCGGTCTTGGAGAGTTTAGGCTGAGATATCGGTTTCTCAGTTGGAGAGTAAAGTTCATGCGATGTAGTTAGATTGTTGGTCTTGGAGAGTTTAGGCGGAGATATCGGTTTCTCAATTGGAAAATAAAGTTCACGTGATGTAATTAGATTGTCGATCTTTGTGTTTAGGCTGAGATAACGAAATCAGATTGTCTGTCTGTCGGTGGGAGAAGTTGGGTTGATATAACACAACTAGCTTGTCAGTTTTTCAGTTGTAGAGTTGAGCTTTGATTCTGGGCCATGTATTTGAACATGACCTTAGAGATTTCAGTATGTACCGTTTGTTAAGTCTTATTTGGTTTGCTCACATCGTATTCAACCGTTATATCGCGACTTGGGTGTAGTATTTACGAACTCTTACAGTGGCGAAGGAAGCAAATCAAAAGTGGAGGGGGATGGGGGGGGGGGCAAAAATCATGAAATATTTTTCTTAGTACTGAATGAGATCATCTACCGTTTAATATGCAATAAATAACTTGCTAATAGAAATTCGGAGCTTGTGTGATAAAGAGAATATTTTTGACAAATATGTAGGCTGTCGCCACCTATGTTAACATTTTCCAAAAAAAAAAAATCACATATCAAAAAAGTGACCCCCCCCCCGTTTCTACGCCTATGACCCTCAAACAGACAGTGGTATGGCCCGGGAATCAGACTCGTGTCCCCTACACTATAGGCCAAGAGCCTGTAACCACCTCACTAAACCTGTTCCTACATACCACCCACTTGTAATGAACCTCACAAAAATAGCAAAGATAGATTTAACAAAGGCTACATGACATTATGATCTTGATGCATCTGATGCTTGGATGTGCCAGCGACTAAAGATATAAAATACACCCCCAAGGCATGGGTATCCCATAACGTTAGTTTTGTAAGATACACCATTCGTTTGTTGACAAGCTTTCTACTAAGGTAGATTGGGGGAGTGTGGCATGTTATTATAACATGATCTGAATACCTCTCTTTATTAAGAGATATTAGAGCCCACAGGAAGCAATAGACATGGGTGGGTCAGCTGTTACAGTATCAACAATGAAACCAGGCATACAAGTTTCTGTACTCAGAAAATTTAATTATCATGTTATCTTAAAAGATTAGTTAAATATACAACTAAGGAAACACCAAACTAAACTTCAAACAAATAATTAAAAAGTAACTATTAAAATAAAATAAACAAACGAATAAAAAAGCAGTCCTTTTCAGGAAAGAGAGAGGGGGGAGACACAGACAGACAGACAGACAGACAGACAGACAGACACACACACAGAGAGAGAGAGAGAGAGAGAGAGAGAGAGAGAGAGAGAGAGAAAAGTAAATCTCGTACTATAGTTTTGTGAGGAACACAAACATTAACCATGAAGGTATCATAGCATTTCGACCTCTTCAATAGGGAATGTGACCAAGGGGTTACTACTGCAAAGAAAATGGTAAACATGGAGTTACAGTCCATTGATGTATCCGTTGTTGAGGATGGATTTCAAATCTGTTATCTAAATATTACATATAAAGTTTGAAATCAAACAAGGCACTTTAGATGGGTGTGTTATATACCTAAGCAGTCTGTCAAGCCGCGGACCTTGTTAGGGTACTTCAGATAACACTGCTTGTGTAGACCTGTAAGAGATTTGTGCATCGTATGCATATTGCAATGCTCTGTAACCTTGCATATAATGTCTAAGTAGGATCAAGTGATATAGCCTTAAACAGATGGAGGATGGCATAAACCGCCGATTACCTTCGCAATTTAGAGACAATAAACAGCGAAGAACAAACATTGTCTTTCCCAGTCACTGTGAAGACATACATATCTCATCATAATAAGCATTTTTGTATCTCACAGCATCAAGACATACATATCTCATCATAAGTCTTTTTTTGTATCTCACAGCATCAAGACATACATATCTCATCATAATAAGTCTTTTTTTGTATCTCACAGCATCAAGACATACATATCTCATCATAATAAGTCTTTTTTGTATCTCACAGCATCAAGACATACATATCTCATCATAATAAGTCTTTTTTTTGTATCTCACAGCATCAAGACATACATATCTCATCATAATAAGTCTTTTTTGTATCTCACAGCATCAAGACATACATATCTCATCATAATAAGTCTTTTTTTGTATCTCACAGCATCAAGACATACATATCTCATCATAATAAGTCTTTTTTGTATCTCACAGCACCAAGACATACATATCTCATCATAATAAGTCTTTTTTTGTATCTCACAGCAACAGTAACTCTCTATCACACATTACATCACTTTCCGTATTTTTCGTAAATCAAACCACAATTCGTATTTCACATCATATTCTGTATTTCACACCACATTCAGTATTTTCTATATTTCCCACCACATTCAGTATTTTCCATATTTCTCACCACATTCAGTATTTTCTAAATTTCATATCACATTCAATATTTTCTATATTTCACACCACATTCAGTATTTTCTATATTTCCCACTACATTCAGTATTTTCTATATTTTATATCACATTCAGTATTTTCTATCTTTCCCACCATATTCAGTATTTTCTACATTTCCCACCACATTCAGTATTTTCTATACCGGTATTTCCCACCACATTCAGTATTTTCCATATTTCACACCACATTCAGTATTTTCCATTTTTCCCACCACATTCAGTATTCTCTGTACTTCATACTACATTCAGTATTTTCTATTTTCCCCACCATCTTCAGTATTTTCTATATTTCCCATCACATTCAGTATTTTCTATATATCCCACCACATTCAGTATTTTCCATATTTCCCATCATATTCAGTATTTTCTGTGTATCCAACCACATTCAGTATTTTCTATATTTCATACCATATTCAGTATTTTCTATTTTTCCCACCACATTTAGTATTTTCTATATTTCCCACTACATTCAGTATTTTCTATATTTCCCACCACATTCAGTAATTTCCATATTTCCCACCATATTCAGTATTTTCCATATTTCCCACCATATTCAGTATTTCCTATATTTCATATCACATTCAGTATTTTCTATATTTCCCACCACATTCAGTATTTTCTATATTTCCCACCACATTCAGTATTTTCCATATTTTCCACCACATTCAGTAGTTTCCATATTTCCCACCACATTCAGTATTTTCCATATTTCCCTCCACATTCAGTATTTTCCATATTTCCCACCACATTCAGTATTTTCTATATTTCACACCACATACATACCATGTCATATTCCACATCACATTTAGTAATTGTTGTACATAACATTGTGATCAGTAGTTGTGGTCCAATGCGCCAAATCCTTTATGTTTTATACAGTACATCACATGCATTCTTTGTTGTACAGTACATCAGGTCCATTGTGTATTGTACAATACACAACATTCATTGTGTATTGTACAGTACACCAGGTCCATTTTGTATTGTACAGTACACCAGGCCTATTGTGTATTTTACAATACACCAGGTCCATTGTGTGTTATACAGTACACCAGGTCCATTGTGTGTTATACAGTACACCAGGTCCATTGTGTGTTTTACAGTACACCTGTGTCCACTGTGTGTTGTACAGTACACCAGATCCATTGTGTGTTTTACAGTACACCAGGTCCATTGTGTGTTATACAGTACACCAGGTCCATTGTGTGTTATACAGTACACCAGGTCCATTGTGTGTTATACAGTACACCAGATCCATTGTGTGTTTTACAGTACACCAGATCCATTGTGTGTTTTACAGTACACCAGGTCCACTGTGTATTGTAAAGTACACCAGGTCCATTGTGTGTTGTACAGTACACCTGTGTCCATTGTGTGTTGTACAGTACACCAAGTCTATTGTCTATTGAGAAGTACATCACGTTCATTATATGTTGTTCAGTATACCTCGTTCATTGTATATTATACAGTACACAACGTTCACTATAAGTTGAACATTACACAAGGTCCATTGTATAGTACACCACGTCCATTTTGTGTTGTACAGTACACAATGTCCAGTTTGCCATTATGTGTTGTAAAATACACCTAGTTGTTCACAGCGAGGGTGTTCGACAGCAGGCAAAATGAACCTAGTGGTAATTAGCAAGCGAGCTCGGCAAGAAGCAAAATGTACCTATTCGCAGTTGTGCACAGTGAGGGCGCTCGGCAACAGATCATAATCCTTGTCTGCTCACATTGAGGATAAAAGATTCCTGACGGTCTATAGCGAGGAGACTGGACGACAGGTCAGAGATTACTGGCTGCCCACACTGAGGATGCTCTGCCACAGGTCAAAGATTCCTGGCGGTCTACAGCAAGTAGGTTGGATTACAGGTCAGAGATTCCTGGCTGCCCACACTGAGGATGCTCGACCACAGGTCAAAGATTCCTGGTGGTCTATAGCGAGGATACTGGCGACAGGTCAGAGATTTCTGGCTGCCCATACCGAGAATGCTTTACCACAGGTCAGAGATTCCTGGTGGTCTATAGCGAGGAGGCTCGGCAGAGCAAAACTTTCTGGCTGCCCATACCGAGAATGCTCTACCACAGGTCAGAGATTCATGGCTGCAAACACTGTGGATGCTCGACCACAGGTCAAAGATTCCTGGTGGTCTATAGCGAGGAGACTGGACGACAGGTCAGAGATTCCTGGCTGCCCACATTGAGGATGCTCTGCCACAGGTCAGAGATTCCTGGCGGTCTACAGCGAGTAGGTTGGATTACAGGTCAGAGATTCCTGGCTGCCCACACTGAGGATGCTCGACCACAGGTCAAAGATTCCTGGTGGTCTACAGCGAGGAGACTGGACGACAGGTCAGAGATTCCTGGCTGCCCACACTGAGGATGCTCGACCACAGGTCAAAGATTCCTGGTGGTCTATAGCGAGGATACTGGCGACAGGTCAGAGATTTCTGGCTGCCCATACCGAGAATGCTTTACCACAGGTCAGAGATTCCTGGTGGTCTATAGCGAGGAGGCTGGATGGCAGGTCAAAACTTTCTGGCTGCCCATACCCAGTAATGCTCTACCACAGGTCAGAGATTCATGGCTGCAAACACTGTGGATGCTTGACCACATGTCAAAGATTTCTGGTGGTCTATATCGAGGATGCTTGACCACGTCATAGATTCCTGGCGGTCTGTAGCAAGGATGCTCGACCACAGGTCAGATTCCTGGCTGTCTGTAGAGAGGATGCTCAATAGCAGATCAAAATTTCCTGGCTTACTACATTGAAGGTACTCGATCGACCGTAGGTCATACACCAACTGATAGTGATGCAAAGAGAAAAATATAACTTGAAAATGATCGTTGCTGGGGGAGAAAGGTGGGGGATTGCAAGGAGTAATAGTTTAAACTGGTCGATTTTCATGGTCTAACGTAAAGGGCTTCCGTAAAACCCCGATCCTGTATCCGCATACATATTGATTTTAGAATTGCGTGTAACATTTATAATACATGTATATACCCTTGTACACAATATACCCGTGTCCATTATCGTGGATGTATATATCTAAATGTTTAGATACGTCCCTGTTATTATAGACATGTATTATGTATATCTAGTATTCATATTTACAAAAAGCACTTGCATGACTTATACTTAAAGAGGGTGGGTAAGGGGGTTACCCCTGAACTCGGGTAGGAAATTATTGGATCTCTAGTTATCAACATTGGCATTATAATCTACAGGTATGCAATCTGTCAATTACCCACCTCGGCGAAGTGCTGCGAAGAACCTTACAGTATACGACAAAATGTCTAAACATGTCTCTCGCCGACTTAAAGCCTTCGCGCAATCGTTTACTGGCACAGAATGTGTTAATTGTCCGAATCCTGTAATGACCTTACTAGATCTATTTATTGATCAAATACTTATAACATTACGTATAGATTGTCTAACAATTTATAAATCAGTCGGGGGTGCTTTCCATTGTCACTCTTGAGTGAGTTACTCCACCTGGCTGGTTTCGCACCTTTTGGCGCCCCAGGCGGTGTGACGTTTAAACTCAATCAATAATAAAACCTTTGTTGTCAACTGTATGGCTGGAATATTTTCATACACAGGTAAATTCAACTATTCCTTTAACGTAAGAGAAGTGACTAAGATATGGGGGAAGTAAGGAACGTACCAGAAGTACACATGCCATAGTGAGAGAGGGCAGACGATAGTGTTTGATAAAGTGGTAATATTATCTTACCGATTCATAGATACTGGAAAACGATTAATGTTAGGGTTTCTATCCACGTCTGGGACTTACTGAATATTTCTTGTCAGGGACAAAATGTCGGAAACGAAGGAATGTGAAAATAACTCTGAGGTTACTGAGCAGACGATAGAAAATTTAGGCGAGGAGTTTAAAGAGGCTTTAGGTCGTCTAGATGATGTGAAATTCGATGCAGATGCTGATATTTCGGAAATTCCGAACGGCGAAAATGTTGATGATTCACCGGAAACACAATCGTTAGGGGCCGAATCGTCTGCTTCTGGCACGTCCGAAACGACAAAAAGTGACACAACGCCCGAGGAAACAAAAGATAAAACGACACCAAAGACGTCGAAAGATACTAAAGATGGCAGCAAAAAGGCAGGTAAATCAGTGTTTTCTAAATTAAAACGATTAACAAAATTCGATAAATCTAAAGCTAGGGAACAGCAACAAGGCTCGGAGACATCAAAGTTTTCCGTAATTCGTATAGATAAATTACCACAGATCTTTGTAGTGAAGTATCTGGGCAAAAGAGACATGAAGGGATTATTCGGACTCCATCATGTACGCAAACCAGTGGATGAAATGGTGGGTGAATTAAAAGAAAAGATCAGGTCGTATGAGAAAGCGGAACTGCCTTTAGTTTACATGGTGTTTTCCGGAAAAGGAATTGACATACGAGAACACAAATCAAATGCAATCAAGGATTCCGTCGAATATGGAATGGTCCCAATAGACTTTATTTCGTATGGCGTTCAGGATATCAAATATTGGAGAGTTTTTACGTTTATTGTGGTCAAACAACTTTCGTCCAGGACAAAAGAGACCGAATGTCACGCAGTACTAGCCGATTCTACCACAAACTGCCGCAGAATGGCGTTGTCTCTCGGGGCATCTTTTAACGTTTATAAACGCAAACTCGCAACGGAAGGCAAGTCCCATAATTTTCAAGTAGAGTTACGTCCCCCTGATGAGTTAGCGGAACAATATGGAGGTGATTTTGAGGCTTGAGCTAAGATAGTATTACGCATGAGGACGTTGACATTTATAATTTGGAGATATATTCAGGGATTTTCTCTCAATATTCAGCATTCTACACAATAATGTCAGGGCATAAGGGGGATTCACAACCTTAACTGACGCAGGAGATTTTAGGTCCTTACAGGACTAAGACTCATTCAGTGTAGCACACATCAAGGAATCAGGATCACTCTAGTGTGTGTAAAAGTTGTCAAGAACAGATCATCAGATTCCCATATATGATCCTACAAAATGAGCCTCTCTACAGGTCAGAAATCGGTCAGACGATAAGGTGGGGAGTGTTTGGGGTATACTTCAGTCTGTCTGATGAATCAAAGGCTTTGTTTAAGGAGATAGAATACGAATTTAAGCTTCAGAAATGTATGTAATCGGGAAAATATTGTTTTTTTCCTTTATAAAGCAATACGACGTGGGAGTTTTAAAGATTATTTTCTTGTTTTTACGTTACGACTGTCTATTGGATTTTTAATGTTTTGTCGTTCCAATTCTTTATTAGGATTTTTTATGTTTTAACATTCCATGTTATATAGGATATAAATACACATGTATTATGCCGTTCTAACATTTTATTGGAATTTTAATTAACTACTGTCCAATCTTATTTGATTGATATAGTTATAATTTAACTTTTACTACGTCCATGGTTTTTCTAGTGTTGATCGAACGCTTTAGCTCTTTGCATTTTCCTTAGTGATGTACAGATACTTTGATTGAGAATCAATATTTTTAATTTTATATTTTGGTTTTACTGCTGAAAAGAATTTCATGTCTGTAGGAGGGGGCAGACAGGTCAGAAGGTAGGGTGAAGGGACTAGAAGGAAGACAATGGGGTGGGAGGAGGTAGGTAGATGGGAATTAATATCCCCTGTCTACCCCCTCGTATAGGGACTGAGGAACTTCTGATCCTGCATGCAGTATCGCCATGTTATATATACATTGTAACAAGATATATATTTTGCCGCATCACGGGTTTGCGGCCCTTGTGATCACGTGATGTCTTATATACTGTGGGGTTTCATTTCATGTACCGGTTTTAAATTCATGTTGCCAAAGAGAGTGTTCAGTGTTTATCACGTGATGTAACATATATGTGATATTTATATCTATTCTATAAATCATTAAATCAAATATTTTAACAGAAAGAAGCATTTTGTCATATGATCATAGTACTACGTTATATACACAGTGGCGGATACTGAAGAGAGCATATAGAGGTCAAAGTCCCCTCAATTTCATATATATATTTTTTATCATAATGTTTTATAATATGTGTTATAAATCATTCTGTTTAATGTTGTCCTTACGATTTCCTGGATCCGCCACGATATACCACAGTGAGTGTATATAAGGTCGGTCGACTTCGTGTTTTGGGTTATTAAAACATGGTGTTATAAATCCAAACCCTAATTATTACCATATATGGTATGTGGATTATTCATGATTAACCGTCACCTCTATACCTTCAATGTGACCGCACCGCAAAGAACTGGTGACGTTTTGTAAGGAATAACGAATCCACCAGAACAATTAGGGACATAGAGTATGTCAGAGTACATGTGCACATTCCATGAACCAGATATATGTCGTCACGGTTTTCTCTCAACAATTTGCCTCCAGACAATGAGGACGAAGAATCACGAGGTTTGATGACTTCGGGCAAGCTCTCTGTAGATCTATTACACAGACAAAAAGATTTCTTCACATACAAGAATATATAATGTATATAAAGACTCTGAGAATGATGGAGGGACAGGCTTGATGAGTGGTTAAGCGCTTGGCTTGCGGCCCCCGGGTTCGATTCCCGGGTTGCGCCACTAGTCTATGTTTAAGAGGTTGGTTCCTTCTGCTTCCATGTCACGACATAACTGAAATATTGTTGAAAGCGACGTAAAACACCAATCAGCCTACCAACCAAACAACTGAGAATGATGGAATAATTGTTTTACATCGGCATAGGAACCGGAAGGGGGACAGGGCGGCACCACATTTGTTGATGACATCTGACCGAGAAACCATCTCTCATGCTAGGAAATAATATACAAATGATAGTAAATAGTTAAAGATTGTGTAAAAATTTGTAGTTTAATGTTTTCACGTAGGTTTCTATAGCGAATGTTATAATAAGACAAATGAAGACATAACTTCCTCTTTCTTTGCTGGTAAAATGTTACCTTTAATATGACACTTTGTTTTACCCTCTCCCCCGACCCCGCAGCACACCACAAAAACCACCATGTTTCGTTCTGGAGAAAAGCTCTTTCCTACTACTTGATATTCCTTTGATCGCTGATGTATACTACATTACAAGAGAGTTGTCTCTACTTTCATCAAATTATACCTTTTCACATTCTTACATCGACCCCGTTTTATAATTCAATTTATGTCAGTTTGGTCCTCTTCATCTTCAAATAATAGCTATCTCTCGCATGACATACAGGGCATTAAACCCAGTAATTCAGGTTCTAATGAAATTCTACCGTAACGTACACGACTCAATAGGCACTGAATCAGAACGACACGGTGGAAACAGAGCTCCGGGCGCCATATGAATAAGTACACGTGCTCGTCTGAACGTCATGAATAGATTATATATACCGTGTAAATCGTCTTTTATCTTCTTGCACTGTGTAGGCACCGGCTTGGTGTGGTGGTTTAGCGCTTGGCTTGCGGCGCCGACGATCCGAGTTCGATTCCCCGATTGTTCCAGTATGTTTAAGAGGTTGGTTACCTCCTGCTTCCATGTCGCGATATAAATGGACAAGTATAATAAAAAAGCGACCAAAAACATCCATCAGTCAACCAACCTATCCTGCAAATGCTTTATTTTCAGGAGAATGAATCCCCCATTGCGAAAATAAAACTATGAGACAAGCTTCATTATTAGGTAACAATCTAATTTCAGTTGAAAGTTAGTGTTCATGGTCGAAGCAGACTCAGTTATGGTTATTTAGACTGTTAATCCTGTCATTCCAGACTAATCCGTCCTAATTAGCTGTTGATCTAACCTCCTTTTTGGAAACTATATAGTAAACGACGGGCCACTTTTATAAAATTCTAGATTTCTGCCTGCAAATATGGACGCACGAGTACCAAGATCGGAAGCACAATGTTGTGGCCGTGTCATTGCCTAAAGAGGTCTTAAGTGATATGTTTTTCTTTGCAGTTTGTCGGAGACTTTGAAGTTCCCTACAGGGTTGGTTCACTATAGATCTCGCCTTTATATTCACGTTATAACCCCGTATAGACCAATACTTAATAGAAGCGGCTTAACCTAGAACTTCACCACAAACAATACCCGGAAACAATGACAGTACAATGCATGCACTTGTAGGTAAACACCGGACGTCTGGTGTTTGTGGGCTCGCGATGTAGGAGGTGTCTGTTATATAGTAGTGGGCTCGCGATGTTGAGGTGTCTGTTATATAGTGGTGGGCTCACGATGTAGAGGTGTCTGTTATATAGTAGTGGGCTCGCGATGTAGAGGTGTCTGTTATATAGTAGTGGGCTCGCGATGTACAGGTGTCTGTTATATGGTAGTGGGCTCGCGATGTAGAGGTGTCTGTTATATAGTGGTGGGCTCGCGATGTAGAGGTGTCTGTTATATAGTAGTGGGCTCGCAATGTAGAGGTGTCTGTTATATAGCAGTGGGCTCGCGATGTAGAGGTGTCTGTTATATAGCAGTGGGCTCGCGATGTAGAGGTGTCTGTTATATAGTGGTGGGCTCGCGATGTAGAGGTGTCTGTTATATAGTGGTGGGCTCACGATGTACAGGTGTCTGTTATATAATAGTGGGCTCGCGATGTAGAGGTGTCTGTTATATGGTAGAGGGCTGGCGATGTAGAGGTGTCTGTTATACAGTAGTAGGATCGCGATGTAGAGGTGTCTGTTATATAGTAGTGGGCTCGCGATGTAGAGGTGTCTGTTATATAGTAGTGGGCTCGCGATGTAGAGGTGTCTGTTATATAGTAGTGGGTGTCTGTTATATGGTAGTGGGCTCGCGATGTAGAGGTGTCTGTTATATAGTAGTGGGCTCGCGATGTTGAGGTGTCTGTTATATAGTAGTGGGCTCGCGATGTAGAGGTGTCTGTTATATAGTGGTGGGCTCACGATGTAGAGGTGTCTGTTATATAGTAGTGGGCTCGCGATGTAGAGGTGTCTGTTATATAGTAGTGGGCTCGCGATGTAGAGGTGTCTGTTATATAGTGGTGGGCTCACGATGTACAGGTGTCTGTTATATAGTAGTGGGCTCGCGATGTAGAGGTGTCTGTTATATGGTAGTGGGCTCGCGATGTAGAGGTGTCTATTATATAGTAGTGGGCTCGCGATGTAGAGGTGTCTGTTATATAGTAGTGGGCTCGCGATGTAGAGGTGTCTGTTATATAGTAGTGGGCTCGCGATGTAGAGGTGTCTGTTATATAGTAGTGGGCTCGCGATGTAGAGGTGTCTGTTATATAGTAGTGGGCTCGCGATGTAGAGGTGTCTGTTATATAGTAGTGGGCTCGCGATGTAGAGGTGTCTGTTATATAGTAGTGGGCTCGCGATGTTGAGGTGTCTGTTATATAGTGGTGGGCTCACGATGTACAGGTGTCTGTTATATAGTAGTGGGCTCGCGATGTAGAGGTGTCTGTTATATGGTAGTGGGCTCGCGATGTAGAGGTGTCTGTTATATAGTAGTGGGCTCGCGATGTACAGGTGTCTGTTATATAGTAGTGGGCTCTCGATGTACAGGTGTCTGTTGTAAGGTAGTGGGCTCGCGATGTACAGGTGTCTGTTATATAGAAGTAGGCTCGCAATGTACAGGTGTCTGTTATATAGCGGTGGGTTCACGATGTACAGGTGTCTGTTATATAGATATGACATGATATAACATCAGTATTACGATATCTCAGTCTTAGCTGTTACAGAAAACAACCATCAGAACACAAAGTAAACACACATGTCCTACCACCAACAGAATAGGTATAATTTTGATAATTCCAAAGTTAAAGATTTCAAAGCATTGAATCGAAATTTTAATCATCTTCCTACAGTTCGCATAACTTTTTAAAAAATCTCCTGCCAATCAAGAGAGGATTAAATAAGCAAACCGTAATTACGATCATTATTAAATATGTAACATATTACTAATTTGTATCAACTAAATGTAGTTGAAACTGAATATTAACTATGCAGAAGTATAAAACTGTTAACTTTGTGTCAATGTCCTTTTGTGGCATCATAAATAACTGCTAACACTGTCATTGTCTACCTGTGGCTCATAAATAACTGCTAACACTGACTGTGTCAATGTCTATCTGTGGCGTCATAAATAACTGATAACACTGTGTCAATTGTTACCTGTGGCGTCACAAATAACTGTTTACACTGTGTCAATGTCTACCCGTGGCGTCATTAATAACTTCTAACACTGTGTCAATATCTACCTACGGCGTCGCAATTAACTTGCTAACCATGTGTCAATGTCTACCTGTGGCGTCATAAATTTCTGCTAACACTAAGTCAATGTGTACCTGTGACATTATAAATAACTGCTAACACTGTGTCATTGTCTACCGGTGGCGTCATAAATAACTGCTAACACTGTGTCAATGTCTATCCGTGGCGTCATAAATAACTGATAACACTGTGTCAATGTCTACCTGTGACATCATAAATAACTGCTAACACTGTGTCAGTGTCTACCTGTGACGTCATAAATAACTGCTAACACTGTGTCAGTGTCTACCTGTGGCGTCATAAATAACTGCTAAAACTATGTCAGTGTCTACCCGTGGCATCATAATAACTGCTAACACTGTGTCAGTGTCTACCGGTGGCATCATAAATAACTGCTAACACTGTGTCAGTGTCTACCTGTGACGTCATAAATAACTGCTAACACTGTGTCAATGTCTATCCGTGGCATCATAATAACTGCTAACACTGTGTCAGTGTCTACCGGTGGCATCATAAATAACTGCTAACACTGTGTCAATGTCTACCTGTGACGTCATAAATAACTGCTAACACTGTGTCAATGTCTATCCGTGGCGTCATAAATAACTGCTAACACTGTGTCAGTGTCTACCTGTGATATCATAAATAACTGCTAACACTGTGTCAGTGTCTACCTGTGACGTCATAAATAACTGTTAACACTGTGTCAGTGTCTACCCGTGGCATCATAATAACTGCTAACACTGTGTCAGTGTCTACCGGTGGCGTCATAAATAACTGCTAACACTGTGTTAGTGTCTACCTGTGGCGTCATAAATAACTGCTAACACTGTGTCAGTGTCTACCTGTGACGTCATAAAGAACTGCTAACACTGTGTCAGTGTCTACCCGTGGCATCATAATAACTGCTAACACTGTGTCAGTGTCTACCGGTGGCGTCATAAATAACTGCTAACACTGTGTCAGTGTCTACCTGTGGCGTCATAAATAACTGCTAACACTGTGTCAGTGTCTACCCGTGGCATCATAATAACTGCTAACACTATGTCAGTGTCTACCCGTGGCATCATAATAACTGCTAACACTGTGTCAGTGTCTACCGGTGGCATCATAAATAACTGCTAACACTGTGTCAATGTCTACCTGTGACATCATAAATAACTTCTAACACTGTGTCAGTGTCTACCTGTGACGTCATAAATAACTGCTAACACTGTGTCAGTGTCTACCTGTGGCGTCATAAATAACTGCTAACACTATGTCAGTGTCTACCCGTGGCATCATAATAACTGCTAACACTGTGTCAGTGTCTACCGGTGGCATCATAAATAACTGCTAACACTGTGTCAGTGTCTACCTGTGGCGTCATAAATAACTGCTAACACTGTGTCAGTGTCTACCTGTGGCGTCATAAATAACTGCTAACACTATGTCAATGTCTACCCGTGGCATCATAACTGCTAACTCTGTGTCAATGTCTACCGGTGGCATCATACATATCTAATAACTCTGTCAATGTCTACCTGTGTTTACCGGTCGTTAACCTCATTAAAACATTTGAGAAAATGTCATGCCGAATTTAGATATAGCTAGCCCTATCAAAGTAGACTGATTGATCTCTTGTTTTATCTTCGTACATTGTTCAGCTCAAAGCATTTTTAAGTCTATATTCACAACAGACATATAAATATATGTATATCAAAGTCAACGTAATTATAGATTTTAAAGTATATCTCAGTCTTACAAAAATATCTATTCACCAAACATTTCAGTCTGGCTTTTCCTGCTCGGTTAGTAACACTCTTTGCAATTTTTCCAAAATACAGACAACACAAATATAATTAGAGAGAGAGAGAGGGACTGAATAACTTTTCTATAACAGTAAATGTTTTAATGTAATAATACCAATGATGACGACGACGACGACGACGACGATGATGATGATGATGATTATTACTTAATAAATGTAAATCAATTTATGATATATATATATATATATATATATATATATATATATATATATATATATATATATATATATATATATATATATATATATATATATATATATATATTTATAAAACTGTAATGTATTCGTGTAACTTTTGAGTGACAAAATTGAGGTGGCCCCTCTTACTCCGCCATTTGGTGTTATAGTTACATTCAAATCGATAGAAAATGTTTAATTCAAATCAGCTGTCTTAATTGATCATGATCGATTGGACAAAGATCACGATCGCAATGAAGATGCACGTGAAGTCATGACATATTTATCATGTTTTCCAGTCGCCAACATGTACAAGTCGTTTCTCGTCAGCATATTAGAGATAAGGGGATATCGTATGACACACATTGTTTTCCGAAAACTACGAGGAAGAAGTGTCATTGATATCCACAATTTAGTCCTAACCCGTTCACACGCAAAATACATTTGTAGTTTTATAAATACTTGCAATCCACACGACAGAGTGTCGCGTAATTGTAATTAAGTACGAGTGTGTTTTGTGTATGGGAGAAGCAAGGACAACAAATCTGTTTTAATGCGATATAAGTAATCTACAGATTAAGTCTTCATTGCACAGTAGTATTAAATAGTTTTCAGAATTCTTTTGTTTATGGTTGTATTCGATGCACTCCAAGTCTTTGAGTCTACATTTTTCAGAGGAAGTGGGGGCATACTCACAAACCGCGACATACAAGATTACATATAGTCTTCATAAGGAATTGGGGACAGATTGACACATCGCGACATACGAGATTGCACACAGTATCCACAAGGAAATGGGGACAGAATGACACATCGCGACATACGAGATTACATATAGTCTCCATAAGGAAGTGGGGACAGATTGACACATCGCGACATACGAGATTACATATAGTCTCCATCAGGAAGTGGGGACAGATTGACACATCGTGACATACGAGATTACATATAGTCTCCATCAGGAAGTGGGGACAGAATGACACATCGCGACATACGAGATTGCATATAGTCTCCATAAGGAAGTGGGGACAGATTGACACATCGCGACATACGAGATTACATATAGTCTTCATAAGGAAGTGGGGGCAGATTGACACACTGTGACATACGAGATTGCATATAGTCTTTATAAGGAAGCGGGTACAGATTAACAGAGGTGGGGACACTGTGGTAGGGTGTATAGAGTCGTAGATAGTATAGGCAGTTGTAGACAATCGTAGGCAGTCGGAGGTAGAATAGAGAGTCGTAGGCAGTGGTAGGCAGTCGGAGGTAGTATAGAGTCGTAGACAGTATCGGCAGTCGGATGTAGTATTGAGAGACGTAGGCAGTATAGGCAGTCGTAGACAGTGGTAGGCAGTCGGAGGTAGTATAGGCAGTGGTAGACAGTTGGAGGTAGTATAGAGAGTCGTAGGCAGTATAGGCAGTCGTAGGCAGTTGTTGTTCGGATCTTCATGAGGTAATAAGGTGCTACATTTTGCGGGGGTACGTCTGTTAGAGGGGACGCCAAACATTATACATGTCTATAAATTCTCACACTAGGTTGTAACGAGGAGTATGCATGGTTATAAAGCAGAATGATTCAACTGTCTATAGATTTCTTAGTTGTATTTTTTTGTTTTTGCCAACCCGACGTCCTTTTATGACACAATTGGATCTTAGTCCATGGAAGTAACCATGACAACAATATCTCTAGATAGTAAATGGAGTCTTAAATTGAAACTGAATCTCTAATAAAACACGAAAAGCCCTCAAGCATAGACACTAACTCGGAACACCTTTTGTGTTTCTCATTGACATGTTTTCTGTGCCTAATGTGTCGTAAAGATTTATAATTTGACCAGATGTTATCAGGTATACAGTGCTATGACAAAGATCTAATAAAACGAGAATAAAATCACTTGTTTTAAAACTACTCTTGATCGAGATCTGCTGAATATCACAAGCAATGTTTATTGATCCTTTGTAAATCCATTTAGCGAAAAACCTCAGATAATTCCCAATGTCCTTTAGGTTATACAATCATTGACACGTTAACACATCGTTGTCTTTCCGGCCCTTGTTTTCTCTAGCTACCCATGTATTCAATACTCAAGACTGATCGCCAATATAGGTGAACTCCTAATTTTCTGTCTTTTCAATGTGTACACAGTACTGCCACTACTGGCAATGTGAGAAGTATGGTACTTATGTTGCGTCCTGTCTGTACTGTGAGGATCCAGTACTCACACGATCACGTTAATAACGCTGTTAGATGAATACTCCATGTGTGGGATGATAATCCGGAGATCATGTTAACATCTCTCTCTCTCTCTCTCACCAAGCTGAAGAGCAAAGGTTGTGGTTCCATACACCACTGACATCATATTGAGCGAAAAATCGCATAAATACATGTATCATAAATCGAAAAAAAAGTAATTTCATGCAGTAACATTTTCTGTTTTAAATGAGTGAACCTTTTAACTACATGTATGTTCTTATATCGTGTTTTGCCGTTTCTGTATTGCCCAAAGTAAAATTATACAATCTGTAAAAGGCGACACGACATATTATCTACTGGATGACATAAGCCTGTACAGGTGTCAAATAGGTTCGCGGTCACCATTGAAAATACTTTGAAATAACATTAGATGTAGATAAAACAGGGCGCAACCGAACATTAACACGAAATATATATTAAATGTTACACATAGAAGTAATTTTCATATTTCCACTGGAAAGGATATATTAATATACACCACAACTGTTTAAGATGAAAAAGAAACTTATTTTGATTATAGGGAATAGGCATCGAGCACAGTGACAAGGAAGTCCAATTTTTCTAATGTAAAATACGAAAGTAACTGGTGTCACATGACTATGGCACTAACAACAATGTACCACAGTGGACATTCACGGACCCCTGAAATTCAGAGATGAGACCAGGTACCCGGGAGGAGTGAGAGTCTCCTGCTTGGCTAGTCACATCCGCCGTGAATGTTCTTACAGACGAAACAAACATAATTCAGCACTGTATATACATGAATGTGAACAAACAGTGTGTGGAAAGTGTCACTGTCACTTAACACAAGGAAAGGGTATAATGACACTTAAGTCAAACCCTCCGCGGGGAACCTTTTGACGAACTCCACACTGCAAAGCAGGCTACCGGGAAAAAGACAAAGGAAATACTGATGTAGAAAACGTAACTCTCATGGAGTTTGTTCTTCCAGTTTTTATAAATGGAACTTGTGCGTATATGAGCAGACATGTCTGCTTTGCTTAACTCTTGATACAGGTTTGACAATATGGTTCCCATTCTCCATTAACCTATTTCTACCTCTTTCAAAGATTCATACACGTACAAAAATTCACGATTTGGAAAAAAAAATCAATTTTCATGCTAATAAGCTGTTGTTACAAGTAAAATTTCAATCATATAACTTGACGAATCATGACAATTCACCCCTTGGTTTGAATCTGAAAAATGAACAAAACCAAACACGTGTACATTAAAATGAAATCAATGTTTATTATAGATCCTTCATTTATGATGTAGCATATCGTAGAGAGAGAGAGAGAGAGAGAGAGAGAAAGAGAGAGAAAAGATTTTGTTTGAATAACAGGATTAACGTTGCATTACTTTCTTATTATTACCGTAAGTGCTGACATCCGTTCTCTCGGCTCTTCAGACAGTAAGTAATGTTGCTAAGTTACAACGTAGTATAATAAATGAATATACAATGCATTCAACGAAGAATTAAGTAAAGAGGATTCAAGCGTCTTGTATATCAGTCATTTGCATAAGATTATCTACAATGAAATCAAACTGAATCACATCACTGTACTCTGTCCTATATATATCCTAATATTATTACTAAAAGCAGGGAATAATAAGGGAAATTGACTCAATACATTAGGCTACACAGCCTCAGGTATTGCAAGGAATACGGGCTTTTTTCAAAAATAAAATTAATTAGAAGTAATCATAAAATACCTAGCTTAACAACAATAGACCTGGCAAGTACAGCATTACATCCTAGATATAACACTAAATTATATATTATATCTAAGAGGAAAACAGAAGACATATGAAAAAGCTGTATGACAAAAATCACCAAGGACATGCACACAAAACATGATAATAATAGAATATACACAGAAAAACATTACAAAAATATTCGATTGTGCTGCGGTTACGATACCGACTTAGGACGGTCAATACGGAATATCGCAAATAACGTCAACATGGACGTGCACTTTGTGACTGGTATGACGTCATATGATTGCCCAAATAAAAGTGTCCACATCGAAAAGGATTTGGTAGGTGACTAAATGCAAACCGTGACGGATTTTAGTAGTTGCGATACTCCGTATTGAAGTAACAAACGTCATTCAATTGGTGTGCTTAACCGGTTTACGGGAGCCCAATATCTAATACATTTATATTACCAGTCATATAGACAACAAAAGACCTGAAAAGTACACCACTACATCCTGGCATAACACTAATATATTTCTGATGGCATTATATTACAATTGATATAGACAACAAAAGACCTTAAAGGTATAACATTTCATCCTAGCATAACAGTAATATTATATTTCTAATGTAATTATACAACAAGTCATATAGACAACACCATAGGTACAACACTACGTCCTAGCATAACACTAATATTATATTTCTAATGTAATTATATTACTAGTCATGTAGTATAACAAAATTCCTACAGACGTTACTGGTGTTCATGCTATATTTTCATTACATGGTTAACGCATTATTAAATGATTGTCAGTGACTCCATCTCCTGTACAGCAGATACCATTCACTTCAGATAACTGTTTTCTTTCCCTTCTGTTTGTAGTTTTCAAACTGAAATTGTGTAAAAATTTATCATGAATGGAAAGAACAGTTTGGAAAGCACAGTTTGGAGTGTGCGCATAGAAGGCTACGGTTTGAAAAGTACGAATTACACCTATGGTTTTGGAGTGCATAATTTGGAGTTTACAGTTTAGAGTACATGGTTTGGAGAGTACGATTTGTACCGCACTGTTTGGAGTGTACGATTTGGTGTGTATGATTTTGGAGTGTACGGTTAGAACCGCACGGTTTGGAGTGTATGGTTAGAACCGCACGGTTTGAGTGTACGGTTGGAACCGCACGGTTTGTAGTGCATGGTTTGGGCTAGGAGTTTATGGTTTGGAGTTAAAGATTTGGAGTACAACGTTCATGTGATACCAGTTACTTTCGTATTCTACATACACGGTTTAGAATGTACGGTTTGTAATTGAATAAAAGTAAATACAGCAATACATGTATAGGGTGCTGATAGCAGTACATGGTTAGGGTTGTCTTTGTTGAACAACATTACGCCCAGATTATTTCACTTGCCAATGTATATATCTGATGGCATCTGCCTGACACATCGTGAAGAAATTCAGATATATAAAACTGCCACCCAGTGGAATCTTATTAGAGTACCGCATAGTCGTCGATTAGACTAGAGCTTGCCACCTCTCGGTCACCAAACAACTAACTACGTGTTTCTCAGGTCGTCCTACAGTGAAATTTGACATCCTCAAATGCATGGGATGTAAATTCTAGTATTTTACAGCATTGCATTATCCAGTGAAAAGAATATTCTTTCAAGTATTATTAAGCATGAAACTGTCCAACATGCGATGTTGAACAGTTCCTCTGAACATCTATTGGCTTGGCAACATCGATTCACTTTACATAACAGTCTATAAAGTAATCGTAAAGAGTTTCATTCATATCAAGCGTCTTAGGACAAACACACACGTCCACTTTACATTTAAGATTTTATCTTAAACACAGACTCAGAAATAATGGCTTATTGAGTGTTACCATCTTCATAGGGGACTGTAACTGCCACCTGAACTGCTTGATCATTTTGACAATGTGTCTAAACATTTCATAAAAATGAATGAAACGATTACTGAGTACCTTCTTTGTGAAAGCATCACCACATCCCAATCTTATTTCCTCTGGTGATGCAGGACAAGGCAGATGGTATTTATCCGTGCAGCCGTTCTCCATCCTGGCAGCCAGAACTGCCTCTGTCAGTGCCAGATGTACTGTCGATCCTAGCAACAAAGGTGGTTCTCCTATACCCTGCCAACATATAAACCAGGATGTAATGCTGTTGTAACATATAAACCAGGATGTAATGTTATTGTGACATGGAAATGAAATCAATCTCGTATAATATGTGAGTGGTTTTCAATGGATACCGATATGATACTGGATTGTGATTTTAGAAATATATGTGTGAAGTCTTAGACCAACAAGTCACTGAAAAGCCTTACTTCTTGTGTTACTTCAAGGCATATTGAGGTAAATACCTTTGCTGAATAAATTGACCCTCCACCTTTGACCTCTTTTAGCAGTGTGACCTTGAACTGTTTTGGTATATTCCTTATTCCGGGAACTTTATAATTAATGGGGCCGACACTCTCCACTCGGCCGGTAGGCGTCACTGTCACCTGCTCTGATGTCATCATGCCACATCCCTGCAGATTAAAAAAGTGATCAATTTTCTTTTAATTTACATAAATATTGTGTGTGCGGTAAATAATAAATATATGTGGTGGTGACATTTATGGATATGGTGGCAACATGTATAGATACGGTGTTGATATCTATAGATATGGCATCTGCAGATACAATGGTGGTATCTACTGATATGGAGGTGACATCTATTGATACAGTGTAGGGTTTTAAAGATATGGAGGTTGTATGTATACATATGGTGGTGAAATGTATAGATATAATGGCTATGGATATAATTTTGGTATATATATACATGTATATATATATATATATATATATATATATATATATATATATATATATATATATATATATATATATATATGGTGGCATATATAGATATGGTGGTGGTATCTATTGACATGGTGGTGGTATGTATAGATATGGTGGTGAAATGTATAGATATAATGGCTATGGATATGATTTTGGTATGTATGTATATATATGGTGGCATGCATAGATATGGTAGTATAATGTATATATATGGTGGTAGCATGCATGTATAGATATGGTGGTGTATCTATAGAAATGGTGGCGACATCATTAGATATGGTGATGACATGTAAAGATATGGTGGTGGTATCTATTGATATGGTGGTAGCATGTATAGATATGGTGGTGTATCTATAGAAATGGTGGCGACATCAATAGATATGGTGGTGACATGTAAATATATGGTGGTGGTATCTATTGATATGGTGGTGGCATGTAAACATACATGTATGGTGGTGGCATCTATAGATATGGTTGTGGCAAAGACGAAGTTTTTGTCTCATGTGGTATGGTACGGTACTACCGTACCTAGACATTTTGACTTATCTTACGGATCAACAGTTAGTAACGAGGGAGCATTTACATGTCCACGTATTCTGTGCAGCAATGACACAATCATCATTTCATTTTACTTGTTTTACCTCAAGGACAATTAAAGCAGTATATTCATAAATACTTTCATGTATGACTTTGTGTTCAAGGTTATATGCTTTCATGTGTGACTTTGTCCTAGTTTATATGCTTTCATGTGTGACTTTGTCCTAGGTTATATGCTTTCATGTGACTTTGTCCTATGTTATATGCATTCATGTATGACTTTGTCCTAGGTTATATACTTTAATGTGTGACTTTGTCCTAGGTTATATACTTTAATGTGTGACTTTGTTCTAGGTTATATGCTTTCATGTGTGACTTTGTCCTAGGTTATATACTTTCATGTGTGACTTTGTCCTAGGTTATATACTTTCATGTGTGACTTTGTCCTAGGTTATATGCTTTCATGTGTGACTTTGTCCTAGGTTATATACTTTCATGTGTGACTTTGTCCTAGGTTATATGCTTTCATGTGTGACTTTGTCCTAGGTTATATGCTTTCATGTGTGACTTTGTTCTAGGTTATATGCTTTATGTTAAGGGTCTGAAAATGAAGTATGTAGTCAAAATAACAGATATACATATGCAGTGCAGAAATTATCAATTGACAGGAAACTTAAAATTCTATGATACAAATAATAGCAAAATCTGTTCACTTACCATCCTGTGATAATATTGGTGTAGTGTTACAAAAGATATAAGTAAAGTGTCACCATGGAATAAAACAATCTTGACATAAACACAACACTCGCTGTTTCTTACCATCATAAATCCTCCCTCAATCTGTCCTATATCTACAGCGGGATTCAAACTTTTCCCAACATCCATCACAATATCCGTTTTCAAAATCTGAAAAAAAGATGAACTACTTAATGAATAAAATTAAATGTTTTTCATTTCACTGTAACATCACATCTAGAAGGGTAAAACTGTTCATTACATTACAAAACCCAACAATCATCATCAGGTCTGAAAGGGCATTCATTATTAACATTGCAATTACTAATTTCAATTTGAATTTCCCATGCATGGTGTGATAACTTACTTCATGTTCTCCTGTTAAACAGTCGATTTCGACCAGTGTGCAGGCGGCACCAAATGTGAAGTATTCACACAGGTTACCTGTGTTGGTGTCAGAATTGTATCCCTCTTTACGTCCGGCTGGACTTTAAAATAATATAATATAATATAATATAATATAATATAATATAATATAATATAATATAATATAATATAATATAATAAAGAAATAGCTGATATACACGTACTGTTGTATGTTTTTATTATATCAGAGTACCTATTACATTTAAGGAGTTCAAACCTCCTGTTGATACTGATATCGGATTGGTTTTTGTTTTCTTATTTCACCTGTTGCCGTCTTTTTCCTGTTTTCCCTATTTGTGCTTTTCCTTTATAGTTTTTGCTTTGCTTAAGAAATGATTCCATAATATTTTACTGTTACACAGATATTAAGGGTTTTTTCGACCACTGCACAAACGTCCTTGAGAAGTCAGAACGTAATTATTGATGTGTTGAGAAGTTTTTAAATGTACAGTTCGTGAAAGAAGAGTTACACATAAATCCCGCGGACATGAAGTTGCTGGGATATAGTGAAACTGGTGCAGCCACAAAAGGATTTTTAGCTGGAAAGTGAAAGTGAAGCATAAGAGGCATTGCGGAATTTGTAAAACAAAAGAGTATTAAAAGTCAGAGATAATTTTCTTTAACCCAAATGCATTACTGGTGATGGCCGCCACATTATTTTGATACACAAAAGTAGTTCCGGTAATAGTGGGCGTGTCCACATAAGAAAGTTCGTCTGACCAATGAGAACCGTCGATATAATTAAAATCAAATCATTTTATATTATTGAAGAGATATCTCACACAAAAGGAACTGTAATAACATTTACTTACGTGTAATGTCCAACTGCGGAGAGACTGATTTGTTGCAAATATGCTGTATTAACCTGAAAATAATATGGTTTAAGGTGGTATATTTTCTACACATAATGACATTAAAGCTGTAGATTTCTTGTAACCTATTACGCACAATGGTACATTTGGCCATTAACACAATTAACACAATATTGGAATGTTTGGGCATGATCAAATTGATATCTGAATAAACACAACGTTTAATCAATAAATACAGATATTACAATATTAGAAATGTTAAAAAGATATAAAATGCCTTACCAGCTCTTCCCATGATGCATCTGGATTTGAGGCTTTAATTGGCTCCAGTCTTGCTTTTAATTTTAAACAGGCATTCTAAGAAAGAACTAGAAAATTAGCAACATATATCTCTCAATGTATATAGCTAATGGTTTTATCAGACATATTAATGCTCAGGAGTTTATAGTGATGGATTATATCATTGTAGATTTATAGTGATGGATTATATCATTGTAGATTTATAGTGATGGATTATATCATTGTAGATTTATAGTGATGGATTATACCATTGTAGATTTATAGTGATGGATTATATCATTGTAGATTTATAGTGATGGATTATACCATTGTAGATTTATAGTGATGGATTATACCATTGTAGATTTATAGTGATGGATTATATCATTGTAGATTTATAGTGATGGATTATATCATTGTAGATTTATAGTGATGGATTATATCATTGTAGATTTATAGTGATGGATTATACCATTGTAGATTTATAGTGATGGATTATATCATTGTAGATTTATAGTGATGGATTATATCATTGTAGATTTATAGTGATGGATTATACCATTGTAGATTTATAGTGAAGGATTATATCATTGTAGATTTATAGTGATGGATTATATCATTGTAGATTTATAATGATGGATTATATCATTGTAGATTTATAGTGATGGATTATATCATTGTAGATTTATAGAAATGAGAAGCTCTCATCATAACCACAACACACTCCACGGAATGGAATCAGACACAAAAAGAAGAGGCCCAAAATGGACATATACCACTCATATGAGCACCCTGAGCACATACGAAATTGGAACATATATGAAATTTTAATAATATATAAAATTTGAATCAAAAGCAAAACTGTATTATTCTAGAATACTTATATTCACTAAGACGATCAAAGAAAACTATCGAAAGCCGGTGCGACGTGCTTCTCACGTTTTGCTTTTTGCCTCTTGCTTTTTGCGTTAAAATAGTGAGGGGGAAATATAAAAAGTTATACAACAAGATATTTTAACCATTTTTAATATGTAAAAATATAATCTCTAGACTTATAAATAAATACATAATTATAAGATAATGAATAATAAATAAATAAATAATAAGTAACCAATAGATAAATAACTAAACACACAAATAAATACATACTTTAGTGTGATCAGTCCCTATTATACGGAAAGCGAATTTTATACAATAGTACTTGTATACAAAATGTTCAAATCGACGACAAAGGAAATCGATTGTCAATTATTCTAAATAACAGGACGTTATTACCTACTACACCCTTTATAGAGACTGCATCCATATATTGTCACGTGACGACCTTTAGCCTTACCGCACTGTACTTAACAATAATTTACATACAAAACTAAAATATACTATTTAGTAATTTAACTTTTGTTTCTACTATAGCAATCGACCAATTTCGGTTTTCAGAGGGCAATACCTTTCTTTAACTTCAAATTTTATCTGTTTACTGCCTTTTCATTCTAAAAAGAAGGTGGTTATCTGGGGCCGCCATAAAACACAGAGAAAGAGAGAGAGAGAGAGAGAGAGAGAGAGAGAGAGCGGGCCTACAAGATCAATCTACATTTATAGTACATGTATATATATATATATATCTCACCATTACGGCACCAGCATTGACATCAGCCACATAGCTTCCACCAGAACTAAAGGTATTAGGCACTTTGTCTATACTGGTCTCGGATATATGAATTTTCTCTAAAGGCAGATCGAGGACTGTTGCAGCAACCTACAGATATTAGAGATATGTTTATTTACTTATCGGTGTAATGTTGCAGCAAACCACAGAAATAAAAGAGCTGTTTATTTACTTATTGATGCAGTGATGCAGCAACATACAGAAATAAAAAAAATGTTTATATACTCACTGGTGTTGTACATTACCAAGTGTCGTGCAGATATTAGACAATGTTACAATTTACGTAATGTACAGCTGATATCCTAACCTGATTGACTTTGGTGTGTAACCCCTGGCCCATCTCTATTCCACCATGTGTCAACAGCACTGAGCCATCTAGGTAGATCTGCACCAAGGCGCCAGCCTACAACAGAATTTTCTCACTTAACAATAAAGATTGGTGTCTTCATTCATAAAATGATGTCGCCATTTGACAGTGTAAGATGTCGGCGGGTCATCCATCCCTGCCCGCGGGTTTGTTTTTGCTAGATTTGCAACAAAGCTTGGTGAAGAAAACAACATCACCAGAAAAGCTAGCTAACTAGCGAGAGTGTAACATGTACCCAAACATTGCTTTACTTTTCCATCGATTCTAGTTTTAAACATGAGATATTCGGAATTTACAAGATATGTTATTTAAGCGATGTGAATTTCGTATAGATTATCGTTTTCTATTGTTACAAACGTATCACAGGAACTAACTGATACTATGCTAATTTGACTCTTACAAATAATGTAACAGGGTAAACATTTAAGTGTCCCCGGCAATCAAAAGTGAAACCAGGCAGCCGTGAATAGTACGCACCTATGTTTGGACAGTCATGTCCGTAATCAACATTCAAGTATATAAAACAAAAATATTCACAACTGCACACATTAGGTGAATGTGGATTTACATTATAAATAATGTCACGACTACACAACATCAAAAGATGAAGTGTCACAACCACACAACATCAAAACATAAAGTGTCACAACCACACAACATCAAAACATAAAGTGTCACAATGACACATCAAAACATAAACAAAGTGTTACAACCACACATCAAAACACAAAGTGTCACAATGACACAACATCAAAAGATAAAGAAAGTGTCAACCACAATATTAAAGCGTGTAGAAAATGTCACAACCACACAACATTAAAACATAAAGAGTCATAAACACAACACCTTAACATAAAGAAATTGTCACGACCACACATATCAAAACAAAGAAAGTGTCACAACCACGCAACATCCAAATATAAAGAAAATGCCACAACCAAGCAACATCAAAATATAGTCTCACAGTCACACAAAATAAAGGAAGTGTTACAACTACACAACATCAAAAATTGACAGTGTCACGACCACACAACATCAAAACATAAAGCGTCACAACCAACCGCATCAAAACATTAAGAAAGTGCCACATCCACACAACGTCAAAACAGGATTTCCGATTCCCGTCAACCTACCTGGTTTTGGAAGGGCATTGGCTTTTCGTTTCCTGTCAACCTACCTGGTTTTGAAAGGGCATTGGATATCCTATTGAAAACATGACGTTAGACATAGCCACACCCCTTTTTCTCCACCGATTCTGCCTACAATTTGACATCAATAGTAATTACCACAGTAAATGCAGTTTTCATCGAAATAAATGCATTCATGAACTAGTCTGGACAAATTAATCAGACACAAAGCGTTTGGGCAGCTATATTCTACAATTCGCTACAATATGGCCATTTTCCACTTCTTATTAATGACAAATACTTAACTTTAGGAAGATGTTTTACTCCAAAGACACGCTTTTTGAACGAAAGTCTTTACAGTACACAAAAAGATTGCAAGATAACAGATCATAGGGGAAATGGTGATACCTACTCTAAACTTAAAAAAGAAAACGCTTCCCTTTGTTTGGTTTGAAATTCTATATAAGAAATATCAATGTTTGGCTGTAATTATAAGTAACATGCAATTTACGGTAAGTGAAATCGTCGACGTTGGACATCACATTGGATACCCCAGACGTGGTGAATCGTAATCAGATAAAATAATTGCATAACTTACTTGTTAAAAGCCTGGACCTCACCGAGGACAGCGTCGTAATGCGATTGTTCTGTACATTTAGATATACATAGAGGCAAGTTGAAATCGGTCAATATTTTATGTTGTATCAGAGTATCCCCTTCTCTGAACATATTTATCTCTCTGATCTACAATGAAATTTATATATATTTGCCGTTTGAAACCTGCGACCTATCATTTGCTATAGATGGCATTAACATACATTATTTTCTTGAAATAATAATGATACCAATACCGACATACAAGTGTAGAAATATCCTGGATGTAAATTGGTACTCAAAATGGACGTGAAATTCGTGTCATATGCAGCTGTGTCAAGATTAAATAATTTCATTTTTGCAGTAATAGGCTGATTCGGAACTATCACTAGCACAAAAGTGACATGCTTAACACTTCTGCTTCTTACCTCATTCAATGGGTTTCACAAGCTATGTGCATCCACTTTGAGTTTTACATCATGCTCAATTCTTTACTGATACGAGGCCCGAAACATGCCGTATGTATTATGGGGTATGACTTTGGTTTTATCGTAAGCGATAGTGTATATATATTTTCAGTCATATATTGCTAATATTAATTTTCAAAATATGAATATCAGCATTTGATTTCACTGGAGAAACATACACTGATGACATACACTTATTTTCTCACTTGCGGCAACAATGATAGTAAAACAAAAGATCGAAAAATAAGACTTTTTCTTAGAAATAATAAATATAGAACGCATATACCTTTTAATTTTGTGCACCAGATGCGCATTTCCACAACTTATGTCTCATCATTGATGCTCGTGGCCGAATGATTGGAATTTCGTAATATGTAAAAATCTTTGTAGAGCAGTGTTGAAGCCAACAGAGAAACTGAAGATAAATCCCGAGGGGTACCCAATGCAATATCGCTTGTCTTGATCACCTCAGCTTTTGTCGATGAACGACAAATACTTGTAGAAAGAGGGTTTGCATCAGATATGAAGCTCTACATATATGTTTGATGACGAATATAGGGTATAGGGGTATACAGGGTATATAGGGTATAGGGGTATATTCGTATTTAGAAAGAGTACATGTATATTATTTAAATTTACTCTATGCAGTACACCCAAGTAAAGGTAAGGAAAATTAGGTCCAAATAATCACTACAGTCAGACTTAGACGTGAACTAAAAATTTCAAATTACAAATAATGCCATACATGAGAACGCGTAAAAGATTTGAAGTTATTTTATTCCTTATAAAAACCAGAAAAAATGGTAAATTAGAACTAAGAGACACAAATATTGTTGTGAAGGAATATACCAATGACAATATGCTCCTACCTTATTAACTGGTATGTTAAGGTGTCTCGCTATATCACACATTATCGACTCTCGAACCAGAGTCGCCTGTGGTCCCCCAAAGCCTCTCATGGCAGTGTTAGAAGGAAGATTAGTCTTGCATAACTTCCCAACTGCTCGGAAATGAGGTATCTTATAAGGAACAGAAAATGCGACGTTGGCTATATCTGGAATCTGAAACATAATTAATATTACTGACTGCAAGACATTCTCTGATTAGTTACAAATTACTGAGTGTCATGTTCCATGCAGAAATTGTTTGAAAATGAGACCAGACAATAGAAAATGAAAAACCTGCAACAGATGAACATTCTCCCTCTAAATAATAATAATATTAAACCCCTCCCCCTTTTAAAACCGGGAGCCTGCATTATACGACCGAAATAAAATTACTCACAAATGGCGAAACGTCGGTCGTATATCCAGCATTGATGAAAAAGTCAATGGACAGTGCTGAAATCTTCCCTGTTTTATCGAATCCAACCTAAAATGTGAAAAAGACTCCGCATGCATCCCAAATATCAAAATATCAATAACTGCTTCATGTATTAATAAATGTTGATAATATTACCATCTTCATCATCATTATTATTATTATTATTACTTTTATTATTATTATTATTATTATTGTTGCAGGATAGTATTATTATTAAATTAAATAGAAAATTAAGAACAGCTTAATATATAATGCAATTGAATTTTATGCATGTAATTGTGCACCGTCTTTCGTGATAGAGGTTGTCTTAGGTATACATTCGATACTAAAAGCGGGACATCATATTGTGCTGTTGTCTTGTGAAAGGCCACATCGTATAAGACCCAGTACAAACATTGTAGCTGGACTTCACATCGTACTGTTTTCATGTGAAGACCATGTCGTACAAGATCGGCCACATAGCTTATAGCGGAACATCACACCGTACTGTTTCCCCAGTACAAGCTGTGTCGTATAAGATCGTGTAATATCTTGTAGCGGAATTTCATGCCATGCCCTTTAACCCGCTATGGCCATGTCGTATAAGATGGTATGCATACCTTGTAAAGGGATGCCATGCCGTGTCGTATAAGAGAGAAAACAGAAGACATCTGACAAAGCTGTATGACACAAATCACCAAGAACATGCACATAAACATGATAATAGTAGATTGTATAAGGAAAAACGACATTTCAAAAATATTCGATTGTGCTGCGTTACGATACCGACTTAAGACGGTCAATTGAAGTAACAAACGTCACCCAATTGGTGTGCTTAAAGATCATTTACGTACTTTGTAATGAGATTTCATGCCGTGCCGATTCCCCGTTTTGGCCATGTCGTATAAGATCTTGTACATACCTTGTAGTGGAATTACATGCAGTGTCGTTTCCCCGTTATGGCCATGTCCTATTAGATCATGTACATAACTTGCAGTGGGGTTTCATGCTGTGTTGTTTCCCGTTATTGCCATGTCATATAAGATCTTGTACATATCTTGTAGTGGAATTACATGCAGTGTCGTTTCCCTGTTATGGCCATATCCTATTAGATCATGTACATACTTTGTAATGAGATTTCATGCCGTGCCGTTTCCCCGTTTTGGCCATGTCGTATAAGATCGTGTACATACCTTGCAGTGGAATTACATGCAGTATCGTTTCCCCGTTTTGGCCATGTCGCATAAGATCGTGTACATACCTTGTAATGAGATTTCATGCCGTGCCGTTTCCCCGTTATGGCCATGTCGTATTTTCTGTCATAAATAGACCTCACAGGGCGACTGTGTCTGAAATCAAAGAGACGTTACTAAATTGTTTGTTTCAATAACTGAGTGCCTCGCAAATGTTTGTGAAACCTTTTGTACACTTCAAAACGTGTAGACAAAAACCTGGCTATGTGACAGACCAAATTGTCTTTTTGACAAACCAAGCCTTGGCTACATTTATAACAAAACTGTGGCAAGTAGTATGATATCTGCCGTATATAGACATATACCTTCTGCTTCAAGAAAAACAAATGCAAACCATTATCCTTCTGAGACCGGCTGTCCAGAACTAGATTGATGATGACATACACTACAAATTGGTATTAAATGGGAAAGACATCTGTCTTAGCTGTGGGGTAGATGTCACAGAGGAAATGTACATTAAATCTTGGTAACATGTAATGAAATGCATGCAGTGGTATTACAGATATATTGATTGTACGACAGACGCGATACCGACTTAGGACAGTCAACCGAGTAACAAATGGTACTCAATTGGTGTGGTTAACCAGTATACGGGTCCAACTTCCCACTCATCGCAAATGCAGTTATGAATTGTAAGGTGGGTATACATATCAAATCGCATTAATCAGTCTTTTGCGGAATAAAAATACTATGAATGTATTTATGATATTTGTATTTCTTCATAGTATTCGACTTGTAACAATGTAGTTATGCTATTCAAACCGTAGTAAAATTAATCATCAACATCATAGAGCATCAGATAATGGAAATATAATGCCATATGAAGTATATTACTCCGCAGTAAACTTGCATTGTATTGAAATAACCGTTTTGATAAGAAGGACTGCATTATATGACATCTAGAATCCATCAGAAAACCCTCATTCACATGTGCTTATTATTTATTTTTGTTTTTGGATTTTTGTTTTTATGACGTCAGTGGGCTAAAATTAGTTATCATAATGTTTAATTGAGTAATTCTGTGCTTAGACGGACCATGGGACAATGGTGATAGATTATTTTGTAATGATAACATATAGATCTACAACAAACTGACAACAAGAGACATAATGACATACTTCCATGCGGCGACCGCGGCAATGCCAGCAATTAACACTGAATCCATGGCTTTACCACCAAATCCTCCTCCTGTAAGAACAGAGATGCACCATGTAGATACTCTGTTAGGATAAATCTTATTATTGAGAGAACGCTGACAACATTAATAAACTACTTATTACTTTATGAGGTAATGCATGCAATTATTATGTAACGGAACAGGCGAAAACGGTTCGGTGTTCACTCGTTGAGAGTTTTTCATACCAGTCATTTAATCATTCTCATCTGCAGAATGCAGACGAAAAGAATTTGTCGATGGATTAACTAGAATCAATTTAGCGGGAAAAATGTGTCATTAGGAAACACAAATCATTACGTTCATGATTATGTAATCTCAAGACCTAATGAAAATGCGTGTGATATTAGCGTGTATTTTCGTCAACAATATCGATGGTATAATTTGTACCTATTGTGTTTATTAGTGTTTTGATGCAGGATATCTCGTTAAACCTGACGATGATGTTGACCTTATTTTTTGGCTCATTATTCTTATGGTGTGACGAAAATTTCAAGCAGTAGTATGAGGGATCGAATTCTTAACGCTGCCTCTGCTTTTCAGAGGAATCTTTGACTATCGTTTCATTCCTCTCCGGATATATCTTCCTTATTCATCTATTAGAAATATTAGTCAATGAATGATGATGTTTTACATTTTACCTAAACTGACAATCTTGAAAACAGTATTACTTTCCTTGAAATGATTACAGAATTATAAATAAAGTGACAGATTGTGCTTAATAAAAGCTTTGATATGAAATGTTTTGAAATACTTATCTATTTTGTTTTTTGATGTAAGAGAAGCATACATATAATCATACAAATCATGGCTTCTAGTGTTAATGCAAATTACTATATAATCCGAAAAAATATGAAAAAACTGATACAAGGATTGATTATAAGCATGTGTAACTCACCCAAGCGCTTGACTTTAGTGACTATCTTGTTTAAGGGAATTTGCAGAAATTCTCCAATGTCATGCTGAAGACAGACCATATACAATTATACTATGTACATAACATAAAATTATACGAGATGAATTGATATAAGCAAACTTGCTTGTTTTCAGGCACCAAAATTGCATTGATGCTTTGTATGTATGTATGAATGTTTGAAAATAAATACAATAAACACAGTTTAAACTAACATAAAATTAAAGTCGTATCATTTTATTGTTATACATATCAAGGCATATTCCTTTCTTTGCTTTGGGGTTAAAGCAGTGTTTAATGCGATATGCACGGTAATGTAGTAATATAGGAATTAAGAATAAAGAATGTGAGGGCCCGATTTTATGACATCATCCATCCAACAGAAAACAAAAGTAAAATCGAAAAGTAAATTCAAAGGACCTGAAGGTCCTGAAAGATACTCTTATTCACATCTTGTTGTGAGGAGAGATCTATCTGTATCTCACTTAAAGGACACCCCAACCTCATTTTGTATGAAGTTGATTAAAATGAGTTAAGTTGATGAAAATAAGGTAGTACACAGAGAAACCTGCTCATAAGGTTATCCCATCATGTGTGATTCATTGGCAGTGTTGGGTTCAGTGTGTATAAGTGTGTAAGTGTGTGTGTGTGTGTGTGTGTGTGTGTGTGTGTGTGGAAGGGGGGGGGTTCTTCCCCTTCCGCCACATATTTAAAAATCCAGATCTGGCACCAAAACTGGCCAAGTAGTTTGACTTATACACATGTTGGCTCCCTTTTCGGAAATCCTCGATCTGCCACTGCAAGGAGTGTACATCTTTTCAAGCTAGGTGTTTTTAATTTTTATTTATACTTATTTGTATATTTAAAGGCTAGATTTAATTGGTTATTCAAATTCTGCGATAAGATTGATGAACTAAAAGCAACAGTGTTCCACGCAACACAACATCCCTTTAGTGAAGGCTACGTGCTGGGTTATGTCATGATGTTTAAAAAATGTTTTCCACATACTGAGTATGTCCTTAATTCTCAGTAACGGCAGTGTATTGCACTGATAATAGTCCGAGATTCTCTGCCCTTCTCCCACTTTTGATATCATCGGTTTGTGGAAATTCCAACGTGTGATGAACAAAGTCTCTCTGACCCTCTCTCACAAACCACCGATATCAAAAGAAGGGCAGAGAATCTCGGACTACAATGAAAACTGTAAAGTAGTCCACAGACAAGTTAATTTGAAAGTACATGTAGTTCGGGTAATAGAATATACAAATAAAAATTTGATAAGGAGTATCTTAAAACAAGACACACACACAACAATACAGACACACGCAAACACACCTACACATACAAATACACAGGCAAAGGGTTCGCATTTGTCTGAATATGACACTATTCACGATATTGTCCTTTTATTCCATGGACTATGAGATATGGTTTACCCTTCGGTACTTCTTTGTTTTTTACTTTCAAAACATGTTTTGGTTAATTGGCTGGTTTGTTGTTTTTACGTCGCTTTCACCGATGTTATATCACAACATGGAAGCAGGAAGTGACCAACATCTTAAACATAGTAGCAGAGAGTGCTTATCATCCGAGAGGTGTGGTATGCATGGTTAAGGAATTAAAAAACTCATTAATTGTTCCACAGTCTTTCTTATTTGGCAAACAATCGTTGTGTCGTTTATTATTATAGGTGTTTGCACAAACACATGTATGAAGATAAAGATTATTTAGCACAGAGTTATTTATTTTGTTTATACTGTAAATGCAAAAACAAAGGAGAAGACAACACGGTTTACCCGAATGGATTTAAACTGACATATAAATTGAAATGCAATGATTCATTATAGATAGAAAGTACCTGCATATTATGTAACTCTTGTGACGAAGTAAATATCTCCATTTCCTTGTGTTCTTTCTTAGGAACAACAAGACATGATTGGGGTTCCATGTAGAGGTGTTCCTGAGCACCAGACTCTATGTCATCCTCAAGTGTGATCTCCGCTTCAGTCAAAGCTTTTTCTGCATCCCCTTGAACCAACTTCCTTTCCCATGGGTACAAACTGGACGCTTTAACCGCCTCCTGAAAATATGATAAAATCATATTTCATAAATTGACGATACATATGGTACTGCTATATACACAATGCTAATATGAAATTGTTAATATTGTAATGGTGTAGTTGATATTACCGGCTAATCGTTTATTTTCTATTAATAGTGACATATAAAATATTCTGAGATCCACGTCAAAACTTGTGAACTTGTGTGAAAATATCAAAATGCATTATCCGAAACGTCTGTTACATCGTTTGATTTTATAATGGTTTAATACAACACAACTGATAATGACCCCAGATACTAACTCTCTTGAGGGTGAAAGACAGCACAATGAATTTGAGCAGGGCTGTAAATGCTTATTCTTTTCCCACACCACATATTCATGTGTTAGTCATAACTCCTTATTGCCTATTTATTTTTATAACTTGCTTATCCTTTTCCACATCTGATATTCATGCGTTACGTCATTACTCCATCTTGCCTACTCATTCTTATTACTTGCTTATTCTTTTCCCAAATCAGATATTCATGCGTTGTCATTACTCCTTCTCGCCTATTCATTCTTATTACCTTCTTATTCCTTTCCCACACCAGATATTCATGCGTTACATTATTGCTCCTTATTGCTTATTCATATTTAGTACTTGCATATTTTATTCCCTACTGTCTTAACATCTATAGTTCTGGGTTTTATTTCTTGCTTTTAATATACTTTCATGTACCTTATTCCTATTTATGATTATTGATATATACACAGGAAGGATAGAGGAACAATAGGGAGATATTGGGTAATCCCGTTCATTTGGAAACGTTACATAATAGATTGTTCATACATTAATATTATAGGAAGTGAAGATGAAATACTGCAATCTGTTTAAATAAACTGAAAATATAGAAACAGAAGTCAAGGATTGGTATTTTACCTCAATTTTGAAGATAGCCGGTAAATCCTCATATGTGACATGTACGCGTTTAGTCGCTTCGCGGGCTTGTTCCCGTGTTTCAGCAAGAATGGCACCAATTGGTTGACCGATACATCGAACCTGTAAGATAAAAAACATAAAAATAATATGCTAGTATCTTTCAGTCAGTTTTAGAGATATTCTGTCACTGTTAAAGTTGCACTAGCTGTCATTTTCCGTATTAAAAACGAAAGCTGTAACTTTTAACCCTGGACTCTCTCCTGAAATTAAGCCTTTATACGAAATTACAATGTTATATAAGTTCGGTTAGTAGCGGAAAAAATCATTAAAATGTAATTAAATAATTACGCCCTACCCGCACAAAGTCGGTAATTTTTTTTTCACCTAGCATGCTCAGTGTATCAATGACCTACCCAACTAATGCGAGATTAGGAAACTTTCACTAATAACAACAACACTGGTGACGTAGACAAAGCTATCGGAGATGAGACGTCCTCGATTAAAGACAGAATTCGATAACATCAGGGATAAAAAAGTCTGTGCCGAAACAATTTAAAAAAAAACAACAAAGAAGTTGCACTAAAGCGATGGGAACGGGGGAGAGTTGTCAATTTACACAAAATACTTCGCACGAGTCTTTAATGTTTACATTTTTCAATACCACAATCAGCACGAGGCCTTGACATTCCATTGTATTGATTACTTGCGTGTTTGTATTATGAAAACGGTTCGATATTTACTGTCATTAGGTAAGGTAATCTCTTAAAATTAACTGTTGATAATAATGTGTAAAGTGGACGACATGAAAGAAACGTAAATGCATTTTGTAAAATTCTTAAACAAAATTGTTTTAAGAGTCCCTTTTTGGGGCCCCTCGATCAAATCATGTGGGACTACTAATGTGACATAAAGCTTTAAAATGTTCGTTGTATAGAGTTTGCCCATGTGATGTCACACTACTACCATTAGTGGCCATGTTGGAGTACAACTCTCGGACTTTTTCCATCTCTACCATGTAAACTTCATTAAATTTCTGAGAAAATAACTATTTATCAGGGTAGATTTCGTGACTTCAGTGCATTTAGTATATATATATCTTTGAGTTTACAAAGCTAGATAAAACATGTTTTTACGAAGATATACTCAGCGACACACTTTAGTACATTGTTTTTATCACGTGATTTTCTGACCCGATCTACATACGTTTCAGATGACTTGCTTTCAATTAATAATCCTTCATTCGCGTATTACCTTCGCATCATCTATCCAAGTGAACTGGAGGTCAAAGAAACCACAGAAAGTAGTAATTCTACTTCGTATTTAGATATTGTCTTTCGACATTAATGGTCAATTGAATACCTCACTCTATGACAAACGTGACAATTTCAATTTCGCTATCACAAACTTTCCTTTCATAAGTAGCAACATTCCATCATCGCCCGCATACGGCGTATTCATATCTCAGTTAATACGTTATTCCAGAGCATGTTCAAATTACAGTGACTTTGTTCTGAGGGCTAGGCGACTTTCAGTTAACCAGGGTTATATATGTGCTAGTCTAGCAACGTCACTGAGGAAGTTCTACGGTCGTTACGAGACTCTTATTACTCCATATGATATCTCGTTATCCAGACTTTTAAATGATATTCTGGACTGAGACCGATTCCGCTCATTTTACACAGATTTGACACCTTCTATAGTAGAAGGTTACCTACTTTGACTTCTCCATATATAAATACATATGGAATTTACACGATTTGACTCTTTCTACTGGGTATATGTGACGGGTGTTGCTAGCAAGCAGGATATGCTCACTCTCCCTGGAGAGTCGAAAAGTCAAAAGACTCGATGGAGTGAATTGTAGTAAAACTTTTTGAGTTTAGATATTCTAACAACTCTTTTGAATTTTTAAGAATCCACATTTGATTAATTCCACTTCTGGAATATACTGTTTGGCAATACCTATGAAGGCCAGATTTAATTTCTGATAATATTTTTACACAGATAAATGTCAGTATTAATAGTAAATTTTCGAGACGGTGCATAATAATGAAAAAATATAATAATAATGATGATAATAATAATTATTATTATTATTTTAGTAGTAGTAGTAGTAGTAGTAGTAGTAGTAGTTGCTTAATACATGAATCAGGAATGATCATTTTAGTAAGATTCAACAATATAAATTGACATTGTAGATGACAACCATTTCCTTTTTAGTTCATAATTTAAAATCCAAACCAGAATTTACAGTGGTGTCACACATAAGTATTATACATGATCTAGATAAAACTTAAGTTTTTTCAGTAGTTTTCCAGACCTCTTCTTCTGCAAATAGCTTGCCATCCTTGACTACTACTCCGTATGCATCAAGACCTGGAACATCTCGATGATCAATATAATCAATGACACCCTCCATTTCTAAAGCAGCAGATGGATCCACCGACACAATTTTGGCATGGGGTCGTTGACTTCCTACATGAGCCACAAACAACTCATCTAAAATAGAAATGGAAGCTTGAAAATAATGAAAATCATTCCTTACCTCTGTATTTCATTTTACACATTAATGAAAAATAAATGTAGATATTTCATATAATGTTTTCAGTTATGTATGCAAATTCAGAAGTTTGATGAAGGTTGCATCCCCATAAATTTAACACTGAACGAAATCAAAGTCGGAAATAAAGTCAAAGTTGGAAATAAAGTCAAATTTAAATTTGGAAGAGGGATAATTCATAAAATCCCAGAAAACCAGAAATGGGTTTGATACAAAAAAAGAATAGAAAACCCCTTCTAAAGTTCTTTTTTTCTCGATGACAGCTATCAAAGTAATGTCACAATAATTATAATTATGACAATCATATATATATATATATATATATATATATATATATATATATATATATATATATATATATATATATATATATATATATATATAATTTTATATCTACATTTACCTTCTAATTTTTAATGTCAGTTTTACAAGTTGTAACTTAACCAATCTGGTAGCGTCATTCTTGAAAATGATCTTAACATGAAGTTCCATAAAGAAATACAGCATTCCTTACTTTTGTAGGATGGAATATCATCAATATATAAAGCTTCTCCTGTAGTGATAGGCATGGCTGATTCATGTTTTGTTGGCTGCCACACTATTTTATTGCCCTCTTGGTTCGGTACATCATAGTATTGGGCAGAATATATTTCTGATCTTGTAGAGTCAAGGAGGAGTTCATTTGTACTGGAAACGTCTGCCTATACAATTATACAATTAATTCATTATATGATATTATTTTTTGCCTAATTTTGTAAGTTTTTAAGGAAGATTTTGTACCTTTATGTCTTGTTGAAGTTTCAGGAAAAACTTGTAGAAGAAGCTCAATGCAAGAGTCAGTTTGTACTGTAAACTGGATGCTTCGACAGACTTGAAAGCTTCTTCAATAGTAGACGAAACACTGGTAAGCATATCATCAGACCATTTCCTACATAAATATAGTAATAAAATATGAAATGCGAAAGTAACAGGCACTACAACACATTGGTATGCACTCTAGATATCGGACGTGAGACCAGACACCTTGGAGAAATAAACGTCTAGTGTTTGGCTAGCAAAGCTACATTTGATGTTTATTAAATGTGACTTGTAGAAGCTACCATATCAAACAGAGCAAACATTTTACATCAATAGATTGTGAAATAGCTTTAGTGATCATAAAGGAATAGCATCAAAGTTGGCGTTATAATATGTTTACATAAATATAATACAATACTGAAAATTACTATTATAAATAATTCCACGGATGTCACAAACAATATTCACTGTGATGAGTTTTGAGATACTGATGCTCTACCATGGGACATAATGATAACATGCCGAGTTTATCTTTCATTATGACATCAAATTACATGCATCTATACCTTATTTTAATGTATGTTACAACTACAATACTCCAAGATATATTATTCTTATTCACAAAATAGCTGTCTACTGAACTTTGAACATAAAAATTACAGATCTTTAACTAAGTCCAATTTTCTCATAATTCCAGGAAAATCTGCTTGTAGGTAAGAAAATGCGTGAAAAAGTGAAACAGTAGCAGTTAACTTGACCGATAAATGAATGGACTGATAACATACTTTGTTATGTCAAGCCCATTGATGGATGTAATGAGTTGTGGTCTATTGCCAATGTTCCCGAAACATATCCTCATCTTGTCTATTTCCGGTTTTCCTGGTTTACAGCTCACGTACATGCCAGCATTTACAATGGCGTAGTCAAATCCACGTCTGTGTGGTTGTTTGAAGAAGTACAGATGTTCATTCTTCCCAAAATAAAATGATACTATGGTATTATATGTAATATCCCATAATAAACAAATGTTTGACTTGCTTTTGATTCCAATAAAGGTGAGTGCAATCAACTGAATATTCTTGTGTCATAAACCTATGTTTTACTGATATTGTCTTACTTAATACATGTATATAAACTGAAATGGAAAACAGAAATGGATTATACGAAGACCACACGCAACTAGTATTACATTGTACCAAAGGACTATATTTCACTCTATTAGACCATATGGACCGTATAAAGACTACAATATAGAAGTTTTAGATTAGATCCGCGGTCTATATTTCACGCTAATGGATTAAATATGAAGACTATGATCTACACAATGTAGATTAAACTATATTTTACGCTCGTACTCATATTAAAGGTGTAGTACTGTAAAAACTATAATCTGAAATGAATTTGTTTGATTGATGCAATCCTTTGAATATGTTCTACCTTTATTTCCCGTCTGTCTTTGCTCCGCGTGAAAGTTATAAAGCAATTTACTAGACTCTTAATTTCATTATCAATACCAATGTCATTTCAACCAAGCACTGCATTAAGTAATCTAATGAAACGCAACAAAATTTAAATTTTCGACATGCCTGTATCTCATTTTATATCAATTACGCATTGCATGTTCCATGTATTTCTTTCATATTATGTATATGTTATCTTTGTTACTTTAATCACATATCAAGCTTCGTTGACCACGCTGAATGATAATTTGTAAGTCAATCTGGGGTCAGGACAAGTAAGGACGTGAGAAAAGATCGATGATTCCTCACGGAATTCCAGATTTCTCTAGTTACCACCTTGAATTAGGAATAATCTTGTAATGATATTTCAACTAAAAGATACAACAGTATTTACCTCATTTGTCAGAGGAATAACGATAGAAACCAAAAGCTCTCCAGAACCTGCGCTTCCTTTTCCGTTCTTAATAAAGTCGTTGTTATATTTACAGGTAGTAGATGTCTCAGAACCTTAATATGAAAAAGTAGGAATGAATAATTTATTCAACTAGTGCAAAACAATTCATAGCAATATTTATTGTACATATACACTTACGATTTTGTGCCTTTTGGGGCACTTGGAAATATGCATTGCGGTTAACTGAATGTAGAAATTTAAAAGTGACGGACAAAAGCTTCATTAGCTGCCCAAATTATACATAAAGAGCTATCATTATTGTCTAATATATTCTTAACACCTGCTAAATAGGGATTGAAGTAATTTCCGCATACGTATTTCCGTTTGATTTGATTTCATAAATTTGTGGATTCACTGGCATATTTTGAAGCAATCTCTTAATACTAGTAGTGTTAACAGTGAAATAAGTTATCGAGGCAAGAGCGTAATTTTCAATTACCTCTCATATTATAAAAATGTTATCATATGTTGATTTGATATGCGATATTCATAGGTTTCATTGGCATAGAGTTATGTTGGAGTTACTTCCCTTGTGGTAATTTGTCCGCCATCTTTGAGGTATAGAACTGAATATTTGTTCATAAATCAACCAAATTATGTAGGTTATTTCTCCAAACTTTATTCAGAACTTCTATCTAAATTTGGAAATATTTCTTTTCAATAGTATGTATCCAATGGAATTTCCCATCCTTATTTTTACGGTGATCTCGTAAATAAAAGAAAAAAGAAAGAAACTAAAGAAAGTAAAAGGCTCCGATAACGTTATTTTATCATGTAATAAAATAGTCAAACGTCTTCTAAATAGACAATATGATATTGAGATCATCAAAAAGACTATAGGTCTTGTATTTGGCCCCTCTACAGCCTTATAAAGACTTTTACTTGAACAATGCACGCTGACTAACAGGGCGGTAGGGACTATATGACGGGCCTTGTCCAAACCTCTTTCAGAGGAGACATGGTCCTGAACCTCGTCCCCTCTGACTATTAGTCGGGACTCCTACAGTTCTAGGGTCTTAGCTCGCTTTCAGACTGGCAGAGCACGGTTTATCATGTTGATGTCGCATATATTTTTATATCATTATGTGTTTTACAATACCTTACGTGTTTATATTTTTATGACCTCTCAATATGCGATACCTGTTGACCCTTGTTCTTTACATGGAGGATTATTTATAAATTTTTAAATGTACGTCCTTTGATTGTTCTGCTGTTACGGTGAGTAGGAAGGTGGGCCCGTAAACCGGTTAACCACACCATTTGTTTTGCTTTTGTCAAATTAAATGACCGTCCTAAGTCGGTATCGTAATTGCACTACAATCAAATATTTTTGTAATGTGTTATATGTTCTAGTATATTATTTATATTCATGTATTGTATAGCTCCATGGTGACTTCTGCCACATAACTGAGCCAGTAACTCCTCTTTTTTCTTCCAAACTAAGAATAATTCCTGTGTGTTTGCAATGCTTATGCAAATTTTGAGGTATTAGACAATGTAAAAAAGTATCTAAATAAGTGTAACTATAAACAACTTTCTAAAAAATAATTAATTAAACTAAGTATGAATATGAGGCAAAAAATCACACTTGACCACAAACAAGGCCGACAACGGGAGGTAACTCTGACTAAATTACTTGCTAATGAAACCTATCTATTGCTAAGATGTAATAAAATTGCATTTCTAGGAAGTAATTGGCATAATGACGTTTTATTCCTTTATACTGGTTGTGGACAATGCTGTAATATAGTGGGAATCAACCAACACGCCATATGACGATATCAATATTCAGAATAGTAATTAAGGTAAGATATACTTCAGTGTTCTGTAAATGTTCTGGGTTAGAATCAAGACGGAACCTCGTTACTCACATTCTCTTTGGACGAAAACCAGAAAAATAAAGTCCAGTTTCAAAGTTGTCATGAAGGAAAACTATCTCTACTCAGACTGGGCATTGAGCGATGATACAGGTAGGTGCTCATAAGATAAAACGATTTTGCAGGTGTGGATTCAATCAATCAGTCAATCAAATATTTATCTAGTTCTCTTGTGAATTTCTTTTTGTGCATTACGTATGTATATTGATATTGATTACCTGATACGAATTTGTTGTATTATGGGTACGTCTGATCACAAGGACGTATGTGTTTGTCGGGGCTTTGTTGTTGTTGTTTTTTATTATTTTAAATTAGGATAAAATCATGTATATTCACTGCCCATTTCTACATATTAAAACTGTATACCCTGTTAGCTAGCACAGTGCATATTATAAGTAAATTTATTTTAAATTGTTTTGATAACACATTATACATTCGTCGTATTAAGTGAGATATGGCTCTCTAAAACGCGGTGTTTGTAAACAGAATGTTTACAACCAACTTATGCATATTCAATGAGAAGGGATATTCCGGTTATCACGTGATTAAATTCGGATTTTATACAACTTTAAAGTAAAAGTAAATTTTACCCTCAGAATGAAATGTAAGCGTTGCCCCAGCAGCCATCAACAGTGTTTGCAGGTCGTGATTTCTTGCTTTACTCATCACATGTCCACCTACAGTCTGTAATTACACCTCATCGTATCATGGAACTAACGTTAGTTTTAAGTTCAGAAACTTATCTGTTAGCAGAGATCTTTGAGCAAGTAATATATCTCAAAATTTAAATGATATTTCTTGAAGGTGCTATAAAAATTTTAAGCTTTAAGAACTTCAGTTCGAAAACTACTGTAGCGAATGGGATCGTTTATATTGATAACATTTGTTACGCTTTTACGTCCGTAGGAGTAAGATAAAAGGAACAGCAGAAAGACATTATTCCTACCGCTACACTTCTTATTTGCTCCACACCAATCCAACGTATAGCCGACAGTAATGCCGTAAATGTTGCTTTACTACCCCCCTTCACCAATTTCAGTTTCGACGTCAGAAAGTTTTCAAGTGTCGCTAAAGTTACAGCAGCACCTATGACAATCTCCTTGGAATCTGTGTCTAATACGTTGAGTTCTTTCACATGTGTGCAGCTGATGATTATTTCAGAAGTCAACGTTTGCGATTTTATTTGGTAACCTACAAAGATCTCATTACGTAATTACATTATTCTGTAGAAATCTGTATGCATGTCTATAGACGAGCTAAAACGGAGTAGCAAAACAGCCTCTATCACCCAAAAAGCAAAAACAATGCTGAGAAAAAAAACACAATAAATATGATATGACGTAATCATATTGTTGGTTATAATAGCACCAATCTCCTATTTACATTGATAGTATTGTAGTCAGAATGTGATATGTATTATGTAGCCTCCATATGCAGATAAATGATTAAGAGTAAAAACCGAAGAAGTACCGAAGGGTAAACCATATCTCATAGTCCATGGAATAAAAGGACTATATCGTGAATAGTGTCATATTCAGATAAATGCGAACCCCAATAAAATCGAGGTGAGATCACGCGCCCGGGAGGAGTAAGCGTCCCCTGGTTGCATGCAACACCCGTCGCAAAAGTCCTGCAACAACTGTTCATGTCTAGGAATTAAATACAAAAATATACACGTATGAAAACATTAAGGAGACAGGAACACGAGGTCAAATTTTACTATTCAAGGCATGAAATGTTGTTTTACTGGAATTCCGGTATCGGAGATGCACGTGAACAAATGCCTGTATATATGCGTATTTTTACAAATGAAGTATAGTCAAAACGTTAAGATGGTTAGTGTGTATGCTCAGGTCCCAGCATATCGGTTAACAATTTTGAAAGAGGAATCTGAGAATTTACTAGATCCCGATATCCACCATAAAACTTCCTCAGTGACAATTTCAAACGTTCCTCAATATATCCTTGTGAGAATAGTTTCGTGGAAGAAGCTTCGCTCTCATGACGAAAGACATTCCAACATTCTAGGATGAAGTAAAATATATTTTCAAAAACTGATATTTAAAAAAACTCAAACAAATAAATTGCGAACAAATTAAATGCATAGAAAAAACAGTACTAATAGATCGTGTGATTTCCAAGGTTGAATTTCACTATTTAGATGAAGACAGCATCTACCTATAGAAGTCAGTACAAAAAACTTCATATCACATAAATATATGAGACTTCTTATTGCACGTAAGAAATAAGTGAGACTTAATCAAAAGATTTCTTCGTGGATAACGTGTGAAGCTTACACACCAATATATGTACAGCCCATTACAATGGTGGCGTCTGGGTCGGTGTGCAGCAGATGCAGAGCCTCAGGGAGACTTGTTGGTCTCTTCCATGTATATTTTGTTCCTTTGAATGTTACAGAGGAATCCGAATACCCTTTGTTGAGCTATAACGAGATTACTTTAATTCAGTATGCAATAATAAAGTCAAACTCTTTGAAAATACCCTTATAAGTATCAGTAATCAATGAAGGCGAGATGCGTAAAATGAGCAGTGTCTATTTCAAACAATACATGTACAAAAAGTAAATGCAATAAAATGTGTATTATTTGGGTATTTTATTGACAATAATGATAGTCAATAAATTTTGTGTGCATGTCCTTGGTGATTTTTGTCATACAGCTTTGTCAGATGTCTTTATTTCTCTCTCCAATAATGATGTGAGGGACAGACTTGGTGTAGTGGTTAAGCGCTTAGCTTACGGCGCCGACGATCTGGGTTCGATTCCCGGGTTGCGCCACTATGTTTAAGAGGTTGGTAACCTCCTGCTTCCATGTCGCGATATAACTGAAATATTGTTGAAAGAGACGTAAAACACCAATCAACCAACCAACCAACCTATAATGATGTGATTTTATGCTTCCGTCGGTGATTAACTTGGGACTGATACGAGTTGGTTTTCCTTCATAATTTCAAAATGATGGATAAAATTAGACTTGCTCAGTACCCTCTATTATTATTGTTTTATTTTTACTTCGTTAGATTCAATAGAAAAGTATCACTAGAGAGCACCAGTAATATTCCTCTTGCCCATTAAATATAAACTCTCTCTACTTGATACTGGGAAATTTAAAATAAAACAGAGGGACTTGAGCAAGTCTAGGATAAAATAGAGGGACTTGAGCAAGTCTAGGATAAAATAGAGGGACTTGAGCAAGTATGGGATAAAACCAACTCAGTAGTTCTGAAATCATGAAACCGAAAACATACAAAATGAGTAAACAGGAAACCAAATAAAACCAAAGAACATCTACTCAAAATCATAAGTGAACCCCCAAACGGGAGTGAGATCAGATCCTCGGCAAAGTAAGCATCTTCTGTTTACTAGCTATACCCATTTATGAACTTCAGTAAAAATTGTTGAATCAGGCGAATCCCAAATAAAGTAGGTGTCAAGTATTGTGTATAATAAGTCTAGTCTTACGGGCGACAAAGTGAAAATTGGGTTAAGGCACACACTGACTATAATAGGTTAAAGATCTGTCGCCACTATATTGAAGCAACAATATCAACGCAACATTATTTTACATTTGCTTTGGTAACTGTGAGGTTCAGATTCCAAGCGCAACGTGATTAATTCAAATCCAGAAGTTGAGATCACATTGGGGAAAATAAAATGGACATGATAATGACAAATGAGTTGTGTTAATCACATGATAAATAGTAAATTAATAAGAAGGTAGTGTTGAAGATTTTTTGTTTTTTCCTCTTTATATCTCAATATTTCCATAATATATGCTTGACAGAGCTACATATAAATATCAATGAAATAATGTGTCTCTGATTTGGTAATACAGTAAAAATCTCTTCAAACAGTTGTTTGGTCTTATATTTTATGTTAATAGTCACACATCAAATTTTTATTAAAATTTATTATATATAAGATACTAGGAATCTGATTGGTTGATAATATACCATTAAAATTACTTATGACTCAAAAATACATCACGTGATAATTATTGACCGGAAAATAGTATAATGACCGGGTCGTTAATATTTATGACCGCCAAATATGACAGACGTAGAAAACCAATATGGCGGCGATCGCACGCCTCAGATACGGACTCTAAATACAATTCATCTATAATTATGAAATGGACTATGGCTGCTGATATAACTTGTTTGTTTAATTAGGGTTACCATGTTAGTGTTTTACATAATTTGACAGGGTATCCGTGAATACCCTGTCAGGAATGCAGTTTCACTGCGAGGCGTTAATGCAGTTTCACTGCGAGGCGTTAGATGAAACTGCATTCCTGACAGGGTATTCACGGATACCCTGTCAAATTATGTAAAACACTAACATGGTAACTCCATTCTAATGCATTTAACAAAAATAATTACAACTAGAGACACAGAGTTATGGTTTTCTAAGCCAAGTCGCTAATCACAGCCATATCAAAACTGTAGGGTATCGTGACGTCACCAATCAGAAACTGCAGAGTATTGTGAATATGTTTGTGACGTAATTTTACAACCTACGGGTATTGTGGAATACCTGCATGTCAACAACCAATCAAAATACAGGATTTTATACGACGTGCATTAGAATGAACAATACGAGGCGTGATATACAAAACTGCGGTATAATAAAACTATTGATTGCACTCTGTGAGGTCAATATGACAAGTTATGACCCTCCACCTTGCATTCTCGGTGGACTGATCTGACCTCGGCCTTACTTTGCCATATTGACCTCAAAGGGAGCAATTAATTGTATAATATAGGCATTATTTAGTCACATTGTTCAATAATAATCATCAGCAGAGCTAGATTTTTCGAAAATTGCAGTATCACTTTCTCCTTCTCAGATCCATCTACAAATTGTCGGGGGGGGGGGGGGGGGGATATTTACTACTTAAATATATGCCTCTATTTTGGAATACGTAACGACTCGCGGAGTTTATTATAGGATATACGGTATATCCTTCATCTATGGAACAGAAGATTTAATTAGTGAAGGGTCTCGTTTTGGAAATTAGAAATGCAGCCACATGTTAATTATTACTTACTTTTAATTCATTGGGGAATATGACATCTTGAGTAGTATCCTTTGTCTTCTCTACAGAAACCTATTTCAAATAAAGAATTGATTAATCAATTAATTTGACTGGGAAAAAATCTTCCTATAAATAAGCCATTAACCTTGTATACATATATGGAAATTAAAGTATCATTTATCCTTTTTTTAACAGAGAGCATCGAATTTGTTTACCTAAACCGACTACCATCTGACAATAGTAGATAATGGCTTATCATGAGGTGAAACCAAGTGAAAAGAAGAAATAGTGTCTCGTTTGGCTGGGTGCACCCACCTTTAACTCTTGATGCACTCACCTTCAATGCATAAAATATACTAACAATGAAGCAAAAATCTTCCAACTTTCTCAATTAATTCTTTAGTGTTTTATTACAAAATGATACACAGCGTATGATGGCAATTTCGGAACGACATGAAAAAGGAAAGGAGACGTCTAACTCAGTTGTCTGATTTCAGTTGTATTGTAATTAGGATGGTCAACGGAAATGACATTCGTCACTAGATCAACTGGTTTACAGGCCTACCGGCCCACCTTCCAACTCGCCAAAAAGCCAGAACAGTCGAGGAACACACATTTAAAAATGTCTTAATAATCTTTCATATAGAGAGTAGGGACCATAACATTCACTTGATGTAGCCTAGGACATACGTTCATGTAGCCTAGGACATACGTTCATGTAGCCAAGGACATACGTTTATGCTGGTGATGTGTCTGTGTTTACGACTTTACATTTAATAAAAAGAGAAGACAGAAAACACTGACGAGGCTGTGCGACACAAATCACGCACATAAAACATAAAAGGGAAAGCTGAAGACATCTGACAAAGTTGTATGACAAAAATCACCAAGGATATGCACACAAAATAATAGTCAAATAAACATAGAATACGACATTACAAAGCTATTCTATTGTACTCTTGTTACGACACCAAGGTAGGACTGCCAATTTATGACAATCGTCACTCAATATGTATGGTTAACCGGTTTACCGACCCACCCTCTCATTCACTTTTATTCTTATTGTACTTTATTGTTAGTGCCAGAGTGAAATCGTATCAGTTGTTTTTGTATTTTAAATCATTGTGACACTTATTCCCTTTTACAGTATGGCACTGGTAAAAAGCTTCCCACGGACGGTTTAGTAAGAAGATAATGGATAAAACCAACTGAACAGTTAAACAAAATTGTGAAACATAGAATAGAGTAAATATGGTAAAAGAAATCGAAAACAAACCAAAGAACATCAGCTTAGGAGCATGAAAGATTATCCAAAATGGAATGAAATCAGGTGCCAGGGAAAGACAGTATCTCCTGCTTGTTAGCAACACCCGTCATTTATACCCATAAGAAGTCGTCGAATAAGGTCAATACCAGGTAAATGTCTAATTCGGTGTTCAAAACGCTCAAATAGAAATCAATCCAGATTCTTGATGTGATGTGTTATGTGACTCCTATAGAACTTCCTCTTTGACGTTGTTGGTCTACTCACATACCTAGCCTTACATATACGGGACTGACCAGTTTATCTAAAAATATCTGCGCACTTAGAAACCAGTCATTTTAAAATTGTAATACAAATCTGGGATAGCATATTAACTGAGATATGTATACGTTATAGACAGACAGGGTGGGATATTGCTTCTCATAGAGGGCGAGTGTTTGTAGTGTTGAAATTGAAATAGTCACGTTTGTCAGAGTGAGGATTAAGGTGACCGTCAATAAATTAATTTAACATGATATCCAGATATAAATAACAGTGGTTTCTCTCTGTGTTTCCTTAACTTCCGCTTCACTTGGATAGACAGAGAGACTAAGGTAATCCGTAAATGTAGGATTATAAATAGTAAATTATATATTGATTTTTAAAATACTTCTGTTCTGAGATTGTTTGTCTCATTTTCTGTTCAATATTAGTTTTACGTACAGTGATTTTTTGTGTTGTTTATACAGTTAAGGCATTCAAGGTGAATATGGCTAGTCAGACAGTAGACGCTTACTCCTCCAGGGCACCTGGTCTCACCTGACAGGAAACACATTATCTTTCCGACACCTTGGTCTTACTTCAAACAGGAGATGCATGCACCTCCCGAGCACCTGGGTCCGGCGCCATAAACTGAGAATATACTTAAGTCAAAAATCCATATTCTTCTGTTCACCAATGAATTAATAACTGGGATTTGGATTTTATTTAGTTTTATTCCACTGATAAATAGAATTAAACCATTCTGCATTAAAATTTATTTGAACGTTTGATAATAGAATAAATTAAAATGAAATTTTTGACTTAAGTACATTCTCAGTTTATGGCGCCGGACCCTGGTCTTACGTCAGAAGAAGATTCTTACTCCTCCTGACCGGCATCTGGTCTTATCTCTGACAAAAGACACTCCTTCCGGACACAAGGTCTCACTTTTGATAGGAGACGCTTACTCCTCCCGGCCAGCATCTGGTCTCATCTCAGACAGGAGACACTCCTCCCGGACACAAGGTCTCATTTCTGATTGAAGACGCTTACTCCCATGGGCATCTGGTCTCACCTGTGACAGGAGACACTCCTCGTGGACACAAGGTCTCTTTCTGATAGGAGACGCTTACTCATCGCCGGATATCTGGTCTCACTTCTGATAGGAGACACTCCTGCCGGACATCTGATCTCACTTCTGATAGGAGACGCTTACTCCTCCCAGGCATCTGGTCTGAACTCTGACAGGAGACACTCCTCCCGGACACATGGCCTCACTTCTGATTGAAGACGCTTCCTCCTCCCGGGCATCTAGTCTCACCCATGACAGGAGACACTCCTCTCTGACACAAGGTCTCACTTATGATAGGAGACGCTTACTTTTCCCGGGCATCTAGTTTCACCTCTGACAGGAGACATGAGATACTTACTCCTACCGAGTATCAAGACCCATGGTTATGACTTATCCTACTCAACTTTCGGATTGCGACTCAGACTCCGAAATCGTGCTCAGAGGACATCGCTTCTTAAGATCGTGCTCAGTGGATATCCTTTTTTGAAATCATGCTCAGCGGAAATCGCTTCTTGAGATCGTGCCCAGCGGACATCGCATATTGAGATCGTGCCCTGTGGATATCGCTTCTTGAGATTGTGTCCAGTAGATATCGCTTCTTGAGATCGTGCTCAAAAGATACCGCTTCTTGAGATTGTGCTCAATGGATATCGGCTCTTGAGATCGTGCTCAATAGATATCGCTTCTTGAGATCGTGTTCAATAGATATCGCTTCTTGAGATCGTGTTCAATAGATATCGCTTCTTGAGATCGTGTTCAATAGATATCGCTTCTTGAGATCGTGCTCAATGGATATCGGCTCTTGAGATCAAACTTAGCGGAGATAATGCTATAAGATTCTTCTAATTTTGAGAACGAGTGTCGGTGAGTTTAGCACCGCAGGATTTGCGATCGTTCTCAGCGTATGATAGTGATTACATGTATATTGATTAATGCTATTTCAAGGCCCTTCGGAAGCCGAGGGGATGTTGATATAAATATTTTTATATTGTTAAAAGTTATTGGAGTTATTCCTCTTTGATAAAGATTGTTGTGAGGTTCAGTAAGGGGAACGTTCTTAATTTGTTTTAAGTTAATATGTTATCAATTTTACTATTTTAAAAATTCATTTTAGTTTGTTTGCTGACCAGAAAACAAATTTAAAACCAAGGGTTTTTTACGTCTGAATTTTGTTCCTTCTGTTTTACTCTTGTATGGTATTGCATTTACCTTCACAGTTTCACTGTATAGTCAGTACCCAGTAACAATAACAGAAATAAGATAATATAAAGGTATTTAAATAGTCCTCTTGTTGAAAGAACATGTGTTGACGTTCAGCTGATCAGATTAAAAATAAATTATATACAAGGAGGAAATTTTGAAAAAAAAGGAAAAATTAAATAAACAAATTAGTATTTATTAATAATATGCATGTATACAAATTCAATCATGTGTTTATTGTTAGTTTGAAATGGATTACAATGCATGTGGAAACTTCACAAAAACAGTCTCATACATACCTGTTCGATTACTTTGCACGAATGTATTTATTGAACATGTTTATTTCAAATTTGTCGTCATATGAACAGCCGTGTTTTAGTTTCAGAGGATTCGATCGATCATCTGAAAACATGCGGTCGTCGTCTTCTTTCTTCACTTTATTCATGTCGGCGGAGAAGACGCGTATATGAGCATTTGAGAACGCACATGAGTAAGGTAGATACCAATTTCTGATATCGTGCCCAAATCTGAGCAAAATCTCAAACTTTTCCATTCGATCTCATTTCTGCGATTGCTACAGGACTTTAAGCACGTTCTAAGTTCTGAGATCTATCTCAAGAATTTATGGCTTCAAGGCCTGGTCTCATTTCTGGCAGGAGATGATGACTACGTCCAGCCACTTAGTACTACTGCTTGTTTTCAGGTTTCATGAATGTCCACCTCGGTAAATTGCATTTTAGTACCCGTGATAAGGCACCAGATATGTAATCCTCCCGGGCAACTGGCCTCACCTCTGGTATCCAGGTTCCATGGATGTCCACCATGGTACGTTGTTATGAGTACCGCAGTGACATAGCACCAGATACTTACTGCTCCCGGGCACCTGGTCTTACCTCTGGTATCCAGGGATCCGTGAATATCCACTATGGTACGTTGTTGTGAGTACCACAGTGACATAGCACCAGATACTGACTCCTCCTGGGTACCTGGCCTCACCTCTGGTATCCAGGGATACATGAATGTCCACCATGGTACGTTGTTGTGAGTACCACAGTGACATAGCACCAGATACTTACTCCTCCCGGGCACCTGGTCTCACCTCTGGTATCCCGGAATCAATGAATGTCCAGAGTGGTACGTTGTTGTGAGTACCACAGTGACATAGCACCAGATACTTACTCCTCCCGGGCACCTTATCACACTTCTGGTATCCAGGATCTATGAATGACCACCGTGGTACGTTGTCTTGAGTAATACAGTGACATAGCACCAGATACTTATTCCTCCCGGGCACCTGGTGTCGCCTCTGGTATAAAGGGGTCCATGAATGTCCACCATGGTACGCTGTTGTGAGTACCACAGTGACATAGCACCAGATACTTACTCCTGTCGGGCACCTGGTCTCACCTCTGGTATCCCGGAATCAATGAATGTCCAGAGTGGTACGTTGTTGTGAGTACCACAGTGACATAGCACCAGATACTTACTCCTCCCGGGCATCTGATCTGACCTCTGGTATCCAGAGGTCCATGAATGTCCACCACGGTACGTAGTTGTGAGAAGCACAGTGACATAGCACCAGACACTTACTCCTACCGGGTACCTGGTCTCACCTCTGGCGTTAAGGGGTCCATGAATTTTCATCGTGGCGCTTTGTTCCTAGTGTCACAATGACACTGTATCCCTGACTTTCGTATTTCACTTTATTGCTTTTTTAATTCGTAAATAATAAAGCAGAGGTACTATTTATGACATCTATCGTATCCCTCCATTTAGATTTAATAGACTATATGCACAGTTTGTATTGAAGATTCAAGATGAGAAGATATAAGGTCAAGATACGTACGGAGTTTTCACATATACTCATTTCAGCTTTGTCTGTTACTTGGTTACATAGGTTTAGTCCACATGGGCAGCTCTGTAACAAAAATAATCATATGGAATTTCCAATTGGGCAGCTTTGTAACAAAAGAAATTACATGGATTTTCCACATGGGCAGCTCTGCAACAAGAATAATCATATGGAGTTGCCACATGGGCAGCTCTGTAACAAAAGTGATCATATGGAGTTGCCCACATGGACAGTCCTGTAACAAAAGTAATCACATGAAACTGTCCCATTGGCATCTATGTAACAAAAGTAATCATATGGAACTGCCACATGGGCAGCTCTGTAACAAAAAGTAATATTATGGAACTGCCACATGGGCAACTCTGTAACAAAAGTAATCATATGGTACTGGCACATGGGCAGCTCTGTAACAAAAGTAATCACATGGAACTGCCACATGGGTAGATCTATAACAAAAGTAATCATACAGAGCTGCAACATGGACCGCTCTGTAACAAAAGTAATCACATGGAAATGACCTATGGGCAGCTCTGTAACAAAAGTAATCATATGGCATTGCCACACGGGAAGCCCTATAACAAAAGTAATCACAAAAAGTAATTGCTCGATGTGTGCATTTGCAGTAGTTTAGATTTGAAAGTGAAATGTCAGTTGATATTATCAAGAGAAAATGGTTCCATTATTGCCTTGAATTACTGGTTTTACAACTCATGCAGTATAAACATTTTGAGATTATACTCCAACCAGTATACATGTAGTACAGACATTTGTTCAGTAATCTCCTACCTTTTTCATCGAATCAAGTATTGGTCTGTATCCTGTACATCTGCATAAATTTCCTGGAGAGCAAATTTAAAACATAAAACATTATATATTCTACCCTTCATTTAATATGATTTATAGCAAATAGCACAACTGAAAACAAAATAAAATGATTATGGAATCTCACTTAGAATGATTGAGATTCTGAGCTATGGTATGTTTAAATTTGTTGCAGAAGTAATAATGAGGACAAACTGGAAATCTCTCTCAATTTCATTTGCGAGGATTAGGAGATTAGTTTGCTTTTATCGACCTATACTGATATCAGCCTCATCACTGGTTCTGTGAGTAATTGGTATTGTTGAAATCATTGACATTGTAAACCCTAAAAAGTAAAACCTATTTCCAAACACATAAATCTTAAGCTTATTAGAATATCCTCCAGTGTAATAAAAATGTTTGTATCAAATCGCATATTTTTGTAATGTCGTTTTTCCGTGTATATTCTATTATTACCATGTTTTGTGTGCATGTCCTTGGTGATTTTTGTCATCCAGCTTTGTCATATGTCTTCTGTTTTCTTTTTTTAATCATTACAAGACAATATGAAATTTACTGTGTTAATGTCTAAACACATAGGGTACACACTCCAGGGAAATCTCTGTTTACTTTAAGGCCAGTAATTTGTAGTATATACATCGCATGATTCATGGTATTGTCTAATTTTGGAACCGATTTATTTTACATATAAATAGGTATTTGAGTCATACAATGCCTACTGAAGCATCTTTTTGTCCATTCATTTCCTGAAGATTTACATCAGTGCACCAAAGACCTGTTTATTTTGTCAGTTATTTACCTGTACTGTAGAAGTAAATAACTTACCAGAAGGGGAGCCTATATACTCTATGGATACAAGTAAATTTTGCCGTAATGCTTACAATTAATGAAGTAACGTGGAATATTTTTTGTGATGTCCATACCTTCTAAAGCCCTTTCGATATCTTCTTGTGTTGGAGTTGGGTTATTCTTCAGAAGGCAATACATTGTCATCACCATACCCGGGGTGCAAAATCCACACTGCAGGCCGTGCGAATTGACAAAACTTTGCTGTAATAAGGACCATACATGTTTTGGAACAATTTGTATATTTGCATGAACAATGTGGATCAGACAGACGTGCTACAGTTAGGCATGACATAACGTATGAAAAATAGATGGCGACTGCATTATGTCCCCCGTTTTAGAAATGGCAAGCAATATTGATACGTATTTTGTAGTTTTAAGAATGCTCTTGATGAACGATATCCCACACAATATTGACAAATACATTATTAATTATGTTTTACAAAATGTATGCCATAAATAGATGATTATAACCAAGACGGCATTTCAGGAAATTAAGGCTAATGGCATCCCACTACACTAAAAGAAATGAATACGTTGCAATACAAAACACAGAGTATGCGACAAAGAATAAAGCATATACTCATGAAGCATATTGTAAAGGGGTAATCAATCCATTTCAAATGAAACCCACATTACCAATATTACCTTATCCAGTGCATGAAATTTAAAAAAGAAAATCGGAGAGATTACGTGAATATTTGCAATAATGGTAATTAAAAACAACGCCAAATTTTTATTTTAGGATGATTACAACAATGCTTCTTAAAATACCCTTATAGATTACTTTGATGCATTTCGTTTGACAATCGGTAAAGCCGGTCAGCGGAAGACGTTTGTGAGTTCTTCATCCATGCCTATTTACACCAAAATCCCTTAATTAGATCTAAAGCAGTCCATAAAAAATATGCAAATAAATAGCGCGCCATTTTCCTCTTTTAATCTGTTTTTTCTTCTTTAAATTATATTTCTTCACATTAATAGTCATTTAAGATTATCAAGATAATTTAGTAGAAAATACTTGAGGTGATGGAATACCGAGTCATTATTAAAGAATGTAAAAGTTGAAATCATCGCAACCGGAAGGTCTCAATACAGAAATAGACTAAATACATTTTTAATATTTAATTTTTGAACCTGTTGGGACTACGCAGTCAGCAGACATTATAAATCCAAAAGACGGTATGAAATTCTTTTTGAAATATACGTATTTGTTTTCTATATTTCAGCTAAATTATTTATGAAATTGATGAAGTATTCATTGATACGAAATTCTGTACACAATACCACAATTTGGAACTACCTCTCCGGAAAAAAAGACATGGATGTCACTCAGTGGACACACTTTAAATTTAGTTCGTCATTGTTATGGACTACAGACAGCTGTGTACAGCTTGTAGTAGTACTATTGTAAAACATGGTCTCCTCGGACACAATAGCAGAAAATCTCACATTTTACTGTATTCTGTTAGACATGGTCAATAATTGAAAAGTTCTTCATTTTTGTTCTATCATTTTCCTTTGATGTACCTTATCAAAAATGCAATTTTCTCTTGAAAATCAAATAAGATTCAATTTCTACTTATTGTCGTATATATCATATTTCTCATTCTTTGTTTTTCTCATGTGGATTTGTTATTCATGATATCAGTATCTATTTCATATAAACAGTGATATGTTATATACTCTGTATAATTAATGTAATTATCATTACTGATTTGATGACAGTCATACTACGGTTATACTACGGATTTAGTCTCCGCATATTTGTTTTGTAAACATATGTTATAACCGAATGTTGTATAACTTTCTTGTCATATTTAATGAATAATGATTTTACTTATGAAAAAGACGAATTAAAATAAACTTCGAAAACTACTTCAGAGGCTTGTTTTAGTTACAGAAATTTTGTTATCGTGAAAAACACAACGTTACGATAAGACGTTACGATAGTACGGAGAAGCGATTGTCATTTTTTCAGCAGCCATAAACCATTCAACAAGCAAGAGCTTTTGATTGTAATAGTTTATAATATAGATTTTTCACACCAAATATACAATTCATTCCCAGCGTCGTAACACAACTCGCATTTTTGATTGGTTCAATGGAAATTACTGCGCCGAACGTTTTTTTTTTCCGCAAGTGCAAGTAAAGCGCTAGGATTCCTAATGATATAACATGCCATAATTTACGGCATGAGTTTAATATCACATCGGCGCTATAATGACATCACAAATCTATTGTTTCTATTATTTTGCTATAAAGCACCAGACCTGCTCAAATGGTAGTTTGTCAAGGAGAACACTTTTTGCAGCCTATGTCGTCCCATCCTGGATCCATCCCTTGATAGGCTGGCCGAAAAACAACATCACTTACGTGCTTTATCCTATCAAATTTCAGTATATTTATTACAAAACTATTTCAGTTTAAAGAAGCTGAAAATGTAAAATTCTTATAGACGACGAGGGAATGGCAATAGCTCACCTTTGCTTCAGACAAGCTAGACGACGAAGACATGGCAATAGCTCACCTTTGCTTCAGACAAGCTAGACGACAAAGGCATGGCAATAGCTCACCTTTGCTTCAGACAAGCTAGACGACAAAGGCATGACAATAGCTCACCTTTGCTTCAGACAAGCTAGACGACAAAGGCATGGCAATAACTCACCTTTGCTTCAGACAAGCTAGACGACGAAGACATGGCAATAGCTCACCTTTGCTTCAGACAAGCTAGACGACAAAGGCATGGCAATAGCTCACCTTTGCTTCAGACAAGCTAGACGACGAAGACATGGCAATAGCTCACCTTTGGCTCAGACAAGTTAGAAAAAGGCTGGGGATTTAATTGTTGTCAGATATATAATCATGTCTAGCAATCAAAAGATGAATTGGAAGTAAATATCTTCCGTGTTAAGGAAAGAGATGACACATTAACGATCCCTGGTTGCCTGAAGCCAGGATGCGTGGTACTTAATTCAGATGGTCAATAAAGGTGGCTCAAGCAAAACTTAGCATTGAATTTTCTTATTAATCATGCATGCTAGTACTTGATCTATCATAGAAAGCATACCATAATTTCAATTGGCCTTTGCGTGTAAATTTTTGTTTTTCTGTGAGAGATTTCCCCGTTATAAATCACATAGAATAGTGAAAAACCTGACTAGAAAACACAGTCTGAAACAGTATGTAATACTTTGTGTGGATAATATTATGTCACATTCCTCTCCTAATTAATTTAAATGCATATTTTACAAATTAATGATTGTTTCTTAAAAAAAAAACACTTTTAAAATACATCATGATGTACGTAAAATGCATTACTGTTCACATCGTCAAGCATTCCCAGTTTTCTTGCCATGACCACTATAAAGAAAACGATTTTTCATCCGGGTATATTTTTATGTCTTAATGACTTCTTCTTACCATGAACCCTGGTAATGGAGTAAGATTTATGTGATATTACATGCTTTATCTCATCCTCCTTCATTCTTTTCTTATCACAATGAAATCAATAATTGCTATTTATAAAAAGAGGATAAAAATTCTTTGAAAATGGTAGTGTCAGCATTTCAGTAGACATATAAAGAAATATTCTATAAATCTTAACTATAGCAGATTTTTGTCTACTGCACTGCATTGAACCCAAGGGCAATCTCACTGAATATCCTACATAAAAACCCCAATAAAACAAGAAGTCCCCATGCGCCTATATCGCTCACCTACGGAAGATTTGCTTATGTTTTACAAACAACTAATTGTTACAGAAATTCACAGATACATATATTCTCTTGTGTATTGTGTTTTGACAAGTGGATAATTTCTTGAAACATGTTAAACTATACAAAATAAAGACAATGACACCCATATGTGTAAGAAAACTTAAGTCAGAATACTTTTTTTCAAACTAATGTTCTTAAATGATTTAGTAAACATATTGAGTGCTGCAAAACATTAAAAAAACGCTTTGGTGTAAAATGAACAAAGCAAATTGACTTCTGTGGAGTTTGATCCAATCACTGTCAGCATATCTGCACTGGTCTGTATCAAAATTAGGGAACAAAATTAAACAAGAAAAAATTTAACCGCTTAGTCTATCAAGTATGAAAACTGAGCGCCGCAATACACTTGAAAACTAATTTTGATGTGAAATGAAGTAACAAATTTGAGTCTTGTAGGATTTGAACCGCTATCCTTTGTCTTGCCAACACTGAGCAATAAAAAAGAGAGAAAAAGATGAGAGAGAGAGAGAAAGAGAGAGAGAGAGAGCTAAACATGACATTTTCATACTACTCTTGAAATTCAGAGAGAGAATCCAATCAACACATAACAAAAAAAAAGAAAAAAAAATCACAAAAGCAAGACAAATTATAATAAAAAAAGACCGGAAAATGATTTCGGAATGGAACAAAAACCTCGGCACTTTAGAGACACCCTTCTATATCATTCATGTACATTCTGTCTAAGCAGTTGGTTTGAAGAGGTTTGTAAATGGAGGATAACACTCTTGCGCCAATGTCGTCCCGCCGGGGATCCATTCTCTGAAGGATCTGGTAGTAAAACAGCGACATTTGCAGGGGATCGTTAGTACTTTATCCCTACAAGGTTTGATCAATGGTTCTAGAGAAGTCAACAAGGGTTTTCAGAAGACAACAGAGCTAGCCGTATGGCACGTTTCTATTAGATAATTTATTTGTAAAGCAATTTTTTTATTTCAAAAACTGATCGGATGAAAGCTCTGGTCACACTTAATCTATAAGTGAATTTCATATCTCTAACATTTCAAAAGAATTGAATGTTTTATCATTGTGCTAAGTTACATGTGAGTTTGTGCCAAAATGTGTTCCATTCCGTTGACTAATCAAAAGTGAGCATATGACTATTAGTAGTCACGTGCTCATTTTTGATTAGTCAAAATTAAAAATAAGGAAACGACACCTGTATTAGAATTTTCCATGTAAAGCATTGCTTTAATTCATATATTTCTCTTCTCTTAGTGTAAGGTATTGTGTTGATAACGTTACCTGGATGTAATGGAGTCCATTCTTCGTACTACCGATTCCCTCCACAGTGGTAACAGCCATCCCATGGAGATAGCATAGCGGTATCATGCAAGCATTGGTCGAGAAGTTACTGTTACTGGTCAAGGATATCTCACAAATCGGATATTGCTTGTGACCTCCCAAACATTCAAAATATTTAAGATGTATTTGATATCGAAATTGAAATACTTTACGTATAGAGGCATTTAACTTACTTATATCATTGCATTTACAGTACAGAGTATGAAGAAGGACATAAGACAGATGTGATTATCTCCCGTTTATCTACAGTTCGCACTGTAATTGACTCGTTTATGTAAAGCTAAGCTCGGCGAATGCATTATCCTGAGGATACATGACTTTGTTGAGATGGATGTTGTAGTACGACATCATGACTGTGCAGGCTCCACACGCCCCTTGGCCGCAGGCTTCCTTGGCGCCCGTCAGGTATACTGGGCTAGTGTTAAGGTCATATCATCACAACACTCACTTCACATAAAACCTTAATACAGCATTTTTTGATTTAATAAGTATTTTAATGCATGCTTTGATGCTGACTGGTACAAAAGTATATATACATAATGGGTATGGCTTGAAGGTCTTAACACTGAATACTGAATGAATATACTGCATTCAGCTCTGTGTTTTGGAGAATATTATATACTGCCACAGCGTCCACAATCGACAATACACTAGATATATAACACATATTTGTGCACTGTCATCGATTTTCTGACAATATCTGAGTCGACGCCAACTGACGAGTCGTCACAGTGTTTGACGTCAAATACCTGCTCGTATGGGAATTATCTGACACACTTGACACAATTATGGATCTTCCTTAAAACATTCCACAAAGATTGCAACAAAACTAAATCTTATCAGCTTAAGTTATACATTCATTTTTATAATGAAGTTCTTAAAAACAAGAAACAAGAGACCCAAGTGGTCCTATATTGTTCAACTGAACACAAATTGCTCATTCGCAAACAAATAACTGTTTTTGACATCCGACGGTATACTTGCTTCTCTACAATAAATAAATTAAGACAATGACACAAAAAGGGTAAAAAAGATTCAGTCAAATTCTTTTTTCCCATTCTTAAATGAAATAAGTAACATATTGAGTACCGCAAAACATTTAAAAATTTGTTATAGTGTTGCTGAATGAATTGAACTGTTTTCCCTCAGCATGCCAAAACTGGCCTATGTCAAAATCAAACAAAAAACTATAAAAGTTAGTTTTGACATGAAATATTTAAACTACCTTTCATATAGATACTTTCTTACAAAAGTTGGCAAATAAAATCTCTGTCTCACTCTCTCTCTCTATGTATGTACATGTATATATATATATATGTGCAGCTGTGTTACAACCCGTTTTGTAATAAAAACCGTTTTACAGTAGAAATAGAAATAGAAATAGAAATATTGCAAAACGGGTTGAGGTTCCTTATTGCAAAGCGAAATTTTGGTAACAACCCGTTTTGCAATAAAACCCATTTTGCAATAAACTTTTCTCAAACGCTTTTCTCAAATCCACTGGAAATGAATGGAAACTATAAAATCAAGTCTCAATATGAGGTTTTAAGAAAAGAGCAAAGAGTAAACCAGACTCGAAACCATCTAACGCCTGCATCTCGCAAAATACCTCGCAAATTTAATAATGAACCACTGTGACGTACATGCGACTTAATCGCATTACACTTACAACGGGCGACAGACTAAGACTGTCACCGGGTCTGATATAAATGGTTGGGTATCCGTTAAGCCTGACAATCAGTTAAAAGAAATGGTTTACCCTTTGTGTACCTCATTAGAGGGTTATTTGAAATGGTGATCTTGGTAATTTTTTCGATGACAATATCCGGTAATGCAAGAATGTTGGACCCAAGTTCTTCATTTTTCCTGTGAACCCGTTTTGCATTTCTTGTAACGTTATATGTTAATCAATGAATATAGTGGTTGAAATCACTTTCGATACATATTTTGAGATGTTTTAACACATATGTACATGGAATCACTGTCTATAACTCTTATTTTAAGGTCATACTTCATTTTTTTCTGAACACATCACGTCTTACAACCTCATACTGAGATATGTTTTTATAGCTTCCAATCATTTGCAATAGATATATGCGTGTAAAATTTATTGCAAAACGGATTTTATTGCAAAATGGGTTGTTACCAAAATTTTACTTTGTAATTAGACTCTCCAACCCGTTTTGCAATAAAATTATTGCATTTCTGAGTTTATGTCGTCCAATGATGAGTCGTGATTGAAATTACTATCTATACATATTTTGAGGTGTTTTAACACATATATGTATGAAATCGATCACTTTCCATAACTTATTTTAAGGTAATTTTTCTGAACATATCACGTCTTAACCTTAACCTTAACTGATACTTGACTTTAAATTTTCCAGTCATTTTCAGTAGATATATGCGTTTGAGAAAGTTGATTGCTCAGGGATTTTATTGCAAAATGGGTTGTTACCAAAATTTCACTTTGCAATAAGTCACCCCAACCCGTTTTGCAATAATTTTATTGCAAAACGGGTTGTAACACAGCTGGCCTGAAGAAGGTTTTTTCAAAGAAAGGTGCCCTTTAGGTCACGTGGGCACATATTATCCCATCCTGAAATCACTCCTTTACAGATCTGATCGAAAACATCAACAATTGTGAGGAACATTATATCTACCAAGTTCCATCAAAATCTATCAATTAGTTCAATCAAAAATCAAACTAATAGTATAACCATCTCTTTTTGTTACATAATCCTACCAATTATTTCTGTATCTCATGCATCACATGGAAAAATGAAATTTGTGTCAGTTCTGGTGGACAAAGACTTTAATAGTATACGAACTTGGTCAAGTCGTGTGGTATTTCTTTAAAGAATTCGGTGAATGCATTTAGTTCCCATGTACCGCATGCAGCCGCTGAACTGTTACTTGATATGTACTACAAGACTTCAGTTTGAAAACAGAACTGTATGTATTTTACTCAACCCCTACAAAGTAGACATCTAAGACATTAATTGTAACTAAGAACAAATAGAAATCAATGCAAATATCAAAATAGTTTGGTTTTAATTCTTCTCTGTGGAATCCTCATAACTATCTGATTCAGAGAAAAGGATACATGTTCGTCTCAAATACTGCAAGAGCGTCATTTCTGGGTTGGGAGTATCGAGGACATTCTGGGAAATATAGAAATATAAAAGTGTAGAATTCGGCCATTTTATTCCTTTAATTCACGTCGTCCAAATGCAAAAAGAAAGAATAAAAAAATAAGAAAGAAAATAACCCCAAACAAAACAAACGTACAATCTAACAAACAAGCAAAAAATAAAATGAAAGGACTTGAAAGTCCTCAAGGTCGGAATTGCATGGTCAAGTACATCAAAGGTAATAAAGTCGTGGTCCACCAAGAGATCACACACCAAGCGTGTAATGTTTAGGATCAGTATTGACAAAAACACGGTCTGCGCACATGTGCTCGTTTTCATATAAACAACGGCTCCGCCCTGTACACCCCTGTTAGTCTCCGTCTCGTACTATATAGTTATCTCATTCTTTCTTATCACTTTTGATCTTGACAGTAGTGTGAAATTAGCAATCTGGACAGTCTCCCGCTGTACATGTACGTTTGGGGAAAACCACGTCTACACATGCAGATCTATAAATAACTGGCTATTTTTAGTAGCATTACATATCAACAACTACCAAGACGTTTGTTTATCGTTGTGACGAGAAGATTGTAGAGTACTTTGAATTCCACTGCTATAAAAAGAAGCGATATTCTCAAGTTTTATTGATTATAATACAACGGATATTAGTACGGACTAGTAGTGTACTTCTTAAATTACGGCACAGCCACACAATAATGTCAATCGTACTTTTTCGGGACTTTCAGTCGAGTATTCGGAAAGACTGTATGTCCTTCAGCGCATGAATATAACTCGTCTAAATCGATGGAATAACGGCACATCTATTTTCTCATCTGATCAAACTTATCTTGTATTGCCTCGTACAATATGAACTATAAGCACTAAAAGTAAATCTAATCACGCTTTTTCTAAATATCGACGCACTATTTATACACGAGGAGGTATTTTCTGCGTTCCACGCGTTCACCACAGCATATTGTAACGACTAGGGTCTGGAATTGCTACGCAATTCCGACCAAAAAAACCCCACAAAAACAACTAATGAATAAATAGAAACGTAAATCGAAAACGTATCTATTGTAATCATTGTGTTACTATGACTGGGTTACTGCTACTTAATATAGCAGGCTATTCATCAATATATCAGGCTATTCATCAATATATCAGGCTATTCATCAATATATCAGGCTATTCATCAATATAGCAGGCTATTCATCAATATAGCAGGCTATTCATCAATATATCAGGCTATTCATCAATATAGCAGGCTATTCATCAATATAGCAGGCTATTCATCAAAATAGCAGGCTATACATCAATATATCAGGTTATTCATCAATGTAGCAGGCTATTCATCAATATAGCAGGCTATTCATCAATATAACAGGCTATTCATCAATATAGCAGGCTATTCATCAATACATCAGGCTATTCATCAATATACCAGGCTATTCATCAATGTAGCAGGCTATCCATCAATATAGCAGGCTATTCATCAATATAGCAGACTATTCATCAATATAGCAGGCTATTCATCCATACTTTGCTGGTTTTTTTCATCTAAATTGACAACAACTTAAAACAAAGTTCTGACATCGGGAAAGGGCAAAGATTACTTGTCTAATTCCAACACTGTGAGGCTAACATGATATACGAGTCTTCCCTGAAAGTCGATGATTGTGAAGGTTTTATAAATACATACATTATCCTATGTATTCTCATCAATGCCATATGGTGTACCTTTTGTCCATTGACGAAGAATGTTAGTTTATCTGCCATGATTGTGTCACGGAGTGTTTAGTTGTAGATGTTCCTTCTCTGAAAAACAATATTCATATAACATATTATATTTTGTTTGTAAATTTCCAAATCTATCATTCTTAAGAACTACGATGTTCCAGGCATGACGACATTAACACACGACATCATGCAAAAAAAAAAAAAAAATCAAAGGACCTGAAGGTTCTGAAAGATACTCTTACTCACATCTTGTTGTGAGTAGAGATCTATATATATAATGTATAACACTAAGGACACCTCGACCTCATTTTATATGAAATTTATTGTTATGAGGTAGTGTTTATAAGGTTATCCCAATCATGTGTGATTCAATGGCAGTGGTGGGTTCAGTGGAAAGGGGTGGGGAAGGGGTTGGGGCTCTTCCCCCTTCAGCCACATATTTACAAGTAAAACTCATAATATGGCACCAAAAATGGCCCAGTAGTTAACTAATTATACACATGTGGGCCCCCCTTTTCGGAAATCCTGGATGCGCCACTGCGTGGAGTGTCCATCTTTCCCAGTTAGGTGTTTTTGATTTTTATTTATGCTGATTAGAATAGTTAAAGGCTAGAATGGTTATTAAAATAAGGCGATGAGATTGATGAACTAAAAGCAACAGTATTCCACGCAACACATGTCCCTTTAGTGAATGCTACATGCTTCATTATGATGTTTTCCACATACGTCCTTAATTCTTAGTAGCAGTGTATTGCAATGAAAATAGTCCGAGATTCTCTGCCCTTCTCCCACTTTTGATATCGGCGGTTTGTGGAAATTCCAACGTTTGATGAACAAAGTCTCTCAGACCATCTCTCACAAACCACCGATATCAAAAGTGGGAAAAGGGCAGAGAATCTCGACCTACAATTAAAATTGTATAGTATTCCCTAGACAAGTCGATTTGACTGTAGTTCGGGTAAAAGACTGATTAACTGATTGATTGATTGATTATTGTTTCACGTCACTCCACGATTATTTCACGTATACGATGACGGCATCTACCTGATGCTTTGCAATCAAATTTAGACCTTTGCAACGGACCCACCCGAAGCAGTGAGGGCCTTTAACGTGCCACGATCAAGAGCCGAGTACCTTATCCACTAGGCTCCACCGGCTTCGGGTAAAAGAGAGTACGAATAAAAAATTAAATCATAAAACACATCGTTATACATTTGTAGTTTGAAATGTTTTATCCTTATTATTATATGAAATGTGCGGAAAAAACCCATTTCAAAGTGTGAAAATTAAGAGAAAAGAGAAGAAACGAGGAAATCAACGATTACACGTACGAATGTTGGTTACCACGGATGTTGATCCTGCGAACAGACTGATGAATATAAATTCATACACCGTCGCTTTCGCCTTGGCGGGGGAGGGGACGTTTTCTAAAAGATTCCGCACGATTGTTGTCAAAACTTATCTTTAAAAAGACTCTTACATTGAATAGATTAAATCATCACAGCTGTCCTCGCTAGAATAGACAAACTCTGACACAGACATCGCATTATTTCATCAAAGGTTGTAGTTGGGTGGACGTAAATCTGACCTTTGAACTTTAAGCACGATAACAGTAATATACTCCTTGATAAGGAGTATCTTAAAAACACAGCCCCAGGTCATAATCATCTCAGGGACATTAAATACAATTATTAATACGCCTGTAATATATTTAGAAAGTAAGTTCAAGGTCAAGGTTACAAGGTCAAAAGAGGTGTCACCAAAAAGAATGCTTTGGTCATTATGAATCTTCACATGTAATACCAAAACCCCAATTCTAATGATTCAAACGATAAAACCCAGAATAAAGTTTTTGAAAAGTATTTAAAGGTCATTAGGTCAAACGAAATGGCACCAAATGAAAGCTCTGCTCATAAAGAATTCACATATGAAATATCAAAGCCCCATCTCTAACGGTTCAAACGATAAACCCCCAGAAGAAAGTTTTCGAAAAGTAGGTCAAACCAAAGGTCAAAAGTAATGGCAGCAAATGAAAGTTCTTGTCATAAGAACCTTCATGTAAAATATGTAAAAACAAATCTTCATACTAAATTTGACCGCCGTAATTCTATTTTGGTTACCATTCGACATTCCTATATATATCACTGTTTAAAATAGGTTTATAGTACACAGAAAACGTTATCTGCACTATGACTCACAATACATTGTAGAACTTCCAAGTCGCAACAAGACAGGTATAAATGAGCATGCAGATAATGGTGGTCAGGTGCTTGCTTATAGCTTGTCATAAGTTGATCCATCATAATGGTGGGCAGGTGTTTGCTTATTACTTGTCATAAATTATGTCATCATAATGGTGGACAGGTGCTTGCTTATTACTTGTCATAAATTATGTCATCATAATGGTGGACAGGTGCTTGCTTATTACTTGTCATAAATTATGTCATCATAATGGTGGACAGGTGCTTGCTTATTACTTGTCATAAGTTAAAACGTATGTCATCATACTGAAGGCATAAAAGGCGGTAATCCCGATAAAAATAAATACCATTCTCGTATTTTTAAAGAATTTCGATCAGTTTACTTATGGGATCGCTTTGCTTCAATTCAATTCAATTCATATTAAAACAATTATTTTCACCTGATTAATTTTTCATAGCACCTGTACCTAAAGAAGTGACCTGCATATCAAGTAATGAGACATATTTCATTACATTCATTTCATTTTATATCGCTTTTTAAGACATATTTCATTATGTACAATTAATTCATTTCATTTTTTGTATCGTGGTATTCGACATATTCTATTGCTTATTATTTTGATATCGTGTTATTTGACATATTTCATTGTTATATTGTGTCATAAAACTTATTTCATTACATTTATTACATTGTTATATCGTGTTATAAAACATATTTCATTACATTTATTTCATTGTTATGTATCATGTTATAAGACGTATTTCATTTCATTTATTACATTTTTATACCTCACATGATATTTCATTAGGGAGCAACCCTCTGATTTTTAAGGGGGGGGGGGGGGGGGGGCAGGAAGACTGTCACCGGCCTGAATATTTTTGTTGCCTAATTACAGAGCCGGGTTATTTTATTTTCCCCCCATATTTGAGCCGGACTTTTTTTATGCAAAGTCTTCCTCCGCCCCCCTAAAAATCAAATGGTTGCTCCCTTACACTTTTAATACTTTGCCCTATACTTTTGCCCGTACTTTCGTAGATACAATTGTTCCAATTTTCAAATTCAAAGGCACATCCATCACTGTCACTAACAGTCCATTAATTAGGTCAAAATATGAGGCGGTGAACCAAGTTGGTGCCACTAGGTCAAATAATCCTCCTGTTGTGTTAAGACATCAATAGAAACAAACACTATATAAGGGCGGATCCAATTTAAAGGCGGGAGATGGGTTGTATACATCAACTGTAGTAATTCTCACTCGTTAATTACATAAAGTGTGCACGCGTGTATATACACGATAAATATAAACTGTGCGCACATGTGTGTACAAGATAAATAAAACGCAGTACGGAACCATTGACGTGTCACGTCTACAGTAAAACACGGAACCTCGGCTTGAAATGGTCTCATTAAATGACAAGATATGGACGATTCACAGACTGGACCTCATGGTCACTAGTCATGCACCTAACCCAAATGAACCTCCATCAATAACACACAGTATAAAGCACACATGTGCGAGAACACTCTTACCTTAGATCCAGTTCGATACTACAATAAAGTCAATATGTGGAAAAGTACACAGTTGTATAATTGTCAACGACCTCGAGGAAAGTGTTGATATAGGGGAAACCTGCCATCTACAGTGCATAGATACTGTAGTATGGATGTCCTGCAATTACTCCAATCCAGAACACAAAACAGTGTGAAGGGCAAATATTAGTACAGTCAGGCGTTCTGACATCACTGAGCAGAAAGACACGTAAGAAATAAGCTGATGAAAGCGGAACATAATTATCATGAAAATAGACGTACTTTGTTTACTCAGGATCGAGTGTATTACTTATCTTTATTAATTATTTTTGTTTTCTTTTTTATACGCCCGCATTTAAAAATGTGGGCGTATTATGCTATACCGCTGTCGTCCGTCCGTCCGTCCGTCCATCCATCCATCCTTGTCCGGACTTCTCCTCCTTAACTAAAGGGGGAACAAAACTTTTAGTAGTGTCATATGAAAGGGTGTGACTTGTAGTTGTGCATGTGGGTTTCAAAGTTGGGGTCAGGCCCCTGGGGTGGGGGAAAATGGGCGGGGTCGGAAAAGCTTGTCCGGGCTTCTCCTCCTTAACTAAAGGTGGAACAAAACTTTTGATGGTCTCATATGAAAGGATGTGGCTTGTAGTTGTGCATGTGGGTTTCAAAGTTGGTGTCAGGCCCCTGGGGTGGGGGAAAATGGGCGGGGTCGGAAAAGCTTGTCCGGGCTTCTCCTCCTTAACTAAAGGTGGAACAAAACTTTTGATGGTTTCATATGAAAGGATGTGGCTTGTAGTTGTGTATGTGGGTTTCAAAGTTGGGGTCAGGCCCCTGGGGTGGGGGAAAATGGGCGAGGTCGGAAAAGCTTGTCCGGGCCTCTCCTCCTTAACTAAAGGGGGAAGAAAAGTTTTGATTGTGTTATATGAAAGGATGTGGCTTGTAGTTGTGCATGTGGGTTTCAAAGTTGGGGTCAGTCCCCTGGGGTGGGGGGAAAATGTGCAGGGTCGGAAAGGTTTTCCTCCTTATCTAAAGGGGGAAGAAAAGTTTTGATGGTGTCATATGAAAGGATGTGGCTTGTAGACCACAATAAAACATGATGCGGGCGTATCATGCACCCGTTAGCGGTGCCCTTTTACTAAACAGATGTACATGGTTCCATTAAATATACGAATACACGATTTCTTTGTAAGGTAAAAATGAAATGCCTTTTTATAAATAAAAGTCGAGGCATATTAATCATGATATGATATGATTATACTTCATTAATGTAGATTTATGATATGATTATAATACCATAATGTAGGTATATGATATGATTATAATACATTAATGTAGATATATGATATGATTATAATACATAAATGTAGATATATGATATGATTATAATACATAAATGTAGATATATGATATGATTATAATGCATTAATGTAGATATATCAATTGATTATAATACCTTAATGTAGATATATGATATGATTATAATACCTTAATGTAGATATATGATATGATTATAATACATTAATGTAAATATATGATATGATTATAATACGTAAATGTAGATATATGATATGATTATAATGCATTAATGTAGATATATCAATTGATTATAATACCTTAATATAGATATATGATATGATTATAATACATTAATGTAAATATATGATATGATTATAATACCATAATGTAGGTATATGATATGATTATAATACATTGATGTCAATTGATTATAATACATTAATATAGATATATGATATGATTATAATACATTAATATAGATATATGATATAATTATAATACCTTAATGTAGATATATGATATGATTATAACGCATTAATATAGATATATGATATGATTATAATACCTTAATGTAGATATATGATATGATTATAATACATTAATGTAGATATATCAATTGATTATAATACATTAATGTAGATATACGATATGATTATAATACATTAATGTAGATATATGATATGATTATAATACATTAATGTAGATATATCAATTGATTATAGTACATTAATGTAGATATATGATATGATTATAATACATTAATGTAGATATATGATATGATTATAATACTTTGAGGTAGATATATGGTTTACATAAAAATGTCATATATATGAGTAAAGGGGGATCGGATGACATCTCACCTGTTTTCAATAACGCATTTATTACATTTAATTTTCTGAAATAAATAAATAAATTAAAACAAAACAAAACAAAAATAACGTTAGTGATACTTTGAATAATTTGTAACTGAATTAAGTGACCATTTCTTAGATTTATTATTATATCTCGTTTTATTTCATTTTTCCCATTCAAATATAATTAATAATAGAAGATTGAGGTTTTTAAGACACTTCAAGTTCAAACTTTGTCAGCTTTTAGGGTTATATATCAGACTTTTCTTCAGCTGTTAGGGTTATTTTTCTTTCATATTCAGACTTTTCTTCAGCTGTTAGGGTTATTGTGTTTTCATATTCAGACTTTTCTTCAGCTGTTAGGGTTATTTTTCTTTCATATTCAGACTTTTCTTCAGCTGTTCGGGTTGATTTTCTTTCATATTCAGACTTTTCTTCAGCTGTTAGGTTATTGTTCTTTCATATTCAGACTTTTCTTCAGCTGTTAGGGTTATCAGACTTTTCTTCAGCTGTTAGGGTTATTTTTCTTTCATATTCAGACTTTTCTTCAGCTGTTAGGGTTATTGTTTTTTCATATTCAGACTTTTCTTCAGCTGTTAGGGTTATTTTTCTTTCATATTCAGACTTTTCTTCAGCTGTTCGGGTTGATTTTCTTTCTTATTCAGACTTTTCTTCAGCTGTTGGGGTTATTTTTCTTTCATGTTCAGACATTTCTTCAGCTGTTGGGGTTATTTTTCTTTCATATTCAGACCTTTCCTCAGCATTAAGAGTTATTTGTCGTGGATGTTCTGATTTTTCGTCAGCAGTAATAATCTTTATTAATAGAAATGTGATGTTTCTGAATCATTGATATTGTATTTCCTACTTTTATATGGAGACACATAAAAAGACTTTCTTGTTTTAATTATGTTCTTTCAACCAAATAATTCTTTTCCATTATCATCTATTTTCTTATTTATTGTTTTCCTGCATATCTTTTTTCAAGGACAAAGTTGCAAAAATATGTTGTTGAACATTCATCCTCCACTTTCCACTTGGCCTTGGTTCTCTCTGTCATTCCCTGTATTTCATTTTCTCGCGGATGTCTTTCAATTATCTTTCAGTAAGTTCAATTTCTGCCATACTTATTTTCATTAAATCCTTCAATTGGTAACATTCTAAAAGTTTAATTTCTTTCAGTTTTTTTTTTTTTTTTATCTTTTTCTGACCCTTTTTTGTGCAAAGATCATGATATTGTTTTGCCCCTTATGACAAGTTTTAGACGTTCCCAAACTTGTGTAACATGTTCAGAATTTTCAGAGTTTTAATTTATACAATGGGAGTGTTTCTTTTATACATAGTTTAATTTCTAGAATATAATAACTCCAGTTACCTCGTCAACGACTTTGAACGATGAATTTTAAAGTAATGAAACTCGACTGATCATAATTTTAACTCGTCAGTTTCTCTTAATCGCTAGATTATTATGTGAACTCACCAGATCGGTATGTATACTCGACAAAAGGTTCTTTTCGACTCAACAGATCATTACATTAACTTGTCAGTTTCTTCTTAACTCGCCAGGGTAGTATGTAAACTGGTCAGATCAATGTGTAAACTGGCTAGAATATTATGTAAACTGGCCAGATCATTATGTAAACTGGCCAGATCATTATGTAAACTGGTAAGATCATTATGTAAACCGACCAGATCATTATATAAACCGACCAGATCATTATGTTAACTGGCCAGATCATTATGTAAACTGGCCAGATCATTATGTAAACTGACCAGATCATTGTGTAAACTGGCCAGATCATTATATAAACTGGCCATAACAAATGTAAGCTGGCCTGATCATCATGTAAACTGGCCAGATCATTATATAAACTGGCCAGATCATTGTGTAAACTGGTCAGATCATTGTGTAAACTGGCCAGATCATTATGTAAACTGGCCAGATCATTATGTAAACTGGCCAGATCATTGTGTAAACTGGCCAGATCATTATGTAAACTGGCCAGATCATTGTGTAAACTGGCCAGATCATTATGTAAACTGGCCAGATCATTGTGTAAACTGGCCAGATCATTACGTAATATCGTTCGATTATTTTATAAACTGGCCAGATCGTTATGTAAACTTGCCAAAGTTTATTTTTTACTCAGCAGATTATATAATTATTACGTTAACTCGTTAGAGGTTATTTTTAACTCGGCAGATTATTATGTAAACTCGTTAGATTATTATGTAAACTCGATAAATCATTATGTAAACTGGCCAGATTATTATGTAAAGTGGCCAGATCATTATGTAAAGTGGCCAGATCATTATATAAGCTCGTTAGATCATTTTTCCTTCCTAACACGCCAAATCAGTATGTTGACCTATCAGATCATTATTTAACTCGTCATATTTTTATTTCAGATCATCAGATCATTATGTAAACTCACCAGATCGTTATGTGAACTTGTCAGAGCATTATATAAACTTCATAATGTAAATTCACCACTTCACATATCAGTGATATAGTGCATAAAAGAAGGGATATAACGGGGGTGGGGTGGGGTGGGGGCAGAAGTCCCCCTTTCATAAGTGGAATTTGGCCAGAAGTTCAAGTGGGTGGGTGTAATTTTTTATCTCAAATTTCATTTGTTTTTTTTTTTTGATAGTTGATTTTGACTGAACGTGGCAAATCATGACCTTCCACTTTTTCGATGTCCTTTACGCCTTGGAATATTTCTGATGAGGTCGACATAACTCTTTGACAAATCTAAGTAATATATCAAGTATTTACAATCTGATAAATCTGAATAATATACCCAGTTTCTACAATCTGACAAATCTGAATAATATACTAAGCATCTACAATCTGACAAATCTGAATAATATGCAAAGCATCTACAATCTGACAAATCTGAATAATATACCAAGTATCTACAATCTGACAAATCTGAATAATATACCAAGCATCTACAATCTGACAAATCAGAATAATATACCAAGTATCTACAATCTGACAAATCTGAATAATATACCAAGTATCTACAATCTGACAAATCTGAATAATATACCAAGCATCTACAATCTGACAAATCTGAATAATATACCAAGCATCTACAATCTGACAAATCAGAATAATATACCAAGTATCTACAATATGACAAATCTGAATAATATACCAAGTATCTACAACCTGACAAATCTGAATAACATACCAAGTCTCTACAATCTGACAAATCTGAATAATATACCAAGTATCTACAATCTGACAAATCTGAATAATATACCAAGTCTCTACAATCTGACAAATCTGACAAATCTGAATAATATACCAAGTATCTACAATCTGACAAATCCGGATAATATACCATATATCTACAATCTGACAAATCTGAATAATATACCAAGCATCTACAATCTGACAAATCTGATTAATATACCAAGCATCTACGATCTGACAAATCTGAATAATATGCCAAGCATCTACAATCTGACAAATCCGGATAATATGCCAAGTATCTACAATCTGATAAATCCGGATAATATACCATATATCTACAATCTGACAAATCTGAATAATATACCAAGTATCTACAATCTGACAAATCTGAATAATATACCAAGTATCTACAATCTGACAAATCTGAATAATATACCAAGCATCTACAATCTGACAAATCTGAATAATATACCAAGCATCTACAACCTGACAAATCTGAATAATATACCAAGTATCTACAATCTGACAAATCTGAATAATATACCAAGCATCTACAACCTGACAAATCCGGATAATATACCATATATCTACAACCTGACAAATCTGAATAATATACCAAGCATCTACAATCTGACAAATCTGAATAATATACCAAGTATCTACAATCTGACAAATCCGGATAATATACCATATATCTACAATCTGACAAACCAACAGAATTTAAACCATTCGACATATCCTCTGATAAGTAGGCATTTTGACACTGGCAATAACATGTCGCCATGAAAGTCGATAAATTGTGAATATTTTCTTAATCGTGTCCTCGTTATCTGGCTTTCTCGTTTGACGTTCTGATTCATATCTATTTAGCTGATAAGATGCCGGTCACTTTCAATATATAGTATATTTAAATAAACTGGTTTAATTTGTAATATAAAAGTAGTATGCAATGGCTGATCCAGGATTTCTGAAAAGAAAACCAAAAGGGGGTGTGGGGATGGGGAGGCATATAAAAGTGGAGTGTAAGTCAAATTCTCAAACGTGTTGGGTGCTACATGTGGAGATTTACTCATTTTATTTCAGTGATTTCAACCTTATCATCTCTTGTAAATCTGTGGCGTAATCCACCTCTGATATGTATTGTAAATATGTCTGAACCAGGACAATAAAGTATGTAATAAACATATGCTTGAACTAAAACAAAAACATGAATTTTAGAAGCAATGAAGCATTGTGTGCATGTATGAACTAAAACAATAGTGTGTATATAGTACTCACGTCTCATTTAGTACCTCCTTCAGCATCGATGTACGGTAAATGCAAAATAATGGAAGACAAGGTATTGGAAGTGTATGTAAATAACTAGAAAGCAACAATCTGAAATGCCTACCAATGACCATGAAGGGCAGGTGGTGCGTGCATGTGACTCTACATTTGAAAGTGGGGCACAAATGGGTTTTGGTTTTCCACCTTTAAGGGTTATCCGTCCATAAGAAAATTCTAGTAAAAAATACGTACTTTTTCAAAAAATGTATGTATGTATACTTATATGGAATAAGTGCTTTAGAAACTAAGCTTTAAATGTATGAAATATTTGTTACCTTAATTGTAATCACATGTATTTGTATGCATTTATGTACATATATATGTATGTATATTTATAATTACTATTACATAATTCGTAAAAACTGCAATGTATCGCATGCCCAATTATTTATACTCATTCACTCTCTGCTGTCATTGTAAGAATTTAGTTACTTGAATCTGTCTCTGATCTGTATTCCTCCGCATTGTCATCCTCCAGAGTTTCCCTTACATAGACGTCTGATTCCTCATTTCAGCATTATACTTTATGACGTCATGTGCATTTTAATTGGCGTATACTAGTATACGTATATATGCATATATAAACTACAGTGTATATATGTACATGTGTATGTGCATGTACATTTACACGTATCTTGGTATATATGTCTATAACTATGTGTTGTTCCTTTCTTTTTCTTTTCTATTGTATATACAATGTATTCTTTGATGGATGAAAACTGTTTGTAAATATGTTTATGTAGATGTCATAATATATACTAATCTCTGACAAACAGGTAATAAAGAATGAATGAATAAAACACTTCTTATTTGTAGTATATCTTTCCTTCATAGTTCAGTATTAATTTTAGAATCCGTTATATATGTATATGTATAATGAGAGATTAGGCTGTCTTGCATCACTGGTTGCTAAAATTATCCAGTGAACAAATGCATCAAAATGTGATTTTTAGATAACTGATAATGTAAAAATATGTGCAAATCCCATTTTCTTGATTTATTTTCATTCTACCATACCATATGTACTTAATAAACAAAAGAAACATCTATGTATCCAGGTTAGATTTCGTGCAAAGAAAAAATTTTATTACCCTAACACCCCTCCCCCCTATTTTGTCCACATTTCATTGTAAAAACGGCGAGAGGGCGGCTCTTATAGAGATAAATTATATGTGTTTCATAGTTTTATACTGCACTCTTTCAACAATATCAGATGTTTCTACAATATCAGATGTTTCTACAATATCAGATGTTTATTTGAACATAAATATGTTTTACATAACCATGCTAAATTTAAAATTAAGCAAAATAAAAGAACACTGCCCTCTTAGTTTGACACAAAACTGATGCAAACAACTTAAACGATTTGGTAAGTTATAATAAATCGGGAAAATGTTTAAGACCTATGCTTTTACATTATTTTGTTACTACTATAATATATATGCTATTTTTTACGAAGACAAATCAACAAATTTTATTTCCCCCACCTCTCCTTCTGACGGAACATATATGACGTCAACCAAGGATCGAGAACCCTTCACTTGCTGGTTTTTAAATGACTATGGCTATTTGTTTTATCGCTATAAAACTGTATGATATATACTATATAGAATATAGTATATATTATGTACCATGATATACAGTTACAGAGAAATACAAAAACTGTTAAAAGTTAGATTCATTGTTTACAGGCCTTTCAGTTGTGCATCCTACCCTTTTGGGTTAAGAGATGTGAGTTGTGCATCAGACATTGTTCTGTTTAGAGATGTGAGTTGTGCATCCCTAACCTTTTCTGTTTAAAGATGCCAGTCGTGCACCCTTAACCTTTTCGGTTTAGAGATGCCTGTTGTGTACTCCTACCGTTTTGGTATAGATATGCCATTTGTGTACCCCTACCTGTTCTCCCAAGCAGCTGCGCCATCGATAAATCAATGTAAATTAATATACCACTCATGCATATATTTCAGATATGAGATGGAATTGCAGTATTTTCAATTAATGTATATTAACTCTATTAACTCGATACCTGGTTACATAATTGGTACAGTCTTGATAAAAAGAATTAATCAGTGGCGGATCCACAATTCCGAAAAGGGGGGGGGGGGCCACATGTGTATTATTCAAACTACTCAATCATTTTAGGTGCAAAATCTGGATTTTTAGTAATGAATATGTGGCGAAAAGGGAGGGGGTCCTGGCCCCCGACCCTCCCTCTAAATCCGCCACTGTTAAATGACTTTAATCTCTAACACAACCCCCCCCCCCCCAACACACACACACCACACACACACACACACACACACACACACACACACACACACACACACACACACACACACACACACACATCTCTTGAAATACAGACCGACCAACAAACAGACAGAAATACCAAGCATCCGCACAGTGAAAATCAAGCCGGTGTGGCCTAGTGGATAAGGTGCTCGGCTCGTGATCGAGAAGTCGCGGGTTCGACTCCCGCCCGGGGCACACCGGTGTTCTGTCTTTCGGATGAGACAGTAAAAACCAAGGTCCCGTGTCACGGTAGGCGTGGCACGTAAAAGATCCCTCACTGCTTCGGGTGGGTCCGTTGCAAAGGTCTAAATTTGTATGCAATGCATCAGGCAGATGTCGTCACCATATACGTGAAATAATCGTGGAGTGACGTAAAACAATAATCAAACAAAACACAGTGAAAATCAAAAGAACTACATGCACGTCCCATATATTTATGGTGGTTATCTAGCGGTGCGGGATGACGTCACATCCTGTCCTCGCTATGACATTAACACAGTGAATATAGACTTAAATACCATACAAGCGTAGCTTTTACACAAGCTTAGGTTGCAATCGGAATAGCTTTAAATCTTCAAGTTGTTTGTCAAAAGCCAAATGGCTTTATATAAATAGGAATTACGTGTACTTGTTTGCAATAAAAGGTCTCAAAAGGTCACGTCTGAACCGTATCCTCTTCCAGCTATATTACGTGTTTGGTATCTTTTGCTTTTTTGACATTTATACGTATAAATTTTCAGATATTATGGAACATAATGCCAAAGTAAATACGGATACATTTATATCTTTATCTTTTACATGTGCACTCATTGGAATTAAAACAAATAATACAAAACTAAACGAGAGAGAGATGCATTGCGTTGCAAATTGTCTAAATCGACATTTCCTGTTGAAGCTAGTTCATTCAAACAATTCAAAAATGAGCGTGACTTTGTCAGTAGTATCTAAACAAAAAAAGAGGACTGTTAGCATTTACTTCAAACAAAATATTGGAAATGACGCACGTGCCACATAAACGGTCTAGAGCATGTACTAAACGAATCAATTAATGTGTTGTAGAATAGGACAAACATTTCAAGAACTTGAAAGAAAACGATGATGACGACACGCATACTGACTTAGTTTATAGATCTTATCAGCATGTACCGCCTGATATATGAAAAAAACTTAAATGTCATAATTTGTATGAGCACCACTTAAAGATTCAAAATCTGTGTATGTCATTATACAAAGGAAGAAGGAAAATGTATGTGTGTAAAATACGAAAGTAACTGATGTCACATGACCATGGTACTAACAACAATGTGCCACAGTGGGCATTCACGGACCCCTGGAATTCAGATGTGAAACCAGGTGCCCGGGAAGAGTGAGCGTCTCCTGTTTGGCTAGCTACACCCGCCGTGAATGCCCTTACATATAGACGACACATATATAACTCAGCACTGCATATATAAATGAATGTGAACAAACACTGTGTAGAAAGTGTCACAGCCACATAACATCAGGAAAAAGGGTATAATAACACTTAAGTCAAACCCTCCGGTTGGAACTTTTTTACGAGCTCCACACTGCAAAGTGTGACGTTCATGAAAAATACGAAAGTAACTGATGTCACATGACCATGGCACTAACAACAATGTGCCACAGTCGGCATTCACGGACCCCTGAAATTCAGAGGTGAGATCAGTTGCCCAGGAGGAGGGAACGTCTCCTGTTTGGCTAGCCACACCCGCCGTCAATGAATGCCTAAGTACTACAAAATACAAATTGACATCGTCATTAGTGTGTGTATATGTGTGTATAGATGTGTTTGTGTGTGTGTCTAGAAGTACTACAAATTATTATTTAATATTGTCATTAGAATATATATATGTATATGTAAGTAATACTACGTAGATTTATTGATAAATACTGTCCATTGTGTGTATTTGTGTATGCTAATGGAACATAGTGTTAATTGACATTGTCTGTAGTTTGTATGTGTGTAAGTAGTACAAAATTATTGTTGTCATTAGTGTGTATATATATGTATATATGACATTAGTATAATATTGTCACCAGTGATGTGTATACATGTGTAATGCTTTATTGTCGTTAGTGTGTATGTATGTATATAAGTTACACAATACTGTCGTGTATGTGCGTGTACATGTGTAATACTTTATTATCATTATAGTGGATGTATGTATATAAGTTACACAATACTGTCGTGTGTATGTGTGTACATAAGAAATGCTTGATTGTCGTTAGTATGTATGAATATAAGTTATACAATACTGTAGTGTGTATGTGTATAATAAGAAATGCTTTATTGTCGTTAGTGTGTATGTGTGTATCTAAGTAGCATAATATTGTTATTGGATTTATGTTTGTATATAATAGATATAAAACACATATGTATTAATTTAATGGACTGTATGTGTATTTTGGCAACTTATGTCTATGAAGAGATGCCAAAGTCCCAAAAAGTGGAAATCCAAAATACGAATATTTCTAACGAAAATTAATTACCAAATTGATCTGAAAGATTGCCCCCCCCCCCCCCCCCAAATTAATAATCTAATCATGCATTGCAATTAATGTGCACATCTAAGTTATACTGTATTGTCGTCAGACTCTATGTGGTTATCTAAGTAATATTATAGCCGATAGTGTATAGAAATGAATGACCACATTGTCGTTACATATAGTGTATAGAAATGAATGACCACCCAGTCCTAAAAGACAGTGTATAGAAATATAAGACCACACTGTCCTAACAGATAGTGAATAGAAAGGAATGACCCAACTGTCCTAACAGATAGTGTATATAAATGAATGTTTACACTGTGCTAACAGATGGTGTACAGAAATAATTGAACAAACTGTCATAACAGAGTTTATAGAAATGAATGACCATAGTGTCCTAACAGATAGTGTATAGAAATGAATGACCACACTGTCCTAACAGATAGTGTATAGAAATGAATGACCACGCTGTCCAAACAGAAAGTGTATAGAAATGAATGACCAACTGTTTTAACACACAGTGTATAGAAATGAATGACCACACTGTCCTAACAGATAGTGTATAGAAAGAATGACCAAACCGTCCTAACAGATAGTGCATAGAAATAATGATCAAACTGTCCAAACAGATAGTGTGTAGAAATAAATAACCAAACTGTTCTAACAGATAGTGTATAGAGATGGATGACCAAACTATCCTAACAGACAGTATATAGTAATAAACGACCAAACTGTCCTAACAGGTGATGTATAATAATGAAAGACAGAGGTGTCCTAAAGATAAGGTATACAAATGAATGACCAATGACCAAACTGTTCTAACAGCGTATAGAAATAAATGACCAAACTGTCCTAACAGATAGTGTATAGAAAGGAATGACCAAACTGTCCTAACAGATAGTGTACAGAAAGGAATGACCAAACTGTTCTAACAGATAGTGTATAGAAATAGATGAACAAAATGTCCTAACAGGTAGTGTATAGAAAGGAATGACCAAACAGTCCTAACAGATAGTGTATAGAAAGGAATGACCAAACTGTCTTAACAGATAGTGAATAGAAAGGAATGACCAAACTGTCCTTACAGATAGGGTAAAGAAAAGAATGACCAAATTGTTCTAACAGATAGTAGAAATTGATGACCAAACTGTCCTAACAGACAGTATATAGAATTGAACGACCAAACTGTCCTAACAGGTAATGTATAAAAATGAACGACAAATGTGTCCAAACAGATACTGTATATAAATGAATGACCAAACTGCCCTAACAGATAGTGTATAGAAATGAACGACCAAACTGTCCTAACAGGTAATGTATAGAAATGAATGACCACTCTGTCCTAACGGATAATGTATAGCAAAGAATGACCAAACTGCCCTAACAGATAGTGTATAGAAAGGAATGACCAAACTGTCCTAACAGATAGTGAATAGAAATGAATGACCAAACTGTCCTAACAGATAGTGTATAGAAATGAATGACCACACTGTCCTAAAGGATAGTATACAGAAAGGAATGACGAAGGTGTCTTACAGATATTGTATAGAAACGATGACCACATTGTCCTAACAGGTATTGTATAGAAATGAATGTCCACACTGTCCTAAAGGATAGTATACAGAAATGAATGACGAACGTGTCTTACAGATATTGTAGAGAAAGATGACCACATTGTCCTAACAGGTATTGTATAGAAATGAATGACCACACTGTCCTAAAGGATAGTATACAGACATGAATGACGAAGGTGTCTTACAGATATTGTATAGAAGAGAATGACCACATTGTCCGAACAGATTGTGAATACAAATGAGAGAGGAAACTATCGTAAAATATAGTGCATAGAAATAAATGAGCAAGCTGTCCTAACAGACATTGTATAGAAATAAATGACCTCCCTGACATAACATGCCAAAGTGATGGTGTATAGAAATAGATGACCACACTGTCCTAACAGGTATTGTATAGAAATAAATGAGCAAATGTCCTAGCAGATAGTGTATAGAAATGGATGACCAAACTGTCCTAACAAATAGTGTATAGAAATAAATGTTTACACTGTGCTAACAGATGGTGTACAGAAATAAATAAACAAACTGTCGTAACAGAGTATATAGAAATGAGTGACCAAAGTGTCATAACAGATAGTGTATAGAAATGAATGACCACACTGTCCTAACAGATGGTGTATAGAAATGAATGACCACACTTTCATATCAAATGGTGCGTAGAAATAAATGATTACTCTGTGCTAACAGATAGTGTATAGAAATGAATGACCCAATTGTCCTAACAGATAGTGTATAGAAAGAATGACCACACTGTCCTAACACATAGTGTATAGAAATGAATGACCACACTGTCATATCAAATGGTGCGTAGAAATGAATGATTACTCTGTGCTAACAGATAGTGTATAGAAATGAATGACCCAACTGTCCTAACAGATAGTGTATAGAAAGGAATGACAAAACTGTTCTAATAGGTAGTGTATAGAAATGAATGACCAAAGTGTTCTAACAGATAGTGTATAGAAATCAATGACCAAACTGTCCTAACAGATAGTGCATAGAAATGAATGACCACACTGTTCTAACAGATAGTGTATAGAAAGGAATGACTAAACTGTCATAACACATAGTGTATAGAATGAACGACCAAACTGTCCTAACAGGTAATGTATAAAAATGAATGACCAAGTTCTCCTAACCAGTTGATGCAATGTATGAAAATAAAGATTGGAATTAAGTTATTAGTAGAATACGATCGTATCTAAATGCATATTAGTATTTAGCTATATTATTTTATGCGCAACAGACAGATTCAACAAACCTTGTTATTTCAAGTAAAATTCAATTAATTCTCGCACGTTTGGATGAATAATTAATTGCTGTAATCAATGACTGAAAGAAATTGCATCATGTTATAAAATATAGATTTGAAATTTAAAAGAAAATGTTCAATTCTCTGTGTTTGATTAGCATTCTTAACCAAGATTTTATATTGTTTATCTGAAATATCCTTCTATGATATATATATTAACTATAGCTTTTAATTCTACATTTGGGAAAATGGGTAAAAACAAACGACTGAACCATTATGGAGTCATTTATTGTGGTATACATTTTATTGAATATAGCACTGCCTGTCCGTAAACCCGTTCGGTTAACCACACCACTGCAATTGAGGGATCGCCAGATCCGACTTTAACCACGCCCGTAACGTAGTTTCATTGTGACATCACAGTTAAAGTCGTGTTTGACGGGCCATTTCTTTATGACGTCATAATGAAAAAGTGTGCCAAAAGTTGTGATGTCGGGCTTTTGACGAACAGTCAATGCTGTCACTAGACTATCCTAAGTCGGTTAACCACATCGCTGCCATGTTGTCTACAAACCATGCTAAGTCGGTCAACCACATCGCTGCCATGTTGTCCATATACCATGCTAAGTCGGTTAACCACACCACTACAATCTTGTCTATAGATCATGCTAATTCGGTTATCCACATCGCTGCCATGCTGTCAATAGATTATCCTAAGTCGGTTAATCACATCGCTGCCATGTTTCCAATAAACTATGCTAAGTCGGTTAACCACATCGATTAAATGTTGTCAACAGACCGTCCTAACTCGATAAACCACATCGCTACAATGTTGACAATAGGCCGTCCACAATCGGTTACTTACATCGCTGCAATGTTGCCAACAGACCATGCTAAGTTGGTTAACCCCATCACCGCAATACTGCCAATAGACTGTTCTAAATCGGTTAACTATATTGCTGCAATGCTGTTAAAAGACCGTCTCAATTCGATACTGTCATTGGAATGTAGTCGGAAATTTTTGTGACATGTCTGTTCTTGTGGTTTTATTTAATTATTTATTTAACCACATCACGGCAATGTTGTCCTTAGACCATGTTAAGTCGGTTAACCACATCGCTCCAATGTTGCCCATAGATCATGTTAAGTCGGTTGACCACATCGCTCCAATGTTGTTCATAGATCATGCTAATCGGTAAACCACATTGCTCCAATGTTGTTCATAGATCATGGTAAATCAGTTCACCACATCGTTCCAATGTTGTTCATATATCATTCTAATCGGTTAACCACATCGCTCCAATGTTGTTCATATATCATGTTAAGTCGGTTAACGGCAACGTTCCAATGTTGTCCATAGACCATGCAGAGTAGGTTAACCACATCACTGCAATGATGTCAACAGACCATGCTCAGTCTATTAACCACATCACTGCAATGTTGTCAATAGACCGTTCTTAGTCGGTTAACCATAGAGCGTCCTTACTCGGTACCGGCAATGGAGCGCAGTCGGATGTTATTGTGATGCCCACTACGTGTCTGTGTAGATCAGCACTTCCCGTTGGTTGGTTTCTAAAGGAGTGCTCTATGTGCGACAAAGTAGAAAAATCGGTGAAATGTTTTATCTTTAATGACACCTTCAAAGCAGCATGTCAACGATTGCTTCGGTCGCTACGAAGGGGGAGACCTGGCATTTACGATGATCAAAATCAAGTCTAAGTCTGAAATAATTCTATTTCCCAATAATTCTATTTCCCATTTATACCTCCCCATATATCAGAGTCCACATAAGTCAAATCCTACAATTACTACTGTCATACTCCACGAAGCCACCTGGCGCAACAAATGTTTATATATCAAGAATAATCGCCATATAATACAACTAGTAAGAATTTACTACAGTCTATCATAATGGAGTCTATTAACCATGAAAAGGTAAGATTTCACATCAAAGTTAAATAATAGAGTCATTCGGTCACATTGACCAATACAGGTACACAACTTTCAATGGTTGGTATGTTCCTTAGGTAACGATCCATAGGTTCTTTAGGTAATGATCTATAGGTAGCGCAGTGCGCCGCTTCCTTACATCTGTTCTTGTGGTTTCACTTATCTATTTATTTATTTATTTATTTATTTATTTATTTATTGTACAAGACTTGGAGCTACAAACGAACTCAAATGAAGATATAATTTCTTGAACGAATTAAACATATTTAATAGTTCATTAGGGAAAACTTAACAAAGTCAACAACCACTCAAAATTTAAACATACTGACACATAATTAAGTTATCATAGAGCAAACATACTGACAAACAATCAGGTTATGATGGAGCAAACATATTAACACACAATCAGCTTATAATGGAGCAAACATACGGGCACACAATCAGGTTTGATCGAGCAAACATACTGACAAACAATCAGGTTATAATGGAGTAGACATACTGAAAAAAATAATCAGGTTATAATGGAGCAAACATACTGACAAACAATCAGGTTATAATGGAGCAAACATACTAAAAAACAATCAGATTATAATGGAGTAGACATACTGAAAAAAATAATCAGGCTATAATGGAGCAAACATACGGGCACACAATCAGGTTATAATGGAGCAAACATACTGACACACAATCAGGTTAAAATGGAGTAAACATCATACTGACAAACAATTAGGTTATAATGGAGTAAACATACGGGCAAACAATCTGGTTATAAAAGAGCAAACATACTGACAAACAATCAGGTTAAAATGGAGGAAACATACTGAGGTAAAATCAGGTAATAATGGAGCAAACATACTGACGTAAAATCAGGTTATAAAAGAGCAAACATACTGACAAACAATTAGGTTGTAATGGAGGAAACATACGGGCGAACAATCAGGTTATAAAAGAGCAAACATACTGACAAACAATCAGTTTATAATGGAACAAACATACTGACAAGCAATCAGGTTATAAAAGAGCAAACATACTGACGTAAAATCAGGTTATAATGGAGTAAAAAAAATTGACACTCAATCGGGTTATAATGGTGCAGCGTCGCTATGGAATTTGTCTTTCTAGAATGTGTTTTATCCATTTACCTCTTTACAACCTAGTACTCAGAGAGTATATCCAACGACATAGATATTTATTGGGAGCCTATGTCAAGGATCCCCTTGTTCGTCGATTTTCCATCCGATGGTATGGATAGTACGTGGGGCCATGTCAGAGATCCCCTTACACATGTGCGTCTAGTGTACATCCAATGTCATGAATATTAAATGGGGCCATGCCAGGGATCCCCTTGTACATGTACGTCGAGTGTACATCCCATGGCATTGATATTACACGAGGGGGCATGTCAAGGATCTCCTTGTACGTCGAGTGTACATCCCATGGTATGGGTATTAGGTGGGGGCATGTGAAGGATCCTTTGTACGTCGGGTGTACATCCGATGGTATGGATATTAAATGGGAGTATGTCAAGGATCCTTTGTACGTCGGGTGTACATCCGATGGTATGGATATTTAATAGGAGTATGCCAAGGATCCTTTGTACGTCGGATGTACATCCGATGGTATGGATATTAGGTTGGGGAATATCAAGGATTCTTTCTACGTAGACTGTACATCCGATGGTATGCATAATAAGTAAAAACAAAACGAAAGGGGTTGGGGTGGGTCAATGATCCCCTTGTACGTCGGGTATACATCCGACGGCATTCATATTTGGTTCAAAAATCATGTGAAGGATCCCTTGCACGGAACGTCGAGTGTTCATCCGATGATATGCATATTAAGTAAAGGGAAAGAGGGAGGGGGCTATGTCAAGAATATCCTTGTACGTCGAGTATACATCCCATTTCATGGATATTAAGTCAGGGATTGTAATGATCCCCTTGTACGTCGAGTGTACATCCCATGGCATGGATATTAAGTGAGGGACTGTAATGATCCCCTTGTACATCGAGTGTGCATCCCATGGCATGGATATTAAGTGAGGGATTGTAATGATCCGTTGTATGTCGAGTGTACATCCCATGGCATGGATATTAAGTGAGGGATTGTAATGATCCCTTGTACGTCGAGTGTACATCCCATGGCATGGATATTAAGTGAGGGATTGTAATGATCCCCTTGTACGTCGAGTGTACATCCCATGGCATGGATATTAAGTCAGGGACTGTAATGATCCCCTTGTTCGTCGAGTGTACATCCCATGGCATGGATATTAAGTGATGGATTGTAATGATCCCCTTGCCCGTCGAGTGTACATCCCATGGCATGAATATTAAGTGAGGGATTGTAATGATCCACTTGTACGTCGAGTGTACGTCTCATGGCATGGATATTAAGTGAGGTATTGTAATGATACCTTGTACGTCGAGTGTACGTCCCATGGCATGGATATTAAGTGAGGGATTGTAATGATCCCCTTGTACGCCTAGTGTACATCCCATGGCAAGGATATTAAGTGAGGGATTGTAATTACCCCTTGTACATATACGTCGAGTGTACATCCCATGGCATGGATATTAATTGAGGGATTGTAATGATCCCCTTGTACGTCGAGTGTACGTCCCATGGCATGGATAAGTGAAGGATTGCAATGATCCCTTGTTCATCTAGTCTACATCCCATGGCATGGATATTAAGTGAGGGATTGTAATGATCCCCTTCTACGTCGAGTGTACATCCCATGGCATGGATATTAAGTGAGGGACTGTAATGAACCCCTTGCCCGTCGAGTGTACATCCCATGACATGGACATTAAGTGAGGAATTGTAATGATCCCCTTGTACGTCGAGCGTACGTCCCATGGCATGGATAAGTGAAGGATGGCAATGATCACTTGTACGTCGAGTGTACATCCCATAGCATGGATATTAAGTGAGGGATTGTAATGATCCCCTAGTACGTGGAGTGTACATCCCATGGCATGTATATCAAGTAAGGTATTGCAATGGTCCCCTTGTACGTCGAGTGTACATCCCATGGCATGGATATTAAGTGAGGGAATGTAATGATCCCCTTGCTCGTCGAGTGTACATCCCATGGCATGGATATTAAGTGAAGGATTGTAATGATCTCTTGTACGTCGAGTGTACGTCCCATGGCATGGATATGAAGTGAGGGATTGTAATGATCCCCTTGCCCGTCGAGTTTACGTCCCATGGCATGGATATTAATTGAGGGATTGTAATGATCCCCTTGTATGTCGAGTGTACGTCTTATGGCATGGATATTAAGTGAGGGATTGTAATGATCCCCTTGTGTGTCGAGTGTACGTCCCATGGCATGGATATTAAGTGAGGGATTGTAATGATCCCCTTGTACGTCGAGTGTACGTCCCATGGCATGGATATTAAGTGAGGGATTGTAATGATCCCCTTGTACGTCGAGTGTACATCCCATGGCATGGATATTAAGTGAGGGACTGTAATGATCCCCTTGTGTGTCGAGTGTACGTCCCATGGCATGGATATTAAGTGAGGGATTGTAATGATCCCCTTGTGTGTCGAGTGTACGTCCCAATGGCATGGATATTAATTGAGGGATTGTAATGATCCCCTTGTATGTCGAGTGTACATCTCATGGCATGGATATTAATTGAGGGATTGTAATGATCCCCTTGTATATCGAGTGTACATCTCATGGCATGGATATTAATTGAGGGATTGTAATGATCCCCTTGTATGTCGAGTGTACATCTCATGGCATGGATATTAAGTGAGGGATTGTAATGATCCCCTTGTGTGTCGAGTGTACGTCCCATGGCATGGATATTAAGTGAGGGATTGTAATGATCCCCTTGTATGTCGAGTGTACATCTCATGGCATGGATATTAATTGAGGGATTGTAATGATCCCCTTGTGTGTCGAGTGTACATCCCATGGCATGGATATTAAGTGAGGGATTGTAATGATCCCCTTGTGTGTCGAGTGTACATCCCATGGCATGGATATTAAGTGAGGGATTGTAATGATCCCCTTGTGTGTCGTGTGTACATCCTTTGGCATGAGTATTAAGGGGAGGACTGTAGATGACGACCCTTTTAAAGGATTGGTTTGAATTGTCTACGCCTATATAATGCCAACATGGTAATAATCGGGAAGGGAGGAAGGTCATCACAAATAAATATAAAAGTGAAACTATATATAATATTGGTGCAGATGAATTATTTAACGGACAAATGAAAAACTATATTCTTAGATAATTAGGTCAAAGTAACATTTCCTCTGTGATAAATCTATATAGTGTGGACGATGAATTTAAACGTACATGTATATGCGAGTTTTCAAATGAATCTACATATAAATCAGACAGGTCATGTAAGGATATAATTCTTAAATGGATGTTTAAAATTTTGTTTAGGGCTGCGGGATTTCATTTTTCAAGATGCTTCTATATAACTACATTTCAACGCTAAATTTTGGCCCAAAAGTCGTTGAAATTGACGCAAGCCGTTGAATTTTGACTCCCCATGGGGTCATTTTTTATCGAGTTTCAATTTTATGTATAGCATTGAAAAACAAGTTTCTATGGAAGTAGGATGGGAATATGGGATTTCTCTCTCTATTCCGTCTGATTCCCCTTTTCATATAACCTTTGCCTCCTCCCTCTATATCGGAGCGAATCGTGTTTCGCAACCGACACACATTGCGCATACATAAAATGGGATGGGGGAGATTTGTGGTTTGGTGATTGATAAGGTTTTAGATATACGCTGTATTAGCATATTGATCAATTAGCGAGATCTTCATAATGTCTTCACAAACATTTTATTAGTGAATTATTTACTAAAATACAACTTACAGCACTAACTCCGCTAAATATGAATCCCGAGAAAATAAGTACCCATCCAGTAAATATAAATTTGGTTATAACTACAAATCAAGCTCGATTTACGTCGAGTTTGAACATACTTCTACAGATAAATTAGGGTGCTTTATTGGAACTTTACTGGGATAAAATGACAGATCATACTTAGACAAGAATAGTAAGAATTTACTTCCATCGAAAAGAGAAATCAGGATTGGTGACACTGTTGAACTTTTAGTTGGTTACCGGGCTTTTAGGGTAATGTGAGCTGTTTCTAAATGATCTTTTTTGAAATATTATCATTATGCATATTTACAAGTATATGCCATTTTTCAGAAATTTTGATAATTTGTGAATGAAGAGAATGCAAAGTGTTAATGAAAAACAAATTCATAAATATTACATAAGAAAGTGGAAAATGGAATATATATTCTAGATTGATTGATTCTTGTTTAACATCACCACTTGATTATTGCACGTATTTGGTGACGTCATCTGCCTGATGTACATCTTCGCCAGCCAAAGCTACTGGGAGAAGAGAGAACGGATTAGAGCCTTGGCTAGCGAAGGTGCCTCCTGCATTGCATAGAAAATTATACTTTTGCAACGGACTTATCCCGAAGCAGTGAGGGATCTTTTACACGTCACGCCCACCATGACACGAGGCATCGATTTCACAGTTTCATCCGAAAGACAGAAAACCGGTATGACCAAGGCGGGTATCGAACCCGGGACCTCTCGATCATATGAAGAGACCCTTAATTACTGGGTCACACGGGCTCAATACTCTAGATATAGACCAAAAAACATCTCATCAGTCAATATTTGATTTTCTTAATAATATTATGCAGTTATTGACTGGGATTGCAACAGATTATCAGTTTGACACGAAGACAAACAGTTGCCAGAGGCAACCCTTAGAGGACTTGATATCAGCATTAATTGGACTTTTTATATTGAATTTATTAAAAACTTTTTAAAGAGGCATAACACCACAGCATATTTATCATGTAAAAAGGTCGTAAGTGTATTAAGTGTCATAAATGACGAAACAATTTTGAACTTTGACCCTACTTCTAGTAACCAGTTTTAATGTCTATTCTATTTACTATTGAATGATCGATTAGTCACACTGTCACAGCTTTTTCATATGGAGATATTAATTTAACGTTGAAATATGACCTCTTTGAAGCATGGGTTCTCTTAAACAATACGCCTAATGAGATCGAAATTTGCATGATACCCTACATAGGTGCCACTGTCAAACGTAAAATTAAGACCTTTCTGTATCTGACCTGTTTGCAAACAGGAAATACATAGTATGAACTGCATTTTAAAAGTACAAGGGAGCATTATATACAAGAGTCATTTTTACGTTAAAATATGACCCCCAGTTACGGGTCAATTTTCAACGAGGCTCACATTTTCACTCGAGGGTCACTTTTTTTCACGCGTGGGCGGGGTCATTAGATAACAAATCGGGTCAATTTTCAACGTTAAAATCTACCCTTAAACCGTTGATAACTGACCCGTGGGTCAGTTTTCAACGAGAGTCACTTTTTAATGTCACACTGGCCTACGACATACCCATTGATGGACCTTTCCATTTGGTTGCCGACCGACATCATCCTGATCAATACACATACCTATGCAACAAAGCTTTGAGAGATGTCACTTTCACTGAGACACGTGATTTCGCGTTTTACTTCTCATCCAAAAGAAAAGACACAGACCAATCACCTGCGGGAGCAAAGCCAAGGTCTCATAATAATGATCCGAGCACCTGTTGGATTGAACTACAACGGTTTCTAAGGTATATCTCTCCATGTTAAAATGTGCTACCAATGTCATGGCCATCCTTGACCATGTTTTACCAGCAGATAGTAGAATTAGTATTGCAATTAAAGAAAATTGACGCCATATTATCACTGAATAAAACGTAGAACGAAAAAGTTTACTGATTTTACATGGTTTAATATTTTTCGATATCCCCCCCCCTTTTTTTATTATACATTTGACAGTGGATTTTAATGTGGCAGTGAAAACCTCTAGACTAGTTTTCTCATACTGTATGTATGATAAATAATTAATTTTTATCCCCAGTCAAATTGAAAATAACGTCTTTGTCCTTTTTGTATTGATCTTTGCATTTCAAATACTAGATATTAAAATTTCATGTGGGTCATTTGATAGATAATATATGAGCATAGAATTCCTGAGGAATGTAAAGAGAGTAATGAATTCAACTTCAAAAAGCCCTATCGACTGCAGAATAACAATGGTAATAAAATAATTTATAGACTATTTCTTGTCCCACGTTTTCCTTTGCATTGTGGTTTGTAGAAGAATTCCATGCATCTCATGCGAGCAGTACTAAGATATTAGATTTGTATATGATAGTGGATGTGGCAAACCAAACAGGAAAGGCTCACATGACGGGTCAATATAGATTCTCATTAGTGTGTTGTTAGTATCACAGTGCGATTACACTAACTACATTGCATTTTCGTAGTACACATTGACACGAGAGTGAAATTCGGGTTGACTCATCAGTTTCATATATCAAATGACCACAATTATAACAAACCTATAATCTTAGAACTATATTGTATACATTTCTAGAAATTCTTAATAAAACTTGAGAGTGCTAAAGTTTTTTACGGCTAATCATCAACCATAAACGGTTATGAAACATTAGAATAACATATATATTAATAAAATAAATACATAAACAAAGAAATAAATAGATAAATAATAATAATGATAATAATAATAATAAAAATAATGATAATAATAATAATGATAATTAATAATAATAATAATAACAACAAAAATGATAATAATTTAACGTTACACCACGAATATTTTACGTATATGGTGACGGCATCTGCCTGATGCGGGGCATACAAATTTGGACTTTTGCAACGGACCCAATCGAAGCACTGAGGGATCTTTAAAGTGCCATGCATACCACGACACGGGGCCTCGGTTTTTACTGTCTCATCCGAAAGACAGGACACCGGCATGACTAGAGCGGAACTCGAACTCCGGCCTCCTTATCAGGAAGCGAGCGGGATACTACTGGGCCACGCCGGTATTATATAGTAGTTTTTCCCCCATAGTAGTCCCACCCCCTCCCGGAAAAATGGCTATATAGTAGTTTTCCCCCATAGTAGTGGGAATTTCATTCCGGGGGCATAAAAACGAACTTGTTTTTCTTTTTTCCATTTGTATATATAGATTTCTCGGATTAAATAAAGATATCTCGAATGAAATTCTAGTAGATAATATAAATCTCTGTTCTAAATATATGCATTTGTATTTGGAAAAGAGATTAAAACTGAAGACATTTTTACTTTAGAAAATGTTAAATGAGATATCTCTAAATTAATTGGATATATCTTCGTATCAAAAGTTGAAATATCTCTATTTTGAATAGAAATCTATTTATTGTTAACAAGGTAACAAGCTGGATTTACTTACATGTATGTGTGAAAAGAAAATCCGGAATTTCACATTGGGGGAAAAATCCACTATATAATAGTTTTCCCCGGGGTAAAATGGCTATTAGAGGGGGGGGTGCCTATATAGCCAAATTTCCCCCAGGCAAAAAACTACTATATAGCCATTTTTCCGGGGGAAAACTGCTATATAGCCATTTTCCGGGGGAAAATATGGCTAGGGGGAAAAACTACTGTATAACATCGGCGTTGATAATAATAATAATAATAATAATAATAATAATAATAATAATAATAATAATAATAATAATAATAATAATAATAATAATAATAATGATAATAATAATAATAATAATGATAACAACAACAATAATAATAATAATAATAATAATAATAATTATTATTATTATTACTATTATAGCAATAATTATTATAAATCTTGGTAGAAATCGACTGAATATGATCAGTTGAAATATTGCATTCAAAACGAATTCTGAGATATGCTATATTATGTTTTACTGTCGACAGTTTGAGGTTCTTGCCCCCAGGTAATGCTTGATTTTAAGTCTACATATTGAAGTCAGTTATGGGTGGATTGTTGTCTTTATATAATATTAAGGTTGAGTAGAGTTACTATATAGACAATATACATTTCACGGCAAATATATAATGCCGTAAACTAAGCTGATAAGCCAAGATCAGCCTTTAACTTCATGGAAAGTTCAGTTATCTAACAGGAGATGCTGCTGCACTGTTATACGATTGCGGCCGCGGTTCGTTACTGTAGATGACACGGATTCTTTATATTGCCATGTTTATTTATAAAATTGACGGCGTCGGTTTTCCTATTGCAAATTTCCCCTCCTCAGACGGCAATATCCCTAGTTTACTTTGATGTGGTACATTTATTTCTTGGACTGTTTGATTTGCAAGAACAACTGGAAAATAATAATGAAATGATTTACTTACTACAGCTTTTTGCAGTACTGAAAAGAGGTTTAGCTATATTTATACATAAGATATAAACGAGTCAATATATTACGTCATATGGAAATATGTAACAGTGCATGTTTTAGACTATTCAGTGATACGTATGGCTGATTCCTTGAAGATGGAAATATTAGAACAGAAAATACTTACCGAACATGGAAGGCAAGAGAAAACGAACCAAGAACCACCTGTGGAGAAAGGTATGCAATATTTGTATATACATTTTAGTGTTTTATCATAAAAATCATATGAAATATCTTTGTTATCTCGTTCCATTGGTTACAATATAAACGTCTGTTGATGGATGAGTTGGCTGGTAGAGCATTGTACACGTTATAAGTCAGTAAGAAGACATACTAATGTGTCTTGAGTTCACCAGTTAGTATCATTCCACAGAACAAATAACGTTATCCCATTCGATTAGTACCTATAGTAGTCGTACTGGAACGGGACATTATAAGGATTTTCCATCGTTAGGCCTACTTATACGACGTCATATTCATTTGTCTCTTGTAGGACGTTAGATGAAATCCTTACCATGACACAATATACCAATGCGTCCTTTCTAGGACGTCAGATTAAGTCCTTACTATGATGTCAAATACTAATGCGGTCTCTCTAGGACGTCAGATGAAGCCTTTACTATGAAATGTTTTGCAGCACGGAAGGGTCAAATACTAAAAGGCGATTGCAGACTCGAAAAGTCATTGATCATATATATATATATATATATATATATATATATATATATATATATATATATATATATATATATATATATATATATATATATATATATATATATATATATATATATATATATATATATATATATATATATATATATATATATATATATATATATACATACACAGATTATATAATAAAACATCTATATTCTGTTGTTTGCTGGATTCGATGATATTCGATTCCATTCCAGTAAATACCACAGCATTTTCACTAAGTTATAGGTCCATAACTCTACAAAACAATAAAATTTCCAGTAATGTAGCACTAAAATTCATTTGAGTAAAATACACTGAAACTTTTACAAAGTAAAATTTCATACATTAATACATCTATTTCTGACAGACATCAATCAGCAAATTACAAACATGAATGGTTTGGTATCTAAGCTTCCTTTGATATTCTAAGATATTCTGTGTTTTAATCTACATTTAAAAAAGAAAGTAGCATTAGGTAAGTACAATTTATAGCAATTATATATACATTATATTATCTTAAGTGATGTTACAGTGCCCTATACTATTACTTATGATAGATACACCAAATATATAGAACAAAGGAGCATACTGAAGAAGTATATACATAACATAAATATACTCTTTAAATGGACTTTTATTTTAAGAAATGGAGGTCGATAGATTATGACAATTTTCTTTGACTATAATAAGGTTACCCGATAATGACAAAACAAAACAATATATACTAATAAAGTATATTCACAGATTACTAACAATAATGAGAATATATTTCATGCAAAGTTTCATTGAGTCTTTAAGCAGTTATTTCATTATTTCAAATTAAACTTTGCTAAGATGATCATATATGTGTTTATCAAGGACGGATTTATTATTGAATCGTCAGTGATTAATACACAGATCCATTTGATACATGAGTTACGCCGTTATCATTTGAACTCGATAGCGTGATGTTTCCTATTGACACTGTGCTTCCATTTAACGAAGTATCTGCGGTCTTCTCCTTTTTTATGTAATCGCAGTTAGTTTTAGAATTTAGCACTCCATTCTCCACAGACGATGAGGGACTCATTACCAAGCTGTTAGCGGAACTGGAAATGGAGTGAGTAGTATTCCTGACAGATCTGGAAATCATGGTCGATTGGGCTCTTAATGGTACTCTTTTCCTGCCGCACACCATAGCCTTAAAGTGACGTCGAAACTTTTTACCACTGAGGAAATAGAGGTAAAAGTTTATAGCGTGGTTCACATCCGATAGAAAGAAGACAACTTGGGAAACGAGCGAGTATTTAGCGGCTTCATGCTTACTTTTCATGTAATTCCAGTCGTCTTTGAAGATGAAAAAGATGCAATTAGGCATGGTCAGCAGAACAAATACCACGCTCACAGTGACCAACATTACCTAGAAAACAATGCATATTGATAAAACAAGAACAAAGAAGACATATATGCATGATACATATAGATATTCATTAGTGCATACTGATAATGGCAATAAATACTGTCTGTGTTGTAATAACACCTTCCTTGGGTTGCTTGTGGCGGGTCAACAGGGGATGCTCACCCTTCCAAGGTACTTGATCCTACCTTTGTTTCCTAATATATCAATCTTTGGCCAATTAATCCTATTGATGTTATGTATACATTGTATCGGTACTATGTATACTTTTATATTGTAATCGCATATTTATCAGAAAATAGGAATCAACAGGTAACACAATCAAGGACGACTGGAAGTGGAGAACTATATTAGAGAACTGTTTTATAGTCATACTTCATTCCTTATGGAATATTACCCATTTTCTATATATCTACGAATATCAAAAGGAAAAGTTATCATTCTGACTCATAAATGAATTGCAATTAATTGCTACTACATGTTTGTTAAATATTGTTGCCGTATCACTTCTGCTAATATTATATTTTGTTTGAAAAAAAATCCTCAAAATCAGTGTCCTCTGAACCAACCATGACCACGCTTTGCGACCGTCTAGCACATAGACAAGGTTTCTTTGAAAGTCAAATATAAATATATTTACTACTTTAAAAAATCTTTTCTACTTTGAAAATTCAAATTCATCAATTTCATCTTTATCTTTGCAGTTTACCTATAAATTAGAGTTTTATAAGGTATCATTCCATACTACTCATACCACAACAACTCTCTTAAAACATATACATCACAGAACGATATACTAAACTGGATTAATGGTAAATTATGGGCCATTAGAGACTCCAGTTATTAGATAAGGTGCCATAGAGAACCTAAATGTCAACAATGATACTTCTTTTGCTCGGAAACATAGATAAAACATTTATCATATGTGTTGTAAAACGTATATTGTGGATTTCCAAAATAATGTTTTGTGACAGGTTAATGGAATTAGTAGAAAAGTAGTACAGATGATTAATTCCCCCTACCGACTATTAAACAATCGGAGATGATGAGAGGAAATGCGATTATATTCAAGTAGTAATATATTCATGATCAATTGATTCGTTACTTTATCTTGTACCTCTCTAAAACTTTAATTAACATATTTAGTCATGGCATCTACCTGGATTTTGATGACTCATACGAAAAGCACTATTACAAATCGCCAGTGGATTCGAAAGTCAGACCCCTCGGCTCCAATCTTAGCTTCGAATCGGAATGAATGAAAAAATAGTACATAAACACTAATGGATATTTCCTACTGAGTGACAGAGATAAAGCGCCCCTGACCAGGCAACCTTGATATGATGAGGCACATGGTCACCTCCACACATCTCGTTATTATCAGCCAATGACGTTTGTTTCAGAATCGACACAAAAATAATCAAATTGATAGATCACATTATAACGAGAATATGATATATTTGAAGGCCGTATTACATCGTTTTGAGATTAATCATACAAGTTTCGTGGCGCTGTTTTGCAGTACGTTGAAAATAAATAAGAAATAAATCAAAGAAACCTGAACCTATTTTCGTTTGATTATATTCTATCTAGAGATATCCAAGACTTTTTTTTTTTTTAAATATAAAGCATCTTACAGCTTAGGCAAATTAAAAAAATGAAACGAATTACGCACAAGGAGTTAAAAGAAACAAAGGAATCTTCAGATCAGTGACCTGTGATGTATGACGGCTCTGGTACCATTACAATATAGTTCTCGTTCCATGTTCCTGTTCTATGGCTGAAATTTATTAGCTTTCGAATTTTACAGAAACGATAAGCGTAGTACTTGGGTCTTTTTGTAATTTTTCTCAGTAGTGCGTTAGAGGAAGTAGCTCAACAGAAGATGCTTTCTATGATGTGGCATCAACCTAAGAGATTATCTAGTTATTTCTATGAGTAATTCTTATTATATGGATTATTGTTTTAAAGGTTGTTGTTACCAGCGCATTTGCCATAATTGATAATCAATGTAATGATAAGTTAGGTTTTTGTATATTATCAATTATGATCTTTTAGTAATTTTATTTCATACACCAAGGCATATTGTTTCTTAATTCTTTGCTAAAGAGTTAAATCTGTATTGCATTGGATAAACGTTAATATTGTAGTTCATTTGATTTGCAATTTTCTCATGAACAGTCTTTTCTTACTGTGACTTGATGTTGCTGTGACATTTTCTCTTTTGTTTGTTTGATGATCAGGGTCTTCTGTGTCTGGGCTGATCTGTTAATTCCGATGACAATTAACACATTGAATGCTGTTAAAGCCACAAACGGGACAATGGAATATGCAGCGCCGTCTATCCAGTACCAAATCTTGTCTTTGAAGAAGATATATTCCTCCCGAAACTGGCAGTTGTATGCTAAGGGTTGGACATACGTCTCGTACATTGTGAAGAAGAAATGGAAATTGAGGCCTGCCAAAACCATTGCGATAATCATCATGACAATCATAGCTTTGCTTTTCGTGCAAATATCGGAGACTTTGAGCGGAAACCAGATGGCGACGAAACGTTCTATTGTCATGGCGACTAAAATCCAGTTTGACAAATGCATAAAGAATGTCCCAAAGAAGAATGAAACTTGGCATCCAGTATCATGCAGTTCAATATTGTTTAGAGTCAACTGTAAATAAAGAATCTTCACTATCAAATTCAAGGAATCAACAATCGAGAGAGCCGCCATATAAAGTGAGGATGACACAAAAGGTTTCATGTAGATAACTGTTGCCAAGGCAGCAATGTTTCCAGGAAGTCCAAGCGCTACAATCACGAAAAGATAATATTTATTGATGTATGTCGCGGCAATATATTCCCAATAATTCATCAGTTTGTCTTCCGTAAGGTTGTCACCTGTGTCGTCACATATCGGGATGCTTAGATTGTCCATGACGTCAGATCCGTTGAACATTGGAGACGGAGACGTTGTAAGCCATGGTTTTGATGACGCCATTTCGATGCACCAAGGTGAGGTACCGTTCACTGGCATGGACGCCGTTGACATGACAGTATTGGTTAATGAGGACATTGCTTATCTATCTGGAATTGACAATAGAGCAATATCTTTAATTAAAAAAAAAAACGGTGAAATTGAAAACTAAATCCAATCAGGCAAGACATAAAATAAAATAATAGAAATAAATTAAAATGTTGGATTTGTATTGTGCTTTTTCCCTGTGATCTTCATAACAAGGTATTAATATTGCAATAAATCATTTCAGATGAAACAGGACTAGTTCTCAAAACTTGCAGCACATAATGTTACTCCGAAATCGCTCTCTGTACGAAGTCACCGTGCTTAATATTTTTAGTTCGAGATATTTTTTGTGAATCTGTAACGAAAGGACACCATTTTTTTTTTCTAAAATCCAATCAATGAATGCCCTGTATGCTATTCCATCGAGTCAAATAATTTTTCTGTGTATAACAATAATATCCCGAGTAATATAGAGACAAAATACTGAGGAAAGACCATCACGGACCCCTATTTAATGTTTAAAACAATAAGGGCATATCTGTATTATACAAAAAGATATTTTGTTGCGAACGCAAAATAAAAGTTGTATACCAAGATACATATTAACAGAAACACACCTAAACATAGCATATCCAAATGAATTGACGTTTAGAGTAATATTTAAAACATAACATTACATGAATTATGAACAGATCTGATATCCCTTCTTAATAATACCAAAAGTGCAGTATGTGTAAAAGTTTTCCACTTGATACCTCGCTAGTGATCAATTCCCACACTGCAAATATCCATTAAATGGATTTCTCGTGTAGTTTCCAATCATCTGTATATTACATTTACATTTCCTTATGCATAGAGAAAACAAATACCATCGAAGTAAAACTGGTTCATGAAGGTAGGATATAGAATCGAAAATAATCTATTAGAATGGCCATTCATAGCAGCATCCGTAGATTGACTCCTTTACGTATCAAGACAAGGGTGTGTAGACTTTAGTATAACAACAGTTCCATATTATGAGTGCCTTTGATAATGCTGTCAATTACAGCGTCATGTTGCAAAAATAATGAACCCTTCCATTTAAAACGTTGATGTGTCGTTTACTTTTCATTATCGATGGTGGGGCGCAATGAAAATTCGTAATTCTTGATTGTAGATCAAACATACCGTAACGACTGATTATAACATGCGATATCATCAGTTGACCGATTTACAAAGGGGATTACAGCTTTGTTTATGACGTCACGGCAAATTTGAATGTTTATACAGTTATACTCATTACTTAAGAGAAAACAGGAGACATCTGACAAAGCTGTATGACACAAATTACCGAGGACATGCACATTAAACATGATAATAGTAAAATAATCACAGAAAACGAAATTTCAAAAATATTCAATTGTACTGCAGTTACGATACCGACTTAGGACAATCAATGAAAATACCAAACGTCACTCAAATGGTGTGCTAACCGGTTTACGTTCGCACATCCTCTTACTTACCACAAAAGATGCATAATCAAAAGGACACACATTTAGAACTTTAGGACCACTTATGAAGGTTTATTACCCGAAACATTAATGAATGATACATCTCACTATGGTAATACACCTTATTTACCTGTTAAAATTTTCATCGTGCTTAGGTAACTTTTAAAGAGGACAAAAACACTAGAGCGTAATTAATATTTTCTCTTGTGACTTCTATTACGACCCCAAGAAGTTGATTATTATTTATCGATACTTGACTTGTTCCGACATTGAGTACGTGTGGTTGATTTAGTAAACAACAAATTTGCATTTAATTTCAAAAGCTTTGAATACATTTATCGAAAAAGGACCTTAGTTCTCATTACACATATCAAAGATCCAGACGTGGTCCACATAAAAAGATTATTTTTGGATTATACCTCAAAAGCCTTTTAAGGTAAGAATAGAATCTCTCATTACGCACTTTCATTCCTTTTATATTTTTCTAAATTTCAGTTTCCTACATTCTACATCCTATTCATCTTAAACTTAAACGTTAATATATAATCATTATTATTATATAGATATTTTGTTTTTGGGAATTTTAATTGAAACAATACTGCATTTTGTGAGAGGTGTTGGCGCAGTTGGGTGATGTGCTCGGCTCGTGACAGACAAATCTCGGTTTTGACTCCAGACAGACGGTGTACAGTCTTTTCAATGAGACACTGAAAACTTAAGTCCCATGTCATGATAGGCGTAGTACGGAAAAAGTCCTTCACTGCCTAGGGTGGGTTCATTGTAAAGGTAAAATATGTCTATGTCATGCTTCAGGCAGATGCTGTCACTTTAAATGTGAAATAATCGCGGAGCGGCGTAAAGCAATAATCAATCAGTTATTTCAATATGAGTTTCTCATTGGGTTTTCTTTTTACGTATTTAAATGTTTATCAATAATTATGATAATTCAAATGAAATGTACGAGACCACAGGATGTAATTGCATTTTGATTGACAGTAAAGTCACTATAACATTTTGTGAAAAGCATTATACAATATATAAGTTTTAGTTTGAATCAAAATCAATGGAAAATAAGAAAATATTATTTCTTATCTATCCATTGTTGTAATACCTCAAGCGATCAGTTTTGACGTTTTCCTTTAATTTGTATCTTTATATACGTTTTATATTGTTTGTCATTCAAATCTTTCGAATCCTTCTCCGTCATCTTTGATCATAACTGTGGAGACACATTTTTCCGAAATATGCACATGGTGTATTTACACATGTAATTAATACACATATCACTCAAAGTCAATAAAACAGTGCAAATGGTGCCCTCGGCGGTTTCCGATTAATAAATACAAGATCTGAGGCATTTCTATATATCATAAATCAGCGGTACATATGGCCTTATTGGCCACATGTTAAAAGTGTATGTCTGTATCATTCCTTGACTGCAAAAGCTCAAAACACATTTTTGTAACATTCTTGACTGTCACAATCTTGAAATTTTACATTGAAGACACTGAAAACAACATATGACGCCTAAGACCTTGGTAAGTTTGCTAATTAAAGGTAGATGTATATTAAGTCTTTAAGATCGATACAATTTCCATAAATGCACGATTTGCTTACATTCCTATTTAAAATTTTTGATACACTGAGAGCAACAACAACTGTATTATAAATTATGATATAATTTAATGAAGAATACTGGTGTGTAACATACGGGATGTATACAAACCATTGCTCTGGAAGCCGTTTCCCGCGAATTGGTGATCACATGGTAAATCACATGGCTTTAAGAAGTCCTGACTTCTCACAAGAAACAAATACAACGCGTATATATAAAAGAAAACTTTTAAAAGATCACTGTCTTCCCAGAGGCATCTACCAGTGTTAGTTTCAGATATTTCATGTCATATTTTCTTAAATGAAGTATCATACATGTTAAACAGTTTAGTGCGATGTAAACTTGGCTTAAAGATATCTTAGAAGACGTAATTTCCTCTGTTGACCAATTTCTAGTATATTTAACTAATTAACATACGTTACCTGAAGGTACCAGAGGTAAGGGAATCTATGACCTCAGAAATATAGGTCTGAAGGCCACATATACACAATCAAACCAAGTCATAAATGTGTTTAAATATGAATTCCATGCAATATCGATCAAGAGCAAAACCGTGGTCTACTAATAATGTAAGTATTCTGTACCAGATACACACAAAATGTCTGGTTCTTCACTATCGTAATTGCACTACAATCAAATATTTTTGTAATGTGTTAAATGTTCTATTATATTATTTATATTCATGTATTGTATAGCTCCATGGTGACTTCTGCCACATAACTGAGCCGGTAACTCCTCTTTTTTCTTTCATGTCAATGTTGAATTGTTTGTTTGCAAACAATAGAAAGCAAATCATCAGGATGTTCTGAATTTTGAGCTAGGCTATCACAGGTTTTTGACGTATGTTACTAATTTCTTAATCTATCAGGTCAATGATGCCGCTATCCAGAGCAGAAATGCAAAGGAACTACGGGGAAAGAAAGAAAAAAACAGCTAGAAGGAGAAACTTATCTTGCCAAAGAGAGAGCAAGGCAAAAAATAAACTATGTCGTTTTTAGTTCCCTGTCCAGCAGAAAAAAATGCAAAAAGGAGAAATGAAGTGAAGGAACGAGTAAGAAAGTGCATACTGACGACCCCCCCCCCCCTAAAACTGCAAATGCTGATTTCAACCTTCACGAATCCGATACAAGTGACTCATAGTGAAGCTACCAAAATCGAAGAAACGGACCTAGAAAGAGGCTTAGTAGAGAGCTGAGAAAAAGCAGATACAAATTCAAGTCTTTGAGAATAGAATATGAAGGACTGAGAGTAAGAAAGTAAGAACTGTACAAAGAAAGAAGCATAGAATGAAAACAAGGAATAGTAGATCTTGCCCAGATACATAAAACTAATAAGCTCTTACTGAAGTCAAAGGGTTTTCGTGGCGACAAAGTAAGAAAGCAACCTTTGCTCTCACATGTAATAACTGCAGAAGCTTCCAAAGTCAAACATCAACAAAAACAAAATTCCGAAGAGGCAAATGTACTTGTACGGCAGTATTGCTGGCAATCTATTAAAGTACATATGTATTTAGCAGTTTAGCAAATCTACAATTGTCAACAGAAATTTGATATCTAATATCATAAGAAAAGGTGTCAACACAGCAAAGATGCTCAGATGAACGCCATTCAAGTGCAAGAAGCAAGTGACAGCATTCTATGTCCCCGACGACAACAGCAGAATGTAACCAGGGAAGAAGGACTCCATAAAACAAAAGAAGGAGAGGCTCAGGCGAGAGCCCTTACGGATTACATTGATAACTTACACATGAAATTAATATCAGAGAATCCAATATCGAAATTTCTCTTTCCACTTTTCGCCGGATGAGGCCAAAGTATGCCTTGACAACGACATTTATAAGTCGAAATACCTGACGGTGCACGAAGCATCAAAATTTTACTTTCAAGTTGAAGATGTTCAAAATACTTGGAGTTTCATCTATCACAAGCCCAGACGATTTTGTGAAGCAGGATGTCACTATTGCAAAAGATAACCTTTCAGAGAAGATATCTTCCTCAGTTTGGCAGCAACTAAAGTGTCAGGGTGGAAAAATGAAAACGAAAATTGTGAAAGAAGAGATGGAAAGAGATAAAGTTTGGTCAATTTTGGGAATCTGAACTCGTTGATTTTAAAGGGCATGTATCAAGAATAAACCGTCAATGTGTAATGAGTAAGGCATTGAAGCAAAATTTACCTAGCAACGAAGTCTTTATCCACATGGATTTTGCCCAGAATTACTCATGTAAAACGACAGAAGAAATTCAATCGGCCAACTGGAATGCATCACATTTTTGGAGTCTATTTGCACTGTTTTATTGACTTTGAGTGATATATATTGTGATATCTTTTCAACATAAATAAGACACGATTCTAAGTGGTGAGAAAAACAGGAACACGCAGAAAGAACTAAATTGAAGTAATTGACTAATAAGACAAGAATTAAATCCAAAACTGACACCAACAGCTGCATGAAAATGAGTGCATCTCATTTAAATTGGACCTATCCAGTTAAACATCAACACTGCCATGTTAACAATTTTAAATTGAGACTTCAGAAATAACAGAACAGAAATCTATAATATATGTGGTAGTGGATACGAGTTCAATGAATATGACAGACAATATCAAGCTCAGGAACCCCCCCCCCCCGAAAAAAAAAGATATTTTGCATGTGTGCATTGCAATATTCAATTCATAAATTTCAAATCTAAATCACAAAATATGATTATAGAGCTGCAAATGAAATTCGTATCTTTACCAGACGTCACAACGGCTACTTTTTACATCGTAGACTTCGACAGCAATAGCAATTTTTCTTTTAATAAATGTACAAGTGTAAAAGTGTACAAACTATGCTTCACGGATTCGACCTCGTATTATCAAGGAAGACATTTTCTGCAGATTGCTGTATGGAATAAATCACCATAAAACATCCCGCTTCTATGATGACAACATCTGGCTGATGTATAATCTAATGTGACATTAGTAAAAAACGAAGAAGAACCGAAGGGTAAACCACATATCCTAGTTCATGGAATAAAAGGACAATATCATGTATAGTGCCATATTCAGACAAATGCGAATGCCCGGGAGGAGTAAGCGTGCCCTGGTTGCAAAAGTCCTGCAACAATCTTTCAAGTCGAGGAGGTAAAACATATAAGGACATATAAGACTCCCCCACCGAAATACCAAAACACGGATTACTTCGCTACCTCGGCTTTGTATCAAATCATCAAACATAAAATATATTTAAAAACGAGTTACCGTATTGCTGTATAAATTACTTTGGGCGAAAGAGATGAGTTCGAGTATTTCAACGAATCAGGGAACTATTGTTAAAAGGATATTTTTGCATTTTGCAAATATCCGATTGAATCAATTAATTATACATAGAATTAAAAACCTCATGGTATTGATATGACACACTTACGTTGGAAAAATGCTAAGTACGTACAAGTAGTGGTAAAATGCGCTGCCTGTATGAATACTTTTAATGTGTGTCGATGTCGCTAATGGTATTTCTAATCATAGAAAAAAAAAAGCAGAATCGTCTTACCTTTTTAAAGTTGATATACTTTTATGACCTTTTAACTTGTTCGTTCTGATACGTTTCTATGAGTGCTTGGCATAGTAGTTCTTGGATGATTTATAAGATATTTCCATAAATCGATACCTTTCGTCACTTAACTTTCCCAGAATCCGTATTCACCAATCTCGAGCATTACACCGGAATGAAAGCATATTGGAATCAGTAATTATTTATTGTCATGACTAACCTATGATAAAACATCCAAGTAGATAAATACCAAAGGAGAAGGTTAAATGCTTCACATCGTAAGGTCTATGGCATATCGTAAAAATATACTTACAAAGAAATCTTGTTCAAAACGTATTAATGTAATTGCGATTTTTTTTATGAAATATGTAACTTCATACTTATCTCTTAAGTATAGTGTTGGAATACTTTTTGTTGATCTGCATTCTTGATGTGACAACTGTTAGTCGTTAAGGAGAAGCTATCATTCTGGAGTTTCAAGTCTCATTGATAATTTCCCGAGACTTATAAAGGTCAATCACAGCAAAGTATTGTGCTTGTTTAAGTTACATTCCTATTGTACCAATTATTTCGAATTTCACATATAAATGTGACTTTTTTCTGAAACACGTTCCCACCAGATATAACAAAAATATTATCGATAAGAAATTCTAACATTTCGATGACTCGTTTTCTGTATATTTGATGCTAGAATCAGAGTGTTCCTTTACAAAACATGTACATTGTGATATTGTAGCCTAAAACGAAATATTTGTTGGCGTTCCATTTTTGTTAACGAAGGCTTTTTGAATAATTGATGTTATTCTCTTCGTCAGTTTTTAATGAGGGTTAATAGTATAACGAGTTGAAAAGTCTGGACTTGAATCTAGAGATTAAAATAGGAGATTGCGCATGCTCTAAAAGGGTCCTGGAATTCTTTAGGATCCATATCTTAAGTTTTGTTGTGTATATTCTTAAAACTATTCAGGTGATTCTGTAATAGTTTTTACGAAAAACTTAAACTATCAAAATGTTATTATTCCTAGGAACGTTGTCAAGAATGCAAACTATAGTATATTTCTTTGATAATGAAATGCTTTTTTTCTAATAGTATTATCAGAATATTTCTCTCCTAAGCTGGAAATAGTAAAGTTAAACATCAAATGAACATACAGTATAAAGATTGAACTATAGTAAAATAGTCAGCTGACATCATAAGTGAGGCGGATTATCACTATCTGTTGTTGTACATTGATAAATGATAAGTCTATAATTTTTGGTAATGATATGTTTTAGTGTGTAGTGTTCACAGTATTTAACATGGATCCTTGTCAGTGCATATTGTATGATTGGTTTAATGCATACGTTTGTTGTCAATTTGTAACAAATTAAATTTGCGATTAAAGCATGAAAACATATGCTTAGAACTCTTTATTTGATTAATACGACGAAAACTTTCATATGCATGTTCCTTAAAGTTTTTGTTGCAAGAATCCAAGTTGAAATTGAATTTCATTGAAAAAATTTATCACGTACAACACTGTATCGAAGAATAACATTATAGAAATGCAAGTGTTACAATAATAATTCTGTTGCTAAAAATAAAAATAGAGTATTCTATAATTATCATTATCATTATGAATGAAAAAAAACCAGAAAAATGACCCAGTAGTTAGAAAACATTTGATATATGGATATCAATAAATATTCATTATAATGTTTAATAACATGTCTATCATCCAGTCGCATACAGGTGATCTACTGACGTGTACATTAATTTGGGTAGTATTATTATTCATTTGGCAAAGAGATTTCGTGGCAGTATACTGCTCGGTCTTGGATATGTAATTAGCACTTCACAGAAATAGTTCTATGGTTGATTGTAGGCTATTATCATACAAGTTGACATCTCTATACGCAATATATTAAATGATTCTCGGGATAGAGACCTATACCGACCCTTTTTGAACATTGAATTTAACACATTCTAGTGATATTTAAGTGGTTCGAAAATTTCAACTCTACTCCTTGACAGGTGTAGCTAGCGACCAGGAAATGCTTACACTCTATGGCCCCCTGATCTTTTGTGGAATCACTTGCTTCTAATCTAACGTTTCTAACTGTGTGCTATTTAGTTAGTTTTCTGTTTGTATTTCGTTTTTGGTTATTTGGTATGTGTTTCGGTTTTCATTAGTTTGGGACTTTGATGTTGATGCCATCAATATAGGACTATGACGTTGATTCCATCAGTCTGGGACTACGATGTTGATTTCATCAGTCTGGGACTAGGATGTTGATTCATCAGTTGGGGACTACGATGTTGATTTCATCAGTCTGGGAGTATGATGTTGATTACATCAGTCTGGGACTAGGATGTTGATTTCATCAGTCTGGGACTACAATGTTGATTTCATCAGTCTGGGACTAGGATGTTGATTTCATCAGTCTGGGACTAGGATGTTGATTTCATCAGTTTGGGACTACGATGTTGATTTCATCAGTCTGGGACTACGATGTTGATTTCATCAGTCTGGGACTACGATGTTGATTTCATCAGTCTAAGACTACGATGTTGATTTTATCAGTCTGGGACTAGGATGTTGATTTCATCAGTCTGGGACTAGGATGTTGATTTCATCAGTCTGGGACTAGGATGTTGATTTCATCAGTTGGGGACTACGATGTTGATTTCATCAGTCTGGGACTAGGATGTTGATTACATCAGTCTGGGACTAGGATGTTGATTTCATCAGTCTGGGACTAGGATGTTGATTTCATCAGTCTGGGACTACAATGCTGATTTCATCAGTCTGGGACTAGGATGTTGATTTCATCAGTCTGGGACTACGATGTTGATTTCCTCAGTCTGGGACTACGATGTTGATTTCATCAGTCTGGGACTACAATGTTGATTTCATCATTCTGGGACTACGATGTTGATTTCATCAGTCTGGGACTACGATGTTGATTTCATCAGTCTGGGACTATGATGTTGATTTCATCAGTCTGGGACTATGACGTTGATTCCATCAGTTGGGGACTACGATGTTGATTTCATCAGTCTGGGACTATGATGTTGATTTCATCAGTTGGGGACTATGACGTTGATTCCATCAGTTGGAGACTACGATGTTGACTTCATCAGTCTGGGACTATGATGTTGATTTCATCAGTCTGGGACTAGGATGTTGATTTCATCAGTCTATGAGTACGATGTTGATTTTATCAGTCTGGGACTACGATGTTGATTTCATCAGTATGGGACTACGATGTTGATTTCATCAGATTTGGACTATGATGTTGATTTTTATCAGTCTGGGACTAGGACGTTGATTTCATCAGTCTGGGACTAGGATGTTGACTTCATTATTCTTGGATTAGGATGTTGATTTCATCAGTCTAAGACTACGATGTTGATTTCATAAGTCTGGGACTACGATGTTGATGTCATCAGATTTGGACTATGATGTTGATTTCATCAGTCTGGGACTAGGATGTTGATTTCATCAGATTTGGACTATGATGTTGATTCCATCAGTCTGGGACTACGATGTTGATTTCATCAGATTTGGACAATGATGTTGATTTTATCAGTCTGGGACTACGATGTTGATTTCATCAGTTTTGGACTACGATGTGGATTTCATCAGTCTGGGACTAATGTTGATTTCATCAGTTTGGGACTAGGTTCTTGATTTCATCAGTCTGGGACTACGATGTTGACTTCATCAGTCTGGGTCTAGGATGTTGATTTCATTAGTCTGGGACCATGATGTTGATTACATAAGTCTGGGACTAGGATGTTGATTTCATCAGTCTGTGACTAGGATGTTGATTTCATCAGTCTTTGACTACGATGTTGATTTCATCAGTCTGGGACTAGGATGTTGATTTCATCAGTCTGGGACTACAATGTTCATTTCATCAGTCTGGGACTACGATGTTGATTTCATCAGTCTGGGACTAAGATGTTGATTTCATCAGTCTGGGACTACGATGTTGATTTCATTAGATTTGGACTATGATGTTGATTTCATCAGTCTGGGACTAGGATGTTGATTTCATCAGTTTGGGACTAGGATGTTGATTTCATCAGTCTGAGACTACGATGTTGATTTCATCAGATTTGGAGTATGATGTTGATTTCATTAGTCTGGGACTATAATGTTGATTTCATCAGTTTGGGACTACGATGTTGATTTCATCAGTCTGGGACTACGATGTTGATTTCATCAGTCTGGGACTAGGTTGTTGATTTCATCAGTCTGGGACTACGATGTTGATTTCATCAGTCTGGGACTACGATGTTGCTTCCATCAGTCTGGGACTAGGACGTTGATTTCATCAGTCGGGGACTACGATGTTGATTTCATCAGATTTGGACTATGATGTTGATTTTATCAGTCTGGGACTACGATGTAGATTTCATCAGTTTTGGACTACGACGTGGATTTCATCAGTCTGGGACTATGACGTGGATTTCATCAGTCTTTGACTACGATGTTGATTTCATCAGTCTGGGACTACGATGTTCATTTCATCAGTCTGGGACTATGATGTTGATTTCATCAGTCTGGGACTAGGATGTTGATTTCATCAGTCTGGGACTATGATTTTGATTTCATTAGATTTGGACTATGATGTTGATTTCATCAGTCTGGGACTAGGATGTTGATTTCATCAGTTTGGGACTAGGATGTTGATTTTATCAGTCTGGGACTACGATGTTGATTTCATCAGATGTGGACTATGATGTTGATTTCATCAGTCTGGGACTATAATGTTGATTTCATCAGTTTGGGACTACGATGTTGATTTCATCAGTGTGGGACTAGGATGTTGATTTCATCAGTCTGGGACTAGGATGTTGATTTCATCAGTCTGGGACTAGGATGTTGATTTCATCAGTCTGGGACTGCGATGTTGATTTCATCAGTCTGGGACTACGATGTTGATTTCATCAGTCTGGGACTAGGATGTTGATTTCATCAGTTTGGGACTACAATGCTGTTTTGATCCATTATCTTTTCACATCAGTATGATATTACTATATATTGTGTACAGCGTATTCTTTATATAACCACTCATGATTCACTCCGAATGATAATTCTGATGGCACAATGTATCATACCCTATTCGAATAATTTGTATAGTATACAACATATCGTTGTTTTACAGTTCATTATAATGACCGTTATCATATAGGTGAAATATATCACTCGTGTGTCTTGAGGAATATCTAATGCGAAATTATTACGGATTATTCAATGAATAATTTTCCCTCCGAATTTTTTTTTTTATTATTAGTATATTTTCTCACAAATCAAGAAAGAATATTAAAATCAGTGGAACTATAAGTATATAATTCTATTCTGTTAATACATGTTATGTGTCTATCAAACAAAAACATAAACAAATGGAATGTTCAAATACCTGGTAGTAATCCAAATGAATACATATATAAATATTATAATATAAGATAAATTAGGATACTAGTATATATTCAATTATACACCCCTGTCTGAACAAAATGTAAAATCAAGTGACAAGTGTCAAAATGAAAAGCACCCCTGTCGACTTGATCTTTTTGATCTTGTAAATCAAACACATGAAACCTTATAGACATTGAATATTGATGAATATTGACGAAAAAATTGCCGTATTAATCAGTAAATGTCAATAAATAATAAAATATAAACAACTCATTGACATATATATATATATATATATATATATATATATATATATATATATATATATATATATATATATATATATATATATATATATATATTGACAAGCCTACTGTCTTTATAAATACAGAACTGAAAAATGAAACAGCTGCCATATTGGGCACTTACAGCAATATGTAAAATTGACATATCCTCTTAGAAACCAGAGAGGAGGCCAGGTACGAGGGAGGTGTTTAAAAGTATCATGAATTTTATACGACTAGAGTCGCGACAAGATAGCACAATTTTGCAGACATCATACGTCTTCTATAAATGTTATTGGCACAATAATTGACATTCTGTAAATCAATGTCGACGTGATGATTTATCGGAACAATCAGCCTTGATTGTGGTTAATCTACCTTTGTTGAAGAGTTCAAAAGACTAAACAGTCATATTGACACTCTAACAAGGGATGTTTATATTTTCATTCAATCTCAATTTTGTTGATGTAACGGTTGTCCTAATGGGATCTGAACTGAACATATAAATTGGTGATAGAGTTTTCAGGTAATGCGAACGGCACAGACAAGTGACATTGATGATGATGCGAATTTAAACACTTTCATGTGTCTTAGTCATCAAGTATCGTTAAGGCAATGAAGGAATTAAAATCATTTGTTTAGAAATTAACATCTGACTGTTAATCTCGAATAAGTTTTTATAAATTTCTGATGGCAATAGAATCGTACTAGTAAATAGTACATTTTTTCCTAATGCGCATATGGTGCACTAAATTAAAAGGTATATATGTTTTATATTTATTATAACCACTAGGTCGGTGTCACTGCTGGTGGACTGATAGTTCCCGAGGGCATCATAAGTTTAGTTTTCAGTGCTTTTGTACTGACATGAAATATATACTTCAAATTTTCAGTCACCAAATTAGGTAAATCACTCTAAAACTAAGGAGTATATCCCTCAAGCATATCTCTGTCCTTAGATAGATTCTTTGGTTCACTGTTTGGTCATTTTGGCTTCAATACTGCTCTTCATATTTTTATATATTTTGAGAATTCCAATCATTCGGCCACGAGCATCACTGAAGAGACATGAGTTGTCGAAATGCGCATATGGTGCACTAAATTAAAAGGTATATATGTTCTATATTTATTCTATCAAATATTGGTATAACTATTTCCATAGTACCTCAATATCTATTTAGATATTTTACTTCATTTGATGGTTCCCTCTCTGTCGAATGAAGCAGTAAAACTGGAGTGCCTTCTCACGGTAGACGTGACACTCAGAAGATACCTCACGATATCGAATGAGTCTGTTACATAGGTCTACTCTCTGTTTTATAATGCATCTCTTCGATTATGCTGTTTAGTATAATCGCATCACTTTTGTTAATACTCCCATGATCACAGTAATTACATAGAAACCACATGGTATTATGAAAAAAAAAAAATCAATATTTAAACAACAAAATTTAACAATATCGATGTGGAGTTTACAATATGTTTGTTTAAATCTTATTATTTTATAAACAAATTGTAAACTAAACCGAAGAGCTGGATAATGCTGATAGATTATCTAAAAGATACATAACAACTAATTGTAAACTAAACTGAAGAGCTGGATAATGCTGATAGAATATCTAAAACACAGCACAGCGAAGGAAACAGTATGTTACTAGACGGATACTTGTATTCGTTATCAGTTGCTACTATCTACTGATCCTTTTTACTGTACCTGTCGTCTGAGTGGTTCTATCTTATCTTGTTATCCCTTTATACATTGTCTGTCGTGTGGTAAATTCAGATCCATGTTTTTGTCGTGTTATCCTTTCTCATTTGGCTGTCATGTAGTTTATCAAGAGCTCTACGTTCATTACACTGAACATCATAGACAGATTTCACACGATATGAACTTGTTAATTTGTTAATAGACCTGTCATAAAATAAACAGTTAAATGAGAACCTTGTGCTATATTTATTCTGTTTGATCTTCTCTTTTTGACGAAGGTGTCATCGCAATTTTCGCAACTTTTTAATTGGTGAATTATCGGTAAGTCACTTATTTTTAACTGTGCATCTATCATAAGAGTTGAGAATAGGTACTCTATGGCGTATGGTTATTTAGGAAGAGGTTATAACAGGTGCCCCAGAAAACATGTGCCCGGAGGAGTACAGCTCTACTGTATGAAATGATTTGGTTGTTTGTTTGATTGGTGTTTTACGTCGCTTTCAACAATTTTTCAGTTTTATCGCGACATGGAAGCAGGAGGTTGGTTGGTTGATTGGTGTTTTACATCGCTTTCAACAATTTTTCAGATATATCGCGTCATGGAAGCAGGAGGTAACAAACCTCTTAAACATAGTGTATGAAGTGAGAACAGGAGTCCTTGAAGGGCGTGCCTTTCCCCGATTGACTTGTAATTAGGAATTAATAACGATTAGAAATTACGGTGTGTACTTGGTTGACACCTGCTTTGTCCAACATCGCGTTCCACATATCTCTTAATTGTATGGTGATATAAACACATAGGTGTAAACAATGTCGTGAATATTCTGATCGACGCATTGGAGCACAGTAATTTACTGCAACCCGTCCTCCTCCCCTACCCTTCCTCGCCCTTTCCAAAATATGAAGAGGGGTACCAAGTTTTTAATAGCATAAATATTAGATTTTAATGATAAGTCTTTTAATGAATTATATTATTAACATTTTCAAAGCTATTATTTCTGCTGTACAATTGTCAAACAATACATTCGCCAAACTGACAATGTCTGATAATTAATTAAAACAATTACAATTGACGGTAGTCGTAACGTATGGTGTAGTTTAGAGGTAATTGACGGTAGTCGTAACGTATGATGTAGTTTAGAGGTAATTGACGGTAGTCGTAAAGTATGTAGTTTAGAGGTAATTGACGGTAGTCGTAAAGTATGATGTAGTTTAGAAGTAGTTGACGGTAGTCGTAACGTATGATGTAATTTAGAGGTAATTAACGGTAGTCGTAACGTTTGATGTAGTTTAGAGGTAATTGACGGTAGTCGCAACGTATGATGTAGTTTAGAGGTAATTGCCTAAACGTTTTTGAAAATTTCGAGATTAAGCATATTAAGCTTTATCGCATGTTTATGAAATAATCAAAAACCATTTGAGACTGATTATAAAAGCATAAACCAGTCCAATCATGAGCTAAATGATGAGCACAGTGATATGCAGGTATAATGGAGAAATAAGAGAATTACGACACTTAATTCAGGATATGTCTACGGAAAGTATTCCGTGACTTCATCGTCATTGGAATTCGCTTTGCTTATAGAGGCGGCAGCGTCCTCAACAACAAGCCTCTTGTTTTAAGATTTAACATATAAATTAGAGACATAAATCATTTGGAGCCATTATTAGGGTGTGGACAACACATTTATAGTGAAAATCTCTCGCTACATCTCGAGAATTCTGAAGTTCCAATCCCGGAAAAACAAGATAAGAAAGGTCTATCTCTGTGACTCTTGCATATGGAAAGTAAAACTGCATACAAATACAGGGGTAATTTAATGAGGCAAAGTTACACATAACTTTAAAGCAAATCGTTCAAGATTTGTCAGTTAATGAAAACGGTAATGTTATACAAGCATATTATTATTTAACACCATACCACTCCTTTTATTAAACAATGGAATTGGTCTCTTTGGGGATTTCCGCTGTTACAATAAAGTGTAAAAATAACAAGACATGTAGAATTATAAAGATCATGAATTTCTGAATACATGAACACCCCCTGATAAAAGGACCAGACATTTGTAAAATGGTAACATAACAGGAATTATTCTTGATGAATTACCCAATATTACTTCATATATTTTTGAGATCATCAAAAAGACTATAGATCTTGTATTTGGCCCCTCTACAGCCGTATGCAGACTTTTACTTGAATGTTGCACGCTGACTAACAGGGCGGTGGGGGAATATATGACAGGCCTTGTCCAAACCTCTTTCAGTCGGGAATCCTGCAGATCTATGGTCTTAGCTCGCTTTCAGACTGGCAGAGCACGCTTTATCATGTTAATGTCGCATATATTTTTATATCATTATGTGTTTTACAATACCTTACGTGTTTATATTTTTATGACCTCTCATATGCGATACCTGTTGACCCTTGTTCTTTACATGGAGGATTATTTATAAATTTTTCAACGTACATCCTTTGATTGTCCTGCTGTTTCGGTGAGTGGGAAGGTGGACCCGTAAAGCGGTTAATCACACCATTTGTTTGGCTTTTGTCAAATTAAATAACCGTCCTAAGTCGGTATCGTAATTGCACTACAATCAAATATTTTTGTAATGTGTTATATGTGCTAGTATATTATTGATATTCATGAATTGTATAGCTTCATGGTGACTTCTGCCACATAACTTAGCCAGTAACTCCTCTTATTTCTTTCACTGCATTTCCTAATTGCCACACATTCTTGCATGAGAGAGAGAGAGAGCTCTATGAAGTCGTTATAGACTGATACTCAGCTGCCATCTCCGTTCCGTCATGTCATGGGGCAATCTGCCATTGCCAATACATAAAATATATTTATAAAGCTTCAGACAGTTTCTTGGAATACAATCCCCAGTCGAATATCATTACGCAATCAAATAATCTTGGACGTTTGTGTCTTACTCCACAGCAGCTAGCCATATATTGCCTAATGCACCTAATGATTCACTCTCGCAAAACTAGAGATAAATTTTTGTGAACTTTCTACGGCAATACTAATGCAAGTTCGAAACATTTATACTTGTTACAAAACATTTCTCTCTGTCATAAGATATATAATTTTATAAATTCCTGGCCATATTTCAGAGAAAACAGAAGACATATGATAAAGCTGTATGACAGAAATCACCAAGGACATGCATACAAGACATGATAATAGTAGAATATACACGAAAAACATCACAAAAATGTTCGATTGTGCCACGGTTAAGATACTGGCTAAAGATGGTCAATTAAAGTAACAAACGTCACTCAATTGGCGTGGTTAACGGTGTATGGGCAGCTACATTCCCACTCACCGCACAACCAGCACAATCAAAGAACACATATTTAAAAATTCATAAATAAAACTCACAAATTTAGCTTAAATGTAGCTTATGTGGTAGTGAACTCTGTCTGGCACATACAAAGTAATAACAATAATAATAATAATAATAATAATAATAATAATAATAATAATAATAATAATAAAAATAATAATAATAATAATAATAATAATAATAATAATAATAATAATAATAATAATAATAATAAATTAATAATAAAAATAATAAGTCAATAATATATAAATAAATAAGCTTAACACTCATAAATTCCAAAATATTGCATTATATATTTCAGAATGTGAAAGAGCAGTCATGATGTCAGTCGAAGCCGGAAAAGTAACTTCCGTAGTATGTAAGGAAATTTTACTCTGCGTTCATTCTATCGATACCCTTCGGAGAGGAAAGGATGTATTTGTCATGATATGTAATGCGCTTTGTTTGTACGTAAATTTCCCATAGGGCTAATTTATCATGAACATGTTGGTGATTTAAGGTATAAGACTGTGACAAAAATATGTGAAATTTATGTTCAGGAGAAAAATAAGCAAATGAAATAATCTTGATGACAGAAACCATTGAGGTGATAACCCTTGAATGATTTATGTGTTCTGTACTAATGTTAAAGAGATAAATGAACTACAGTACCGTTCATCACCTGTTCGGGATTTGGGGTCAGATCCTGGTCGGGAAAATATGAGATTTCGCCACATAGGTTTGTAATTTTAGGAACAAGTGCTTTCTCCACTAAAGAATACTTGCTATCACTAAATGCTTCCTTAAAGATAATAAGCTTTGTATCGGTCTTTACTATCACCATATGATAGTTGTACTCTGAAAGGGTAACAGTAAATCTATAACGAGTCTTGTATAAACTCCTGCTGTTAGTCGGAATTCTAAAAAAAACCCCAGGAAACCGACAAGCAAATCACAATTACGTCTTGTTAATAAATTTCACGATTTTATAATTTATATTAATCAGAACATCTGTATCTATTAGTGCACTATATGGACATTTAGACAACTGATGTCTCTTGAGCGATACTAAATACCAATACTGTAGAAATGAAAAGTAGAAATATAAGAAGAACGCGCTCCTTATCAAGCAGACCTATACATAAAAGCCAAAGAACTAGTCATACGACAGAGCTATGCATAACGGAAATAATTAGAATCAGTTAATAAATTTTGCTACACCATATTTGTTATATTTATTTCGGGTCAATACAGACGAAATGACAAAGAGGTAATTACCTATGGAAACTTCAAATCTACCAACACCGGCCAATATATGATATTATCTGATTTTATTATCTTATTTTAATGACTTTTCAATCTAAATTGCTTGTTGATTCAGGCTTTCCGTTTAATAGGAGTTGTTTATAGATTTGTTAATATTTTTTTCTATTAGACTGTACTGTCTTTGTAGGTGGTTATTTAAGGATCTATTTTTGTTTATCTCTAGCTTGTACTGGAAGTTAAGTAACGTTTACAAAAAGCAATTGAGTGATTCTGTTCTCAGGCTGCAAAGCAATGACTGTATGGTTTTTTTTCTGTGTGACCGTTAGATTTAAATCAAATAGTTGTGTCAAACATTTTTCCTTTCAATTAGTACAAAGTACAACAATTATATATTAACACCTTTCCCAGATGTGTTCTGTCTGTCTACTATTACTGTAACAACAGACACCACGAAACTAATTCGATATTCGTCAAACTTGCATGATGTATTTTAGAACAGATAAGAATAATTACACTTAGGTCGTATAGACGGGAAGCGAAATTAAGTAACTGTCAATAATATTGAATGTATATATCGTTGGCTGAAAGTTTGTCTCATTCAATTATAAGAATTGTAACAAGATTAATACCTATATATCATTCTATTTCAGTTCAATGCTGCTGCTGTGTATATTTTGATCACTGAGACAAACTGTATAACGATGTAATTATTCATAAATGAAATAAAGAAAGAAAGAAAGAAAGAAAGAAAGAAAAAAAAAAGAAATGAAATAAAATTAATGAAATAAAAATAATAAATAAACAGATAAACGTAATAGAGTAAGATAATAAAAGACAAAACGAATTAAATAGATAGATAAATATATAATAGAAAAGAAAGAAAATCATTCAAATAAAAATAATAAGTAAACAGATAAAAGTAATATAATAAGATATAAAAGACAAATAAAATGAAATAAATAAATAGATAATAATAACCCACGATATCGATTATTCTTACATACACTGTACGAAGAAGTTAATAAAAATTTTATGATTTTTTTTATTCGCAACATATTGGAGGTTTCAGGTCTTATAATTTCCGAACACCTATACAATTATTTCTCAAAAGAATGGAAGGCAGATTAACTTCCATCACACGCAATTTCTTTGTTTACAATAATTGAAAATGTAGTTGTAAATACGTCGTTTAAGGTCATGAAGATCCTTTCATCCAAACAATTAATACAAAGAAAACGACAGTATTAATATCCCGGAATATCTTGTAAACAGTTTTTTCGTGGGTTTTGCAGGAAATCTTTTCTAGCATATTGTCGGCATTCGAATGGGTACAGCTTGTGCACCTCTTCTTTCTGCTGTCTTTATATCCTCATACGAGGCAGAACTCATTCAATAAAAGAAACAGTTAGTATCTCACTTCAATTTCACATACAGATATATTGACGACGTTCTATCCATACATTATCAAGCATTTCAGAACTATCTCGCTCGGTCATATATATTTTGCTGAATTTGAAATCAAGAACACGACATTGAGTAACAAATATGCGTCATACATCAGGGGTTATTAGTTACATACCGCTCTTTATGCAAAAAAAAAAAAAAAAAAAAAAAAAATCATCTTCCATATCACAATTTTTTTTCTTCCTGGACCTAAGTAGTAACATCCCGTCCTCGCCGTCTATGGCGTTTTAATTTCACATTTTATCATTACCATAGCATACTCTTCTTATAAATGTTTTGTTCTGAGGGGGACAGTCAACTAACAGTACAACTACTTACACAGGGCTACGAAATCGAACGCAAGGAATCGTCACTGAGGAGGTTTTCTGGTTAATAATATTAATAGAAATAATAATAATAATAATGATGCTGATAATAATAATAATAATAATAATAATAATAATAATAATAATAATAATAATGATTAAAGACTTATTGAAAAGTGGGAAGTGTGTGGAATTCGTCCTTTTAGAATTGTATATTACATTCTGCAACATGACAATACGCTTTGCCTATATTATTTTATCACCGAACATGAGTTACAGGCATCGAGTGGTACTCTTCGAATTTATAGAAATTTTTAGAAAACTGATTTGCTTTTATCCATAATCCCAGCAGTTAAACCAGTATTCATGTGTCGCTGCTCGCGGGTAATATGTTTCCTAGAGCATATGTCGGGCACTCCTCATAATATATACATATCGTAAAAAAGAAAACGATGTTAGATTGAATCCCTATCACATTTGTACCCAATTATATTCAATTCCAGTGAGAAATTACCAGGTTTGGGATATTCACTTATGTGATACTTGCAGAACACAGACTCCATAGTATTATTCTGTATATCTTTGTTCCAAATCTATTTCAGCCAACACATCTGTGTTGCTTATAAAGTAACAAACTCATTTTAAAATCAAAATCAAACATTAAATACTTACATTATCTTAGCATTTTACTTATGTATACATACAATACATATAAGTTTGACAAACTTTTGCTCAATGATATCCTAGCTACTTATGTTTCTACAAATTTTTCCATTTCAGAAGTGATTGACAACCATTTATCTGTTCTGACAATACGTTTGGTATTAACTCAAGTAAATTAGCCTTTAGATTCGCCTTATCTATATTGCATTTCGACGAGTTATTCTATGCACGGAACTCCAAAAGCGTTTTATTGTTTGTTCATTTTAGTGTACCACAATGTTCGGTCAAAATTCTATTAGAAAAATCTGGCGTTTAAAAGGACTGTGAAACAGTGTACTTTAGACATGGTGTTAATTAAATCTTTTGACAGAACTGTCGGAACATCTGAAGTCTGCAAGTTTCAATAAAATTCATTGCTACAGATTACTTGATTCATTCTCTCCGAAAATATCCAAACTGATTTGACATCCGCAAATTCCAGTCTATTTTTGTAATCCACGACAAAGTTTGTTTATATTATTCAGAGGAAATGATGTCATCGAGGTGTTACATTCTCTGATCTTCACGTTTTGTGGTATTTGTGGTGTTAGTTTTTCTATCAAATCGGTGTTAGTCCAATAGTCACCAACTATGTGGTGCATTTTTGTCAAAGTATCAATCTGATACAATGCATTAAAAAGACATAAATTTTAAATACAAACAACAAAGAAAAGAACCCCCCCCCCCACCCCCCAAAAAAAATCAAAACAAAACAAAACAAAACAAAAAACCAAACCCCCAAACACAAAAACAAACAAACAAACAAACAAAACAAATCAAAACACCAGATATACTTACCGAGAAGACCGATATCCATCGTCATAATTTAAGTAATCTGACTTTAAAACAGCTTGTGCTGGTCAATGCAAAGAGTGTACAGTCTACACATGACAGCTATATGAGGCTCAATAGTACAAGTACAAGGTTTGACATGACACGCAAGCTTATTCAAATGAGGCAATGAAATTGTTATATAGACAAAACGATTGAAACTCAGATCACATTACTTTCTAGAATTAATTGAAAATGGCAGACTGGATTGATTCATATATTTTATATTGAGATGGTTTTACTAACTCCTCTTTTTTCTTTACTCACAGACAGAAGATTTCTATTGATTATGAAACAGCAACCATTTCCTCCTACGACTTTCTGCGATGCATTAAAGTTATTTGTCATGTTCTTAAACTCGTCGTATCTCCGTTTGATATACGACTCAACAGTTATTTATCATTCAATGACGTAACTCTTTTAACCTTTTTCTTGATAATATCGAAATTGATGGCCGGTTACACCAAGCTATTCATGCATCATCTCAAGCTAGTAAGCCTTTTAACTTACTACCATACATTGTTCTAACACATCCCACAGTAGTAATATGTGACTTATGTATTTGATTCACATAATAGTTCAATTTTGTAATGACATGATAGATTACTGTTGTTGGCTTGTTCGTACCGATATATCTAATCGAGATGGTTATATTATCATATTTGCGAATTGCTGGCAAGCTGAATTAGAAATACAGAATAAAATAATGTCTCTGCATAGAGAACATGCTATAAAACAATATTTAAAAATTAATTTAAGCATCCACATACCATTTATTTCCGACATAGTAATAATGAATGAATACTATGTTAAATAGGAAACTTGCTGTGCCTGACCATTATGTAAATGTACACATCTGAATAAAACGTTTGCATGAAACCTGATTCAGAAGAGTGCCTGTCAATGAACATCAGTCAAATGATCATTTAGAGAAGGAAGTCGATGATTCTTATGTTGTAAACCCTCACGCTCCGTCTAATTTCCCTATTCAGGCTTGCAAATTCGATTTTCGTTCTTAATTCTTATGTTTCCTCTCACTCTAGCATATATCAAACGATCAGGATGGAAATGACAGATATATGTTACTTCTTTGGTATGCACATGATACTGTATGGTATAACTAAAGTATTTTTGCATCATCTGATTTGCGTTAAATTCTTTTCGACTTTTGTTTCAAAAGCTGGCCTTCACATATTCTCCCACTAAATTCATTATTATAAAATTGTAGGCAGCAAATCTGACAAAGCTGTATGACACAAATCATCACTGACATGCACGAAAAAAAAAAATATATTTATAGTAAAATATACTCGGAAAAAACATTACAAAAATATTCGATTGTGCTGCGGTTACGATATCGACCTAGGACGGTCAATTGAAATTAAAACTAAAATGGTGTGGTTAAATATTACATAGTCAAAGTGATTCATCTTACAATTATATTCGTGCATATGTTTACTCGAAGGAGTAAAAGTACGTCTTTTATGAATTTTGTAATTATAGTCAGATTCAGATGTTGTCTGGAAAATAAGTTCATAGTGGTATTTTTTAGTTTGGTCATTTTGTATAGAAGTTTTTAATCTTGACGTCAGGAAATGAGCATCATGATGTTGTTAAAGGACAAAATAATGAATGTTTTTTCAAAGATTACATTTGCTATTTCTCGTGATATTTCCGTTCTTTCATATCCACATCCTATACTCGAATAATGACTAAATCACGATACCGTATAATGTGATACTTCGGAAATGTTGCCATTTTGCATTCCGGATTTTCCTCTTGTCAGTTGCGCTATTAACACACTAAACATTTATATTAAATATTACTTCACTACACACTAAAAGAATAATTCACCTTTATAATAATGGTCATTATAACTGTAAACAATTATTTTGTGTACACTATGTAGATTGTTCGAATAGGGTATGATATGAAGTGTCCCATGATATATAGACAATATTGTATAATGTATATCATATAAAAACACAATATTATTATGACAAGAAGATGCATAAATGCAACACCCTAGCCTATAAATCATGAACCAAAGTGCATGCAGAATCAGCAAAAACAAATGGAAAAGAAGCCCCCGAATGGACATGAACATAGGAGCAGATGTGATTCCCCAAACGCATGTGATGTCAGGTACCCCCCCCCCCCCCCCAAAAAAAAAAAAAAAACAAACAAAAAATAAAGATTTCCTGCTCACTAACAACACCCGTTACCTAAGTCCTATAAAAATTGTCGAATCAAGGCATACAAAGTATACCATAAGTACCAACATTCCATCATCGCCCGCATACGGCGTATTCAGATCTCAGTTTGTACGTTATTCCAGAACATGTTCAAATTACAATGACTTTGTTCTGAGGGCTAGGCGACTTTCAGATAAGCTACTCAACCAAGGGTGTATATGTGCTAGACTAGCAACGTCACTGAGGAAGTTCTATGGTCGTTACGAGACTCTTATTACTCCATATGATATCTCGTCATCCAGACTTTTAAATAATATTCCGGACTGAGACCGATTCCGATCATTTTATACAGATTTGACACCTTCTATACTAGAAAGTTACCTACTTTGACTTCTCCAAATATATTTGGGATTTACAGATTTGACTTTTTCTACTGGGTATATGTGACGGGAGTTTCTAGCAAGCAGGAGATGCTCACTCTCCACAGGCCCCTGATCTCACTCCATCAAGGGGTTCACATATGCTCTTCAAGTAGATATTTTTCGTTGTTTTCTATTTGGTTTTCATTTTCACTGATTTTGTATGTTCTCGGTTTCATGATGTTCGGGCTTATGGTTTGGATTTATCCATCATCTTTACATAGATGGTATCATATTATTTGTTGAAAATGGCATTATGTGGCAAGACCCTTAAACAGGATGTGTTATATGACGTATTAATACAGATGATTCACATGAGGTGTTTCATAGAGCAGAAATATTATATAATCTTATGTTAAATGTCGTATATATGTGGGGTTGCTATAGTGGTTGTTATGGTGGTTGCTATGGTGGTTGATAGGGGATAAACAATATCCCGGTCGCGCCGTTATACAGAAGCATTAGGAACTGAAAAGACGAAATACCATACCACTACGCCATGTCTTCCTCTGACATTTAGATGTTTGTGGTACTCATAAGGGTTTGATCATGTGCTTTTGTGGAAATGTATTCGGTGATTTGTGTCCTACAGCATTGTCAGATGTTTTCTGTTTTCTTTTTTAAATCATTACAAGACAATATGAAATTTACTGTGTTAAGGTTAAAAAAACATAAGTATAAACGACTCTATTATATGATGATAAATTTTACTTTTGTACTATGTTAATAAATGACTAATTTACAACTTTAGTCATAAAGTAAAGATGGGTGCATTCCTAACATAACATGCACGTTAACGCGAAAAGCGGTCACGAGGACTGCTTTAGCACACGTGCTAGGACTGCTCGACCGGACGCGCGTGCACTACCTGCGTTAACGCGGGAGGAAATTCGCGTTAACGCGATTTATTCCCGCGTGAGCTCGGTCCAGTCGCACGTTCACTTGCCTACATTTGTAATTCTATACGCAGTGGTACGCATGGATGAAGGAAAAGTTATCTAATTAATTAATTTACCGCAAATGTCGCCTTATATACGTGTATAAAATGTAATGTTAAAATTACATCCCGCATTAAGGGTTTTATATGTAATATAATACTGGAAATTACAGCGTAGAAATGCAGTAAGGTATTTATGAAAAACTTCGTCAGATTATATTATTATTTTATAGAATTAATAATACTATTATTATCCTAAACTAAGAATAAATTTCATTATATTCAATGTTCGGAAATTGTATTCAATATTTTGAAAATTCATGTCTTAACTCGTTAGTGTTTTATTCATTTCTAATATTTACCTACATGCACACAGTAATATGTTTTTATATCTAAATATACAATGGTTATATCGATTCTCCTTCAAATCTTTCTCTTTGTACATGTTAATGTAAGTTTTAAGATGTAAGCAAGCGAACGTGGTTGTCAAGCGCGTGAACGCGGTAGTCAATCTGCGTTCACGCAAATGCGTGTGCTTAGTCCTGAGCACACGAAGAAAGGAAACTTCAAGTTAACGCGACGTTAACGTGATGTTATGTTAGGACTGCACCTCACTGTACAAATCTGCAATTTTTTTTTCCGAATTTCAGCTGTGTTTACTTTCCGTTGACGTTGACATCAATAACAAATATTTAGCTCGTGACCATTTGCCACACCAAGACATTCTGGCATTTCATCACCTGGAGTATTCGTCAGCTTTTAAACTTTTAAGACTTCTTATACTATATCCATCTTAGATTTATACATACATACATATACACGCATGAGTGTGTAATATGAAAATGAATATCATATATTTTTGATACCGATACAATTTATTATTATATGTTACATGTCCAAGATATTTACATGGTAAATTGAAACGATCCGAAAACCGTCTATAACACATGATCTCTCTCTCTCTCTCTCTCTCTCTCTCTCTCTCTCTCTCTCTCTCTCTCTCTCTCTCTCTCTCTCTCTCTCTCACACACACACACACACACACACACACACACACACACACACCTCTAAAATGTTGAATTCGATAGAGATTTGATTCCGAATAAAACGAATTCCTTTACAGATATATCTTTGTGACCTTGGCTAGTTTCCACACCTCCAATATATCGGGATTTTTCATCATTGCAATGTATATTTAGTTTTGTATAGTGTTGTATGTTTACATTAGATTACGTATTTTTCTATTAGATTTTCGGACCTTCAAATTGCGCCCTTCACTCACAAATTGATTTATTGAATTTCTTTTCCCTCTGTATTTCCTATCTGGGATAGCGTCTATTTCATATATCCTTCAACGCAGTCTAATGTTCCTCCCTTTATCATGAACGTAATTTATCATCAGGAGTGTCTCAGCAATTTTTACAATAATTGACATTAAGTGCTTATGAGTGATGAAAAGCAGCGTAATGAAATAAATGCTCATGCATTTTTGACCTATTGTCGACTGTTATTATGTCGGCATTTTTTTATATTTATGATCCATAGTGACTTTGTATTAAGATGTTTCTGTAAGTGTAAGTGCATTTAGCAAGACAATGTACATAGCGGTTACAAACAGAAGTTGATCGTTTATATTCGATGCCTTTCTTGTGGGTGTAGGTGTATAGTTTGGGACCATCTATATTTATTTTGATGGGCTATAATTTCCATACAAATCCCTGGTATATTAATATTTTGTTTGCATCTTTGGACAAGAGAACAACATACAGGTATCCAAGATTAAGAACTATCAATATCATTCTCGCTTAAGAGATGACAAAATTCATCTAACCGTATGACCCAATTCACCAAGATCATGCAAACAAAACATGATAGTATTAAAATTAATATAGAAACCGACATAACAAACATATTTGATTATACTGCAGTTATCATACCGACTTAGGCCGGTCAGTTAAAATGAGGGACGTCACTCTGTTGGTGTGGTTAACGGGCGCCCACCATACCACTCACTGCAAAAGCAGCACAATCAAAGGGCACACAGAAATAAACAATCCTCCATACAGAAGAGAAAACTGAAGATATCTGACAAAGCTGTATGACAAAACTCACCATGGACATGCACACAGAACATGATAATAGTAGAATATACAAGGAAATAAGACACTACAAAATGTTCGATTTGTGCTGCGGTTACGATACCGACATAGGACGGGCAATTGAAGTATTAAACGTCATTCAATTGGTATGTTTAACCGGTTACGGGCGACCATCTTTGGGAACAAAGATCAACAGCTTTCTCAAGACGATAAGTCAATTTTTTTCACACGAAAGATATATAGAATGATATGCTAGTATGAACAATATATAAGGCGACATCAGCATGAGTACATTGTGCTCAGACGGTCTGTTAGAGAGATGAAATCCTCGATCTGTAGAAGTTCCGACTAGCAGTTGGAGGGGTCGAGGCTCAGGACCTTTTCTTATCTGAAAAATATATCACAAGGCCCGTGATAGAGTCCCCACCGCCCTGATTGTCAGCGTCTGTATAGGACTGTAGAGGGACCCAATGGAAAACCTAGGGTCTTTGTGATGATCTCGAGGTATTATCAAAATAATGAATATATTTCAGAATCAACTGCTGCAATTTTGAATCTACGCAATTCTTTGTGACACTTATATATCATGGTCCGAGTATTAAAATGGAAAATGGATGCTGATATCTTGACGGCATTTAACACCATGCTTGTTGATGTTTCTATGGCAAAATCACGTTCCCATTGCATTAATTGGAGTTTTCCATTGTGATGAATTGTGAAATAAGAAGATGAATCTCATGTGTTTACATAATATCCATCAGTTGAAAATCTTATTATTATTATTTTTTTCTCTCTGTTTTATATTATTACTTTCAGTCTTTCGTTTATCTATTATTATTATTGCAGCTTAAATCTCCATTAGAAGATATAATTAAGAAGATTTGTGAAGGTAATAAATTGCTAACAACACAAGAAAAGATAATAAATTGCAGACAAAAAAAAAAAAAAGGAGAAAATATGACAATAAGTTGAATCTAAGATTTATCTAGGCAAAACGAAAAGAAAGAAGACAATTAATTGCTACCAGAACTCACCCAGGCAATGTAAAATGAGAGAAGATAATAAGCTGATGGCGAAAAGAAAGAAGATGATATCTTGCAACCAGAATCGCCATAGACCAGATCAATGAAAAATAGTCAGTGACTGACGGTATCCATCTAGGCAACATAAAACGCGTTAGAGAATGTGGTATTCTGCTGCCAGAATCCATCCACGCAAGACAAAATGGGAGAAGAGATGGCATTAAGTAGTTGAAACAATCTACTACAGTAGCATGACATTAGAAAAGTTATTAAGATGCTATTCGAATCTACGTAGATATCACAAAAAGAAAAGTCGTCATGGGCTTTCAGTGAATGCAAGATAAGCATACAAACAGACTTTGCAAAAATATCTCATTTTAATGCAGTATTACTAAGGACTCAAGGTGGTCAATTGAAATGTTCGAAAGAACAATCATGAATACATTAAAAAAGTAAAAAAAGTAAAAGAAAATTTCTTTTTCATGATGAAAATAAACAAGTTCATATAGTTATTTGTTTATCTATTTGATTTATTATGATTGTTCTTGTTTTTGTTGTTGTTGTTGTTGTTGTTGTTGTTGTTATTCTTCATCTTCTTCTTCCTCTTTTCTTCTTCTTCTTGTGTGACCTATATCACTTTGTGACAGAACCGAGATTTTAAGTAACATTTGCATCGGATTTAACATGCTTGTAGGAGATGCTCTCTCCTTCCGGACACTTCGTCTCATCTAATCTCATCTTGAATTCGATTTTTTTTTCTCACTGGAACAATCAAAACCGAATTTGCAGCATTTTATTTGAATTTCAAAAGTTCGGATTCCAATGATACAATTTTGAATATATGATTTTAAATTTCTAATATATGTGTGTCGTTTATTTTCAATTTATTATCGCCTCTTTATCCCAAGTATTTGTTTCATACTTTGTTTAGATCTGAGAAATTCTATTCGTTATAAATGTTTGATCATGTGATTTCAGACATCCGACTAGAACTATGTATTTAACCCATAAAGTGTTTAAAGAAATCTTTGTGTCTTTAGATTGAACCCTCGACAAATAATTGAACGCTTCATTCGATGTAACCTATTTAAAAGCCTTGCGAATAGGATATTGACTTAGAGTGAAGAAAATAATTGATGTGTGCGACATCTACATGTGCTACGCTTACACGATTTATAGACTTATGTTTTATTCTAAAAATAATTATAAGACGTATATTGCTGATAGTTATTGTGATCGAATATCTATAAAAGCATTACTTAATAAATTTACCAGAGACACGTTCGTCTAAGAGCGTGACTCTCCATTTATCGCGCTGATAAGATAAAAAAGAAACATAATGCAGAAATAGATAAGTAGCAAATAAAGAAATCAAACTGTTTAACAGGAGTTATTTAAATTGGAAAATCCTATATATATATATTATTCTAATATGATATATAAACTACAGAGAAATTATTATCAGTATAATCAAGGGTGGTCTAACATTGCAATATATACACTAATGTATACTTCAAAAATTCAGTAATCAAATTAAGTAAATCTCTCTAAAACTAGGGAGTATCTCCCTCATGCATAGTTCTGTCCTTAGATAGATTCTTTGGTTCACTTTTCTGTCATTTTGGTTTCAACACTGCTCTTCAAACATTTATATATTTTGAGATTTCCAATCATTTGGCCACGAGCATCACCAAAGAGACATAAGTTGTCGAAATGCGCATATGGTGCACTAAATTAAACGGTATATATGTTCTAGAAGCTAGAGGATGTGGGGCTCAATATGTCGGGGAAACTTCTCAAACTTTGAAACAACGTTTTCGGAATCATTCTTATAAAATTCATAATAATTCACGACGTAAATACCAGAATTTTCTTTATAACCACTTTAATAAATACCAACATAATATTAACGATGTGAAAATAACTCCAGTAGAAAATATCTCTAAATTACCAGGTGATACGAAATCAGATGTTAAAAAACGACTTTTGGAAACCGAGCTCTACTGGATTAAACAACTACAAACCCCATACCCTCTTGGTCTCAACGACCAAATATATCGACAAGGTAATATTTCTTCTCGTCAGAATAAGATCAATATTTTTACATTAAGACATAAAACTATTAGAAAACGTAGGTCACATGGTCGTCGTCGTAATCGTAACATCAGAAAACGTAATCGTTTAAATAGGTCATTAAACGATCTTCTATTTATCGCAAAAATAATGGCCGTCATGAACTTTTGCATGCACTATCCTCTATTCCGGTAAATAAATTGAAACCTATCCTGGACGAAGCTGATCTTCGAAGTTTACGCAATTCTGATTGATTTAAACTCAATTTGATTATTTTATTTTCATATAATAAACTCTTTCCTCGTATTCCGTCTCTTCCACCCAAGCAGCAATTTCTCAAAATTAAATTTATTAATAAAGGCTTCGATCTACTTAACATTTCTAGTATTTTCCGTGATCATAGAGTCACATCTAAAATCCCCCAATATTTTGAGAATTTAGAACCTCCACTTATTTGTTACCAGTACAAAAAGCCTATAAGAAATCTTATTTAAAATTATAATAAAGTTACATCTAACCCTGATGTTTCAGACTCTATTCCTTCGTCGTTTTCTTGTGAAAATTCTAAATATGTTTATAAACCGGCAGGTCATGTTATTACTGGTGACCTAAACTGTATTTCGGACAAGAAATTGCGCACCCTTTTTGGAAAAGGGCCTAAATATAGGTTACCGTCCAGGATAGATTTCAATAAATGCCGTGACGTTATAGAAGATGCTTTAACTACATATTGTAAAAGTTGGTGTAAAAAAGAACAGGTAAAGTTCATGCTCTTAATGATTGGAAATTCGAGATTTTAAGAATTGTCGATATCCGTATTAAGAACTTTACGGCAAATCCGCATTTATTTCAACAGCCTAATACATTGACGACAAATTCTATTAAAAAGAAGATAGCTGACTTACATGCTAAATATGTCTTTGTTCCCGCTGATAAAGCAGGTAATAACATAATAGTTGTTTGAAAACTATATTATATTGAAGTACTTAAAAACGAATTAAACTCCACTCATACATATGTGGAAAGCCCTACCTCAAAAGAGAGCACCTTGCACGATCTCCTCATGACCATGTCCGACTTCAAAATTAAAACTGATAAATCTGATCTACCAACCATGTATTGGCTCCCAAAACTACATAAAAGTCCATATAAATCACGTTTCATATCTAATTCTAGCCACTGCTCAACTACGGTAATATCGAAACATATTACGTCTGCTCTAACTGCTATAAAAGATCATATTATCAAATATTGTGATGTCGCATTTCATAATAGTAACATCAATTACTTTTGGTTGATTAAAAATTCTCTCTCTTTCGCTAAATTTCAAAGTGACTCAAATTTCTACATTTGATTTTTCTACACTTTATTGTTATGAGAGGGATTTTATGGTTTCTATTCAAAAATCAAAACGTTTTGACCTCATTGACAAATTTAATAATACTTGCAGATATCTGGATGACATTTTGGTGATCGACAACCCTGAATTCGAACAATTTATATCAGAAATATATCCACCTGAGCTCACATTGAATAAAGCTAATATTTGAGATAAATCTACACCTTTCTTAGATTTAAACATCAAAATTATCAACAACCTAATATATACTAATATTTATGATAAACGTGAGGATTTTGGATTTCCTATTGTAAATTTCCCTTACTTGGATGGCGATGTCCCTCGACTCCCATCATATGGTATCTATATATCTCAATTAGTTCGATTTGTCAGAGGCTGCACCGATGTTTTGGACTTTCAGAAACGAAATTTACAAATTACTACTAAACTTTTAACTCAGGGTTACAGATATCACAAGCTAAGAAAAACATTCGGCAAATTCTTCAGATCTTATTCAGAACTTCTATCTAAATTTGGAAATATTTCTTTTCAACAGTATGTATCCAATGGAATTTCCCATCCTAATTTTTACGGTGATCTCGTATATAAACTAAGGAAAGTAAAAGGCTCCGATAACGTTATTTTATCATGTAATAAAATAGTCAAACGTCTCCTAAATAGACAATATGATATTGAGATCATCAAAAAGACTATAGGTCTTGTATTTGGCCCCTCTACAGCCTTATGCAGACTTTTACTTGAACGTTGCACGCTGACTAACAGGGCGGTGGGGACTATATGACGGGCCTTGTCCAAACCTCTTTCAGAGGAGACATGGTCCTGAACCTCGTCCCCTCTGATTGTTAGTCGGGACTCCTTCAGATCTAGGGTCTTAGCTCGCTTTCAGACTGGCAGAGCACGGTTTATCATGTTGATGTCGCATATATTTTTATACCATTATGTGGTTTACAATACCGTACGTGTTTATATTTTTATGACCTCTCAATATGCGATACCTGTTGACCCTTGTTCTTTACATGGAGGATTATTTATAAATATTTAAATGTACGTCTTTTGATTGTTCTGCTGTTACGGTGAGTGGGAAGGTGGGCCCGTAAACCGGTTAACCACACCATTTGGTTGGCTTTTGTCAAATTAAATGACCGTCCTAAGTCGGTATCGTAATTGCACTACAATCAAATATTTTTGTAATGTGTTAAATGTTCTTTTATATTATTTATATTCATGTATTGTATAGCTCCATGGTGACTTCTGCCACATAACTAAGCCGGTAACTCCTCTTTTTTCTTCTATATTTATTATAACCACTAGACCGGTGTCATTGCTGGTGGACTGATAGCTCCCGAGGGCATCCTAAGTCTAGTTGTCAGTGCTTTTGTACTGACATGAAATATATACTTCAAATTTTCAGTCATCAAATGAAGTAAATCACTCTAAAACTAAGGAGTATCTGCCTCATGCATAGCTCCGTCCTTAGATATTCTTTGTTTCACTTTTCGGTCATTTTGGTTTCAACACTGCTCTTCAGACATTTATATATCTTGAGAATTCAAATCATTTAGCCACGAGCATCACTGAAGAGACATGAGTTGTCTAAATGCGCATATGGTGCACTTTATTAAACGGCGTATATGTTCTACATTTATTGCAAACAACACACGTATATTTGACAAAATGTATACAAGCAGCGAATGAAAATCATTCTTTGTCGAGTTCTTGATGGTCATGTAAATATGTATAAGTATACTTGTCTTTTATCAAAGTATATCTGTTTTTCGTGTCTGATAATTCTGTAAATTTTGTGCTTAAATTGTCTTTTCGTCCGATTACAGGCATTAGAATTCTATTCTAAAAAAGAAAAACCGCAGAAGATTCAAATGGTTCTTTTATAGAACTGATTGGACCCCCCCCCCCCCTTCCTTGCATATTCAACAAGTGCAAAAAAAGGGGGAGGGGGAGAAATTTCATAGACGTCAATATCTTAGGCTTTCATACAAACGAAAGAGGTACTTAAATAATATACTCGATTAATTCAGGGTCTTGACATAGTGTTTGAATTAAGGGTTTTAAAAATACGATAGTTGACGTCTAGCTCGAACATTTACGTGAACCCTACACTTTGATTAAGGGTCCACATCGACTGTAACATGAATGATACAATACTAAAACCCATTTCCTTACTTAGTACTGGTAGTATTAAAAATTGAATGTACTTTGCCTGACAAACTAAATATCATATCATTTCATGAAAATAGAAAGATAGGAAATACACAAATATCACCTTTTCTGATTATAATTGGATTTTACTACAAGAAATGTTCCAAATGAAAATAATTCTATTTAGCATCCTTACACCAAGGCTATGTTTCGGAAAACAATAAAATCAAAATTTCCCACATGACAGTGATATTGTGGGATTGCATTTTCGAGTTTAATTTCAATGAATTTATTTGATATATTTTCCAGTATCTATCAAGAACGTGGATTTGCTGTGTGCCTAATGTGTGCAATTCATTAGGTAATAGAAGTCATCTAAAATGTCTTAGTAATGCATTAAGCACCGTCGTCAAGAATATCACAAGAGGCGGAACACAAATTATCTCTGAACATGCAAGGACATAAAATATTAGTAGAATTAAAAATATTTCCTCCCCACTTCTGTTGAAACTGATTATCTAACCTTCCTTTTAATGCAAACTTGTCCATTTGTTAGAAAATGACAGCCACATAAATAAAAAGGTTCTTAATACAAGAAAACTATTGTAATGAAAGCTCTTGCAATTAAATGAATTCCGAAAAGGGTATATTCTATGTCTTTGACTAATATATCTCCCTCATGCATAGCTCTGTCCTTACATAGATTCTTTGGTTCACTTTTCGGTCATTTTGGCTTCAACATTGCTCTTCAAATATTTATATGTTTTGATCATTCCAACCATTCGGCCATAAGCATCACTGAAGAGACATAACTTGTCGAAATGCGCATATGGTGCACAAAATTAAAAGGTATATATGTTCTATATTTAATATAAAAACTTTTAGTATAATGTTTCAAATTACTCAACGTTTCATATAGAGTGTTTCCTTTATAATTGCCAATTTAGTAAGTATAAGTATTCGACATACACAGTGACCTCTAATTTTGATGTTAATAGAAGTCCCAACTGAAACACATGCGTGAAGTCCAGTTTATTGCGACCCTGTGCAAAGAAAGCTTAGTAAATTTGATCAACGCAAAATTCTGCATGTAATCGCTGCGCTGTTAATCTTTATATAACGTCGGTGTACTTGTTTTTGGTAGTAGGCTAATGTTTCGAATATTTTTTAAAAAGAATTAGAAAGAGAAACAATAATCCCTGATCAATTACTGTTCTGTGAAATGTTGTTTATGAAAAATAAGCAAATAAAACAAAGTTACCCTAGTAAGATTATTTTATGATATCCTAGTTTTCTCACTTTTAATAATATTGTTAAAGATGTTACAATATTGAAGCACATTTGTCCTTACTGAAATTGACCATTTTGTAATAATTTTGCAATGTTAATACTTTTTTAAAAGTGTGTGTATTAGGTGACTATTAAAACAATTCCAACCAGAATTGTCTTAATTATAACTGGGAGAAAATCGACAGTATTTACATTTTCTAGATTTATAAGTGTAGAAAATGACAGCGAATATTTCAGAAAAATACAAAGAGAATAAACGATCAACTTTGCCAATCCTATTCGTATTGATTTAATTTCTCTAACTCTCCACTCATTTCTTATCTATCGATCCACACAGAAACACAAAAACTGCATACGAACTGGTTGGCCCCTTGGTAAAATACTAAAAGTCGCATCTTAGGATCCGGGTTAAATTCCTTACGTGATCTCATAGTTTTGCCTTCATATCTGATCTTCGGATGAGACAGTATAATCCGAGACGTTATGTCACGGTATACATTGGCACATAATGAGGCGGTATAACCCGAATTCCCATGTCACGGTATACTTCGTCAGGTAAGGAGGCAGTATAACGCAAGGCCTCATGTCACGGTATACATTGATACATAATGAGGCACTATAACCCGAGGCTCCATGTCACGGTATACTTTGTCAAGTACTGAGGCAGTATAATCAGAGGCTCCATGTCACGGTATACTTTGACACGTACTGAGACAGTATTTCCCGAGGCTCCATGTCACGGTATAATTTGACCCGTACTGAGGCAGTATAACCCGAGGCCTCGTGTCACGGTATACTTTGACACGCACTGAGGCAGTATAACCCGAGGCCCCATGTCACGGTGTACATTGGCACATAATGAAACAGTATTACCCGAGGCCTCCTGTCACGGAATACTTTGACACGTACTGCGGCAGGATAACCCCTGCCTCATGTCACGGTATACTTTGTCACATAATGAGGTAGTATAACCCGAGGCCCCATGTCACGGTATACATTGGCACCTACTGTGGAAATATAATCCGAGGCTTCATGTCACGGTATACTTTGTCAGGTAATGAGGCAGTATAACTCGAGGTACCATGTCACGGTATACTATGTTACGTAAAAAAACGCCTCACTGATTCGGTTAGGTCCGTAGCATAGGACAAGTCGATTAGGTAATACAACAGACGGGTGTATATAAAGATGATGGATAAATCCAAACCGAAAATACAAAATCATTGAAAATGAAAACCAAATAGAAAACAATGAAAAATATCTACTTGAAGAGCACATGTGAACCCCCTTGATGGAGTGAGATCAAGTGCCTGATTGCTAGCTACACCTTAGTCACATATACTCAGTAGTAAGACTCAAATCGTGTAAATTCCACATACATGAATATATTTATATATGGAGAAGTCAAAGTAGGTAGCCTTGCAGTATAGAAGGTGTCAAATCTGTGTAAAAGGATCGGAAATGGTCTCAGTCCAGAATATCATTTAAAAGTCTGGATAACGAGGTATCAATTTGTGTAATAAAAGTCTCGTAACGACCATAGAACTTCCTAAGTGACGTTGTTAGTCTAGCACATACATAACCCTGGTTGAGTAACTTATCTGAAAGTCGCCTAGCCCTCAACAAAATCATTGTAATTTGAACTAGCTCTGGAATAACGTATTAACTCAGATATGAATACGCCATATGCGGGCGATGATTGAATATTGCTACTTATAAATGGAAATTTTGTAATAGCGAAATTAAAATCGTCACATTTGTCATAGAGTGAGGTGTAGAATTGACCATCAATGTTGAAAGACAACATAATATCTAAATACGATGTAGAATAACTACTTACAGTGGTTTTTCTTTTTTTTTTACCCCCATTTCACTTGGACAGATGATGCTAATGTAAAGATGATGGATAAATCCAAACCATACGTCTAAAAATCATGAAACCAGAGGACATACAAAATCAGTGAAAATGAAAAGCAAGTGGAAGATAACAAAATATGTCTACTTGAAGAGCATATGTGAACCCCTGTGATGGAGTGAGATCAGGTGCCCGGGGAAAGTGAGCATCTCCTGCTTGCTAGCAACACTCGACGCATATACCCAGTGGAAAGAGTCAAATAGTGTAAATTCCATATGTATTTATATAAGGAGAAGTCGGAATGAGCACCCTTAGGTCCCCTCTCATTATAGGCGTGACATATAAATTATCCCTTCCGGTGGGTCCATTGAAATTTTTATAAGTAAAAAACGAAGAAGTACCGAGGGGGAAACCATATCTCATAGTCCATGGAATAAAGGGGACAATATCGTGTTTAGTGTCATATTCAGACAAATGCGAACCCCAATAACATCGAGGTGAAACCAGGTGCCGGGATTAGTAAGCGTCCCCATTAGATTTTATGTAATCTCACTCCATCACAGGGGTTCACATATGCTCTTCAAGTAGACATATTTTGTTATTTTCCACTTGTTTTTCATTTTCACTGATTTTGTATGTCCTCTGGTTTCATGATTTTTAGACTTATGGTTTGGATTTATCCAACATCTTTCCTTTACATAAAACATGTAAGATTATTTTATAAACAAACTTAAAACAGCAAGATGATAAACACTGATGATACAAATGACGGATACATCGCGAAAAGCATAAAACAATTGACGGATACATCACGAAAAACACATGCTTCTATAGATGATATTATCTTTTATATTGTGAAGGCTGAAGTTTTAATGTGAGAATAGAATTGTCTTATGTAGTCTTGTCGTGTGCTGCGAATGCAATACAGAAGATTGTGATTGAAACAGAAACTACTTAAAGATTTATACGGCTTATAAGACTGGTGAATATTACTGTTATGCCTGAAACAGCTATTCCCCATAACACATACACAAACAACATGAATTTAACATGAATTTAAAATGCCAGACAAGTCGTCTGTAACAATATATTGCCATCTGAACATGACTGCAATGTCACACATCATTGGCTTTATCGGATCATTATTGCTATTATAGTACAAAAAGTGCGTAGTTGTTTACGGAGTTCAGATCTAATCTTGTAAAATAGCAGGGTTTTATTATCATATGTTTTATTATCATATGTTTTATTATCATATGTTTTATTATCATATGTTTTATTATCATATGTTTTATTATCATATGTTTTATTATCATATGTTTTATTATCATATGTTTTATTATCATATGTTTTATTATCATATGTTTTATTATCATATGTTTTAAATAAATCTAGTGATCGATCGTTAATTTAGATATATTCCTGCCAGGACATATTTCTTTGGATTACTATTATCATCATCAGCATCTTCATCATCATCAACATTATTATTATTATTATTGTTATTATTATTATTATTATTATTATTATTATTATTATTATTATTATTATTATTGTTGTTGTTATTGTTGTTGTTGTTGTTGTTGTTATTGTTATTATCATTATCATTAATGTTTCAAAGACTCACCAGAGATTTTATACCGTACACGATAAGATTGATGTTTTACTTCTAAACTTTAAAACAAACTGCAAAATTTATTCTTGACATAAATGTGAAATGAATATTTATATCAATCGAGTGCCGTATTCAAACAAATTATTAAATCAGATTAGGTCCAGCGACTTTCGAATCGCTTATCAATTTTAAAGTTTTTAAATCCTTAGCAGGGCTGAACAGCCAGGAAACTCCGACGATAAATCTAATTTACATATCGTCATTGAATGGTATTTTCCGAATATAAATATGGGTCGCAGTACAACCGCATTTGGCAATAATTATACACTCGAACACTGCGTTTGGTTCGATTTCAAGATTGCGTCATTATGTTACCCCCTGCTTCCATATCGCCATATAACTGAAGAATAGTTGAAAGCGACTTAACACCAAGCCAGCTTGTCATATCAATAATTTTCCATGTTCGTTTCATTGTGTAATTCGACATTATTATTACTGTCTTTACTTGGTGGCTTCACGTAGATGAAGTCGTGTATAGAATAATTAGTACACATCTTACTCTTCTTTAATTTTTTATCTAGCAGTGAAAAAAAATGAAAATGTAAGAATTCAAAATATCATATAGAAAATCAGTGTTTGATATAGTGTTATCACGAGATGAAAATGAATGTACGAGACATCTGACAAAGCTGTATGACAGAAATCACCAAGGACATGGTAAATTACTAAAATAACTGGTGTCACAAGACTATGGCACTAACAACAATATACCACAGTGGACATACACGGACATCTGAAATTCAGAAGTGAGACCAGGTGCCCGGGAGGAGTGAGCGTCTCCTGTTTGGTTAGGCACACATGCCGTGAATACCCTGACATACAGACGAAACAATAGAAATCAGCACTGTATATATACATGAATGTGAACAAAGTGTCACAGCCACAAAACATCAGGAAAAAGGGTATAATATCAGTCAAACCCTCCACGGGGAACTTTTTTACGAACTCCACAGTGCAAAGGGAATAAGTGTGACGTTCATGTAAAATACGAAAATAACTGGTGTCACATGATTATGGCACTAACAACAATGTACTACAGTGGACATACACGGACCTTTGAAATTCAGAGATGAGGCCAGGTGCCCGGGAGTAGTGAGCGTCTTCTGTTTGGCTAGCCACACCCGCCGTTAATGCCCTGGTAAAAACTATTATGTGCATGGTCGTATCTAGTCACATCATGATATAAATAAAATGTGAAGTCGTTCAGTGTTGAATAATTGTCAAATACTGTTGAATCGCAAACCCTGGACAGTACCGGAAAATCCTACATTTTTATGAATGACGTTTCCGTAACCGAAACCTATTAAATGCAGATTAAAAATGTGGGTTTATGGGAAGAATATTCTGGACTACGCTAAGATTAGACGACAGGATTGACAATCACTCTGGTCGTTAACCATAATCATACAAACAACATCAACATATTTTAACACTGCATCTAAGATGAATTTCGAAACGGTAACACTCTATGCATACATGATACGAGCTTCATATAGGTATAGTTTTGTAAGAATGTGTTGCTTCTTCCAAAACTTCAACAATATGATATTGGATTTTCTGTACATATCTTGAAAATGAAAATATCGAAGGAGTGTATTGTAATATTAATACACAGCTTGTAATGATAAGAAAGAAAAAAGAGGAGTTACTGGCTCAGTTATGTGGCAGAAGTCACTATGGAGCTATACAATACATGAATATAAATAATATACTAGAACATATAACACATTACAAAAATATTTGATTGTAGTGCAGTTACGATACCGAATTAGGACTGTCATTTAATTTGATAAAAGCCAAACAAATGGTGTGGTTAACCGGTTTACGGGCCCACCTTCCCACTCATAACAGCAGAACAATCAAAGGACGTACATTTAAAAATTTATAAATAATCCTCCATGTAAAGAACAAGGGTCAACAGGTGTCGCATATTGAGAGGTCATAAAAATATAAACACGTAAGGTATTGTAAACCACATAATGGTATAAAAATATATGCGACATCAACATGATAAACCGTGCTCTGCCAGTCTGAAAGCGAGCTAAGACCCTAGATCTGTAGGAGTCCCGACTAACAGTCAGAGGCCTAAGGACGAGGTTCAGGACCATGTCTCCTCTGAAAGAGGTTTGGACAAGGCCCGTCATATAGTCCCCACCGCCCTGTTAGTCAGCGTGCAACGTTCAAGTAAAAGTCTGCATAAGGCTGTAGAGGGGCCAAATACAAGACCTATAGTCTTTTTGATGATCTCAATATCATATTGTCTATTTAGAAGACGTTTGACTATTTTATTACATGATAAAATAACGTTATTGGAGCCTTTTACTTTCCTTAGTTTATATGGGAGATCACCGTAAAAGTTAGGATGGGAAATTCCATTGGATACATACTGTTGAAAAGAAATATTTCCAAATTTAGATAGAAGTTCTGAATAAGATCTGAAGAATTTGCCGAATGTTTTTCTTAGCTTGTGATATCTGTAACCCTGAGTTAAAAGTTTAGTAGTAATTTGTAAATTTCGTTTCTGAAAGTCCAAAACATCGGTGCAGCCTCTACTCTGACAAATCGAACTAATTGAGATATATAGATACCATATGATGGGAGTCGAGGGACATCGCCATCCAAGTAAGGGAAATTTACAATAGGAAATCCAAAATCCTCACGTTTATCATAAATATTAGTATATATTAGGTGGTTGATAATTTTGATGTTTAAATCTAAGAAAGGTGTAGATTTATCTCAGGTATTAGCTTTATTCAATGTGAGCCCTGGTGGATATATTTCTGATATAAATTGTTCGAATTCAGGATTGTCGACAACCAAAATGACATCCAGATATCTGCAAGTATTATTAAATTTGCCAATGAGGTCAAAACGTTTTGTTTTTTGAATAGAATTCATAAAATCCCTCTCATACCAATAAAGAAATAAATCTGCTATAAGAGGCGCGCAGTTAGTACCCATAGGAATCCCAAATATTTGTTGATATATCTTGCCATCAAATTGCACAAAAATATTATTCATGAGAAAATCTAGAGCTTTACATAATTCTTTGCAAGTCCAGTATTTATATGAAGTATATTGTTTGTTGGAAAAGAATCCGGAGTTATTGGAAGTACATATGTACGTTTTAGATTCTCTGTGAAAACACCATTGTATAAGAGACAGCGACTTGCTTTTAATCAAATCATGAGGCAGAGATGTATAAAGTGTAGAAAAATCAAATGTAGAAATTTGAGTCGCTTTGAAATTTAGCGAAAGAAGTTTGTCTATAACTTCATGAGAAATTTAATCGACGAAAAGTAATTGATGTTACTCTTATGAAATGCGACATCACAATATTTGATAATATGATCTTTTATAGCAGTTAGAGCTGACGTAATATGCTTCGATAGTACCGTAGTAGAGCAGTGGCTAGAATTAGATATGAAATGTGATTTATATGGACTTTTATGTAGTTTTGGGAGCCAATATATGGTTGGTAAATCAGATTTATCAGTTTTAATTTTGAACTACAAAATTGCACTATCAAATTTCAATATAATGTACTCTTTTTATGCATGTTATAAGTATATTACACTAATAAAATCACTTCTCTTTTGGCACCCCAATAAAGCGAAAATTATTTATAGAAGTCCTAGTACTTAAAGATCAATGTCATACAGAATTTTACTAAGTTTCCACTTATTACTTCTATTGATTGTAAATATTCAAGGTTTTCTCCTAGCCATTGTTTGTCAAACGCTCATGTATACAAAAATATGTTTCATGAAATTTGTTTGACGTTGCCCTGTAACCTTAAAGGAAAATATAATTGGACTGTAAATCCATTAATATATAAATATCACTCAATATATGATGAAAGGATTCATTTATTATATTATAAAATCAAGAATATCAGATTCTCTTTTTGGTGAATTAGATGATACCGTAGCTCTTCTTACATCATAATTTGGATTTTCCATGTTTAGGCCTAAAGAGACATGAGGTCTGAAATACGCAATAGCTTACACGTATGCGAGTTCCATATTCTTTACTTAAACATCCATATAATTTTTAACTGGCCAATGGTGCATAAAAAAGAGTAAGTTCGTGATTGTCATATCTTGATACGATTTTAATTTTCTGAGTTATAATCATGGCTGGTACTGTTTGCATAACAGGAGACCTACACATATTCACAAAACATGTGTCAGGAGTTCATTATGCTCATCTTGTAAATTGTTGTGATTGCCACAATCAAATCGTATCTTCGTATTTCCTAGTTACATTTTCAGTGTACGGAGGTCGTAAAAATGTTCTTTTCGCTTAAGTGTGATGATCCTTTTAGTTTGATGTTCTGTGGATGTAGATTTTGCTACACATTGTTGATACAGTTTCATCTCATGAGTGAAGTGTTGAAATAGTTTGATATTGCCTTTTGTGGATACGCGAATAGCCAAAGAGGAAAGGCAATCTCAACCTGAAGAACTAGCCTTACCGATAATTTACAGGAATCCATCAATGTCCGTCGTGGCGTGTTGTATGTGCAACATTTAAAATGCAACCGTTACCTTTGTGTTTTACAAGATATATATAGATTTAGTCAAACTTCGATATCTCGAACACTGATATCTCGAATACCCGGGATATCTCGAAGTCGAACGTCGGTCCCGAAAAAAATCCTTCATATTATGATTAAATTCACCCCGGATGTGTCGAACACTGATATGTCGAATACCATGCTTATCTCGAATACATTTTCAAGTCCCGAACTTCTTATTTACCCGGTTTATCTCGAAGTTGGCTTCTTATTGACAATATTCCCCGCGGCGTTTACCCTAAATGACAGGTCGCTCGCGTGGTGTGATCAAATGACCGTGTCGGTGTACAAAGCCGCAGTAATTACATAATCGATCGCGTCCGTGCGTACCCTGTTATTTATACCAAATGATGATAGCTTATTAAACTCGACACAAAATTAGATAATTAACATTAACTGTAATTAACGCTTTTTCATACATGCGTTTAAAGAAATTTCTTTACACTGTTCATTAATTATTACTATTTCCAATCCGTGTGAATGTCTATGTATTTTTATGCAAAGTAATAATAATTAAATCAAATTATGACGTGTGTCTTTATCTTGTCTTACGTGTTAGCCCGTCCTCGGTTTTAGGTATAGTATACGACAGTTATATCCAGTATTGGATTTAAATTACGATGTAACTGAAAACGAAACATGACGTTTTCAGTTTTGGAGTATATTCTCTATATATTCATAAAATATAAAAGGTATGATGAGATTTTGATTAATTATTTAGGAACAATACAATATGCACATCTTCATGCGCATTTATATATATATCATCTTTGATTTCGCTGTAATCAAGCATTTTGAGATCATAATCTTGTAAAGGGAAAGATAAAATATGGTTTGATCAGATATACAACTTTTGCAAAGCCTTCTTTAAGATTTAACATCTAACATGCTGGCTCCATTTTAATGAGTACCAACAACAACAACAAAAACATTCCTTGTATTTCCATTACTTTATATTTCTGCAAATTTTTTGGTCCAATTTTCGAATTTTCTCACTCAATTTCTTTGGTATTCAAATTATCTCATCTAATATCTTTGATATTCTAAATTTATTCCAAGAAACTATTCACGTTTATATTTTCATGACTTTCCAGTAATATTTAGTTCCATTTGTGGAGGAATTCTAATAGATTTACAAATTTAACAAAACTTTCTTTGCATTGTTCTAGCGACGAAGGGGAAGGTAAGCCTTTAAACCAGTTAAACAGACTAAACTCTCACTTCAGTCCGTCTCCCTTAGTAGATACCTCAACCTCAACCTAACCCGAATCCAACAGTTTTGTGATGCATTGCTATGTGTTTATTCTTAAGCAACTTATTAATTGCTCAGTGTACTCGCGATGTGTCTGGTGTCTGTCGTCTTTTCATTGCAATTGCTACCACTTAACAATAAATCTGATTTGTTAATGAATTTTCTGATTCTCATTTTTCAATATCGTGAAGGCATGATGTAATCTTTAAAATTAAACTGCGTATAAGTCCCGTCCATTATAGTGCACGAGTCACGTTATAGTTCATGGAATGTAAACCCCTTCTAAATAAGTATGTTGTTAACACCAGCATAAATGTTGAAACTTCTACGTCAGAAGTCAGCATCTTACATGATAATCGCATGCCTATGTATTGACTCCTCGTTTACATAAATGTCCATATAATAACGTATCATATCTAATTCTAGTCATTGTTCTACTACTGTACTTTCTAGTCATTGTTCTACTACTGTACTTTCTAGTCATTGCTCTACTATTGTACTTTCTAGTCATTGTTCTACTACTGTACTTTCTAGTCATTGCTCTACTATTGTACTTTCTAGTCATTGTTCTACTACTGTACTTTCTAGTCATTGCTCTACTATTGTACTTTCTAGTCATTGTTCTACTACTGTACTTTCTAGTCATTGCTCTACTATTGTACTTTCTAGTCATTGTTCTACTACTGTACTTTCTAGTCATTGTTCTACTACTGTACTTTCTAGTCATTGTTCTACTACTGTACTTTCTAGTCATTGATCTACTACTGTACTTTCTAGTCATTGTTCTACTACTGTATTTTCTAGTCATTGTTCTACTACTCTACTTTCTAGTCATTGTTCTACTACTGTACTTTCTAGTCATCGTTCTACTACTGTACTTTTTAGTCATTGTTCTACTACTGTACTTTCTAGTCATTGTTCTACTATTGTACTTTCTGAGCATATTATGTCTCCCCTAACAGTAATAAAAGAGTATATTATTTAATACTATAACGCTACATTTCAAATACCTTTGATCTATTAAATGCTCTGACGAAGTTATAGAGAAACTCCTTTTAAGAAATTCTACTAAATTATCTACATTTGATTGTTCTACTTTGTATACCTTCGACATGATTCAATTAGAACTAAGTTGTTGTCTCTCATACGCTGGTGTTTTAACAGAAAATCTAAAACTGCTCAAAATATGGAACGCCTTCGTCATGGACAATATAACCCAAGGATCGTTATAAAAACAGGTAATCTTGTACCGGTCCTTCTACAGTCTGATACTGACTATTATCTGAGCGTTGTACTTGCTGACTAACAGGAGATAGGGACTATATGACGAGCCTTGTTAAAACCTTTTTCAGAAAGCTCCTGAATTGTTAGTCGGGTATCCCTTCCAGGGGAGATAAGGTCCTGATCCTCTCGTTCCCTCTGACTGTTAGAGTTTACCACAAATCCTACTTTTTAAAAGACACTTTTTCAAAGGTTTGTGCTAGTGACTGAGTCACAAGACCTTGTAAATGTAAACTGCTAGGACCACTGATAATAAAATAGTTCACACGAAATATGTTTCAGAAAACATATCCGTTGCTCTATTACGCCTAGATACGCACACCGCACTTCTATATCGTTCCTGTCACACTGCCACATTTTCCTGTAACCAACCCCAAATCACTAGATGAATTTGGTGGACAGAATTGAGAGTGGTGCATCGAAATGGAGAATAAATATTAGCCATTTTATGGCAGTTATTGATGCTACTAAATGAACCATGTTGATATATGTAACTCTGTAATTCAAAGTATATAAAGACGTGGATTGTGTGATATTGGACGATCCATTGCTTCTCTATTTGAAATACAACACCATGGTGTTCAAGAAAAAGAAGATTAAAAGTTGGTCCACTGGCATAACACTGGATTTAATACTGCTTGTCAGCTCAGATCTTGCCGATTTATCTTTCTGATAAACCGCCGTCCCTTGTCAACGTAAACGCTGACACTTACTTTAAGTGTCCACTACAAGATCCTTCACTGTTTTGGATGCATCCGGCGGTAAGTCTGTTTCAGGCGGAGATCCGGGACAAAAAGGATGCATCCTGCAGTAGGTCTATTCCAGGCGCAGATCCGGGATAAAAAGGCTACGGTGTGAGTCAGTCGAATAGGCAGAAACAATGAAGTCATGTAATAAGCAGTTATTGTCAGTATAAAATGAAAATAATCTTAGTTAAAATGCATCACAGAATTATTCTATCTATAATTGTCAATTGAAGTAACAAACATATATCTATTCTAGTGGTTATTATTGTTTTGCTAACATATAAATGTTTTGTAATGATATTTACATTTATCATATTATCTTAAAGTTTAAACTTCTGGATGAAATTGTCAAAATGGAGACAAGGGATCAACATAAACATAAAGAATTATCTTTGATCAAATGAAAGGGATATGTTATGCATATGTCTTGAAATGAATCAAGTGCCTTCCTTATGTTACCATGCGTAAGAAATAAATCTGTTTACCTATTTTCATTACATACAGTCTTACTAATTGATCCGATCAATCCACTCTACCTTTTTCTATTTATCCTTTGACTAATTAATAATTATCAAAGGACTTATAAAGATATTTCATGACCAGATTGTACACATTTTATAACAAAATGGAAGGGCAAAGGATATCTGACGAAAATGTATGAGAAAGAAATGAAAGAAAATATCTGATTTGACTGTACGAGAAAGTAACATTTACAAGACCGTGTGCGTGGCAGGACTACGAAGCCTTTTATTTGGTTTAACACACGTCATCAGAACGAACACAATTAGAAAATAGATACTATATTTTGGTATGTAACTTGGATAAACACGACGCTTTATCAAAGTCTAATAATTGGGCATTGCATAACTAACCAAAGCCCAACCGAGAAAGAACATTACTAACCAAAGCCCAACCGCGAAAGTACATTACTAACCAAAGCCCAACCGAGAAAGAACATAACTTCTGCTAATATAAAATAATGAAATAAATAATAACAAACTTACTTTTATAGTTCGATGCCTCCACGTTGCTTTGACACTTGTGCTAAGGAAACCTATTGTAATAAATAGAAGCACTAGAAAAACCGTTACTTTTAAAGCCAGAATTGATCGATAACAAAAAGGGACAAACGATGATTTGATTTCATAAGGGAGAGAATATACATAGAAACATGAAAGAATAATGCATTGCAGAACTTCTATCAACGTATCACGGTACACAATTAAGGATCATGGGTCTATGGTGCTATGCCAGTTTGCAACTTATAGAAAAGTTAATTCATAGACCCCTTGTGCTATGACACTGTGATATCAAGTAAAATATGAAAGTAACTGGTGTCACATTACTATAGCACTAACAACAATGTACCATAGTGGGCATTCTCGGATCCCTGAAATTCAGAGGTGAGACCAGGTGCCCGGGAAGAGTGAGCGTCTCCTGTTTGGGTAGCCAATATTTTAATTGTTTGACTATTTATTGTTAAACGTTACATCAAGGTAACTTCATACACATGGTGACGGCAACCGCTTGACGCATTGCTAAAATTTCGACTTTTGAAAAGGATTCACGTATGGAAGAATTCATTTACGTGCCAATGTTTGCCCTAACATTAAGAATCAGTTTTGACTAGAATATATACAATTATAATGCAATAATTCTTATGGTGACAATACAATGCAATATACCCTGATATTCCTTTAAAACCTGTGAATATGATACATGTTTACGAGAGGTTTTTGGCTAACTGCTAATGATACACAGCGCTAATGCCAATGATTTGCCAATGATGCAAGTTATATTTGTTTGTTAACGGCATTTATATATGTGTCATCTGAACATTCAACCCACCTTATTACATAACCATAGTTTTAAACGCTATTGCATAAGCTTCTTAACATGAATCAAACCCACCTAGAATATTTGTACAAATTAGACAGAGGATTGATAACGTCTTACTTGAACTATGTAAAGATGATGGATAAATCCAAACAACAAGTCCAAAAATCATGAAACCATAGGACATACAAAATCAGTGAAAATGAAAAACAAATGGAAAATAACAAAATATGTCTACTTGAAGAGCATATGTGAACCCCTGTGATGGAGTGAGATCAGGTGCCCGGGGAGAGTGAGCATCTCCTGCTTGCTAGCAACACCCGTCACATATACCCCGTAGAAAGAGTCAAATCGTGTGAATTCCATATGTATCTATATATGGAGAAGTCGAAGTAGGTAACCTTCTAGTATAGAAGGTGTCAAATCTGTGTAAAGTGATCGGAATCGGTCTCAGTCCAGAATATCATTTAAAAGTCTGGATAACGATATATCATATGGAGTAAGAAGAGTCTCGTAACGACCGTAGAACTTCCTCAGTGACGATGCTAGTCTAGCACATATATAACCCTGGTTGAGCAGCTTAACTGAAAGTCGCCTAGCCCTGAGAACAAAGTCATTGTAATTTGAACATGCTCTGGAATAACGTATTAACTGAGATATGAATACGCCGTATGCGGGCGATGATGGAATGTTGCTACTTATGAAAGGAAAGTTTGTGATAGCGAAATTGAAATAGTCACGTTTGTCATAGAGTGAGGTGTTCAATTGACCATTAATGTCGAAAGACAACATAATATCTAAATACGAAGTAGAATTACTAGTTTCTGTGGTTTCTTTGACCTCCAGTTCACTTGGATAGATGATGCTAAGGTAATCCGCGAATGAAGGATTATTAATTGAAAGCAAGTCATCTATATATCTGTAAGTAAAATTGACGCCAAGAGCCAATTGTTTTTTTCCTTGCGAAAGCAAAGACTGAATGAACTCAGCTTCGTATGAATAAAGGAATATGTCAGCCAGAAGCGGAGCACAGTTAGTGCCCATTGGAATGCCGACAATTTGTTGAAAAACCTTACCTCCAAACACCACAAAAATGTTATCGATAAGAAAGTTCAATATCTGAATGACAGCTGTTTCAGTGTATTTATTTTTGGAATCATAATTTTCCCTAACAAAGTAAGTTTTATCGTGGCCTATTACTATATATTTGAATTTGCGGCTTCCGTTTTTACTAGTAAATGCATTTTGAATATGTCATGTCATGATGTAACTCATGATCACTATTTATAGTGTGCCCCCCCCCCCTCTCTCACCCACCGTACTAATCAAGGATCCAAATAATGTTTTATATTGAATTCTAGTTATCATCCCACTTCTGTCCTATTTAACGCATAATTTCCGCCATAACAGTGGCTAAAGATTATATTGCAAATCAATGTTATGTTCTGTCTAATAAAAGTAAGATTAATCACATCGTCAACAAGACATTCTGGCGAGTTCATTTAGATCTTCCATGTCAGAATTTTATACTACCTAAATCGTACTATTATTGCACTGAAATCGGAATATTCTTAACTGTCTCCTTTTTTTTTTTATTAATTTTCCTTTTTGTCTTATTTTCAATTTTTTTTTTTCTTTTTTGCAGCAGAACAATCAAAAGACGTACATTTAAAAAATTATAAATAATCCTCCATGTAAAGAACAAGGGTCAACAGGTATCGCATATTGAGAGGTCATAAAAATATAAACACGTAAGGTATTGTAAAACACATAATGGTATAAAATATATGCGACATCAACATGATAAACCGTGCTCTGCCAGTCTGAAAGCGAGCTAAGACCCTAGATCTGTAGGAGTCCCGACTAACAGTCAGAGGGGACGAGGTTCAGGACCATGTCTCCTCTGAAAGAGGTTTGGACAAGGCCCGTCATATAGTCCCCACCGCTCTGTTAGTCAGCGTGCAACGTTCAAGTAAAAGTCTGCATAAGGCTGTAGAGGGGCCAAATACAAGACCTATAGTCTTTTTGATGATCTCAATATCATATTGTCTATTTAGGAGACGTTTGACTATTTTATTACATGATTTTATTACATAAAGACAAAATGAATTAATTTAACATGTTTCTCTTATTCTGATATTTAACACCAAACCAGCTAATTCTATGTCACCAAGGTCCTCGAAACACTGTGTCCTGATTGACATTCATACACACCTGACAACCCCCGAAGTACTCACTTAGAGAGAATGAAGATATAAGACATTGTGTGTAATGTGTGACAGTCATACAACATCAGAATTAAGATATGATAATACCTGATCAGACACTGTGTACAATGTGTGATAATCATACAACATCAGAATTCAGATATAATAACACCTAATCAGACACTGTGTACATTGTGTGACAGTTATACATCATCAGAATTAAGATATGATTATACCTGATCGGACACTGTGTACAATGTGTGACAGTCATACATTATCAGAATTAAGATATCATAAAACCGGATCAGGCACTGTGTACAATGTGTGACAGTCATACAACATCAGAATTAAAATATGATAATACCTGATCAGACACTGTGTGCAATGTGTAATAGCCATACAACATCAAAATTAAGATATCATAATACCTGATCAGACAATGTGTGCAATGTGTGACAGTCATACAACATGAGAATTAAGATATAATAATACCGGATCAGGCACTGTGTCGAATGTGTGACAGTCATACAACCTCAGAATAAAGATATAATAAAACCAGATCAGGCACTGTGTACAATGTGTGACAGGCATACAACATCAGAAGTAAGATATAATAATACGTGATCAGACACTGTGTACAATGTGTGACAGTCATACAACATCAGAATAAAATAATGATAATTCCTGACCAGACACTGTGTACAATGTGTGACAGTCATACAACATCAGAATAAAGAAATAATAATACCTGACCAGACACTGTGTACAATGTGTGACAGTCATACAACATCAGAATAAAGAAATAATAATACCTGACCAGACACTGTGTACAATGTGTGACAGTCATACAACATCAGAATAAAGAAATAATAATACCTGACCAGACACTGTGTACAATGTCTGACAATCATACAATTCAGAATTAAGATATGATAATACCGGATAAGACACTATGTACAATGTGTGACAGCCATACAAAATCGGAATTAAGATATGATAATTCCGGATCAAACACTGTGTGCAATGTGTTACAGTCATACAACATCAGAATTAAGATATAATAATACCGGATCACACACTGTGTACGATGCGTGACAGTCATACAACATCAGAATTAAGATATGATAATACCGGATCAGACACTGTTTACAATATATGACAGTCAAAGAAAATCAGAATTAAGATATAATAATACCGAATCAAATGTTGAAATACGTTTTACCGGTTCATCATTGCAAAGGAAACAAATGTGACAATAACGTAATACTAATTGTGGTCCAGTATTGCGAGGAAAGTCACATCACTCCTATGCACTTCATATACCTCTGACTTTCCTCTCGCAAACAGTAATTATTCATACTCAAATCTGTATTGCTTCTATCTCTTTTGATGAGAGAGAAAGAGACGGAGAGAAAGAGAGAGGGAGGGAGAGAGAGAGTGTGAGTTTTAAGATAATATACAACTTTAATTACAATAAATTGTGAAGTATGTACTTCGTGTCTATACGCAAGTACTGAAGTAAAATTAAATATACAACAGAATCAAGTTTCTGTGTTTGGTAAATAGATCTTCTACTGATATTTGACAAAGACAGAAAACCTACTAATTCACTATATGACAGACGTGATGATTTCTATTTTCCTATTGTTAACTTTCCATATACGATTAGTAATATTCCTGTATCACTTGTGTATGGTGATTGTATGTTTGAATAGATCCGATATGCTAGAGCTTCTTCTTTTCATTCATCGAGAAAAGCTACTCGGTGAAAAATCAATATCAAAGGGTACGAACCCCCTCCCCCTACCACCTTTGATATCTGCATTGTTATGGTCGCAATGAAGATCTGCTTTATGCTTATTAGAAATATTGTCTGAGGTTGGGTATGACCGGTTAATAATGGATAGTAACTCCTCTGTGACATATGATCCCACCTCTTTTTCTTCTAGTGTTTTGTGATAGCCATTATCTCTATTTTGACTTGTAAAATAGATATTCCTTATTTTCTACTGCCAGGTATATTAGCATTTTGCTCTTTCATATTTCTCCTGGGTAGACACTATAACATAATATCTATCCCATTAATGTAATCTGTCATTTTAATTATTTAACATTTTGCATTTTATCTTAAAGGAAATGCAGGTAGAACATTATCGTAAACGAGAACGAAGCCCTAGGGCCTTAATTTACTTCCAAAACAGATGTAGTAATAACTGAGATTCATTCTGACAACATGTCATGCATGACTGAAAATAACAAGGTATAACTGCCATAGTTTAGCAACTGCCATTTAAAAACACCTGCAGCATGACATTGATGTTTTTGACATGAGCATAACCATTTAGAGATTTTAGTTTTAAAATATGACAGTATACAAAAATATAAGCGTCTATAAGTATATTATATTGACATTTTGACTGACATTTATATAATAATAAAAACCCCACTTGCAAAACTAAAGTCAGACAGAAAAGTTCTCAGGAGAGAAAAAGAAAAGAAAGAATTTAATGATGCTTGTGTGATACTTTCCATTCAAAGAAATTTGCATTCTTTAATTTGATAAAGATTAATGTACTTTAATTGTCATATTGTCTCATTATCCATGACGTGTTTGTTTGGACGGCAGAAATTTACTATAGCTAGATGTCTAATCTTCTCATTATTTGCTGATCCATGTTTCAATGACCACTTTCGACTCCCTTAATCTTGTTAACATTGTCACTTCCTGCTGATTAAGTCTCTCTTCTCATCGGATCACAAGAAAATATACTGCGTATGATGACTTTAATGATCAGAATTTTTGTGTTGAAATACTATCCTGACAAGGATATGAAATGTCGCCCCTTGTACATTTTACGGCCGCTATAATGGCATATGATACGTATGCAGATGCACGTTTTCATAATCTAATACGTTAAATAATTTGTTTGTAGACGATGCACGTTAAGTTGTTTACACTGATTATGACTATTATCGATCATTTATATTTTGATTATCAACTGTTCACGGCGGCCATGTCTGAACGACAGGGGATGCTTACTTCTCCATGACACTGGCATTTAACAGTGGCAGATTTAGAGGGGGCCCGCCCCCCCCCCCCACCCCCTTTTGGTCACATATTTACTAGTAAAAATTCAGATTTAGCACCAAAAGTGGCTAAGTCGTTTGGTTAATACACATGTGGGCCCCCTTTTCGAAAATCTTGGATCCGCCACTGTTTTATTCTGGATTTAGTAATATATAAATAGATTCAAATACTATCATTTATCGATATCGTTAAGTACATATAGTCAATGTACGTTTTCCAGTTGTTACAACCGAATACCATACTTACACGTATCAAGACATAAAACTGCGAGATCTTAGGGAATCATTCGTACAAAAGTAAGCGATATTCTGAAGAAAAAACCCGATTATTTAATATACATGAATCAGGGTAAGCCTACATAATTTACAAGGATTCATCCGCAGTGCATATAGTTCACTTAAACCCTAGTGAGTAACCCTGAGGCATAAAAAAGTCTGAAAATTAACCACGAAGCATCGTACTCTTGCAATATTATACACTGAGTATCAAGTCCTTCTGACCTGTGATGAAATCATATAAACACTTGCATCCGGGACATATATGTATATCCTAATTTGCAAACTCTACATACTGTTTCAATAGGTATATTTGTAGTTTGGAATGCCCACTACAGCTGTGAGTGTACTTGTGTTCTTGCGTGTCGCACACTTTGTTTGATTACTGTTCTTGTAGAGTAATAAGGCACATGTTTCCTATTTTTTACTTTATCTATTGATTTCAAGAGAGCGCACACTTATAAACGCAAACTTTAATTAAATCATGAATTCAAATTTTCAGACATCAACAGAGATACGCACGTTTCGAACTATTATTTGAAGATGTGAAATTTTCCAGGTTTTATTGATGATATATTGGTAAGCAATGTGAACAATTTGACAAGTGTCATATCACGGGGAATACTGGCACCTGGGTATTGATGGTGTCTCTCCCTCTACGTTGTATAATCAATAATACGGTGACAAATGAAATTTGTAAATAATTCACGATTTAGACATTGGACAATATCTTAATCAGTGACTGGAGCGTGCTGGGAAACACATTTGCAAGAATTACTCAATGTTACACGTCGATAAGAACTTATCGGAGTTTTCAGTGCTTTCTATGTGTTTCAGTGGCTTTCCGGATAGACGACTAACTCTTTCATAGTGTATCACATTATATCTGTGTGATATCGGTGTTTATCAAATTTTATTGTATCTTATCTTCTGTTACTTATTATTATGAGGGATATATTTCATTTTAGTAGATTTAGAAAAAATGAGAAAGCGTTATAAAGTTTTCGATTCGAAGTTAAAAGATTTGTTAGTTACAGATTGTAAATACAAATGTATCAAAATCCTTTCATTATAAAGTTTTAATTGGACTTTTCAAAGTAATTTAGAGTTAAATCAAAAACCTTTTTCATTTAAAACTTACTTGCAGTTTTTCTATTACATGTATTAAACATTTCAGTGTGTGTGTGTGTGTAGGTGTGTATGTGTGTGTGTGTGTAGGTGTGTGTGTGTGTGTGTGTGTGTGTGTGTGTGAAGGTTTTCGCAGAGTTTCCAAATAATGCATAGTTTCTTTACTACAAGAATCCGTCATGCTGATCACCACATCTAATGTTATCGGCGTGGATAACAACAATGATAAAAGTTGTCCATTTTGAGAACAATGAATTTGGTAAGTGACTTGCTTTAAACCGTAATATACAAGCAATCACTTTCTATAAGGGCATAAGAGTTTAATAAATGAGCTGATGTAAATAGAAATCAAAATAAAATTTGATGTACATGTATAAACAGATCGAGGTCCTAGCATCTCAAATTCATCGTAAAGCATGAATAATTTCATTTATGGATCTTATGGTGCGTTTTGGACATCTGATCACACATGTAGATATTAAACATTTCAACTTAGTAATTTTTATCACATGACAGATTTGCATTATCTGAAAACCTAAAGATTAAAACACGTTCAAAGATTTGGCAGACGTGTAGGTTTCTTCGTTAAAGGACTTCCAGTGTTTAGCTTCTGTGGTAGACATATCGCTAAAGCACGTTCATCGTTAATGTCGAGACTCTATTTTTTTCGCCCCCAATTATAAAACCATATTTGGGCTTAAAATGCAAATATCGCACATTGTTAATAATATCTACATGTGGACATAGAACATAATCGGTACAAAAACAAATATGACGTATCATTATGACATATGACATATCATTATATCTGGCAACCACTATTTGTATTAATAACTATATACTGCAGACGCATGGTAAGTCAATAACAGTTCCTTATATTCACTAACATCAATGCCAAGACATTACCTACAGGACTGCTTCAGTGAATGACAGAGGAACGTCTGAAAATTATTCCATATCTGTACAATGAACCCACCATCTAAGGATGGTCAATTGATGTATAATTAATTTGATTTATATATTTCTCAGACAAGTCATATTAAAAAGGTATAACGTTTTATTTAACAACGAAAACAACAACAATAGCAGCAGCAGCAGCAACAACAACAACAACAACAACAACAACAACAACAACAACAATAATAATAATAATAATAATAATAATAACAACAACAACTATAATAACAATAATAACAAATACGAAAAATCATTGTTATAGACTCAGGGGAAATCAGTCCCTACTTGTTTGTACCATGCATACTTGCAGTCAGGTCTTCTACATTAGCTACATATAGTGATTCGTTTACTCAAGACTGTGATATTCTTAATTAAGGTTTTCCATACGAGGAAATCCATAATTCTATTTTGTGATGGACACCTTCTACTAATGACCATACATAATCGGTAGATAACTCCAAATTACGATATTATGAAGTCACCGGCAATATTCGTTAATGATTAGGTACCTTGACCTTATCAAGAAACTCTTCTTATCGTCAATAGACGGACAAACAGCGTTAACGATATAATCACGTCAAAATACCTCACAAGTCATGCTTGAGAAACACAAATATTCTAAGGTGTTAATAAGATAATTTATTTTACATCAATCAACCTTTCAACGAAGGCACTCATACGTACTCCACTTTTCAGTGTTACTGAAAATGTTTACAAACTCATTTTGTATGCAGAAATACCTGGAAATTTGCATTCATATCCATTTTATCTAAGAGGTGGGCAGGTATAGGTATTGCACACTTTGTTTACTGCTAAGGTCTATATTGGAAATAGTGCATTATGGTTTAATATACGTACAGATAAAGTTATTGAAAATTATTACTATACAAGTAAAATACGAAAATAACTTGTGTCACATGACTATGGCACAAACAACAATGTACCACAATGCACATTCACGGACCCCTGATATTCAGAGGTGAGATCAGATGCCCGGGAGGAGTAGGCGTCGCCTGTTTGGCATAGCCACATCCGCCGTAAATGCCATGACACACAGACGAAACAAATATAATTCAGCACTGTATATATACATGAATGTGAACAAACACTGTGTAGAAAGTGTCACAGCCACATAACATCAGGAAAAAGGACCCCTTCATAGGTGAGACCAGGTGCCCGGGAGGAGTGAGCTCTACTGTTTGGCTTGCTACACCCCCCGTGAATGCCCTAACATGATAGACATTCCAGTCAATCTATTCTACAAAACTATTGAAAAATTCATGATATCTATACCATCCTTGGGCTGACAAAATGGCCAATAATATTAATGCGTGATATGAATTTCAAAGACGAATTCATCTTATGCCACTGTTAGTACTGATAAAACATTGATAAAAAGGAAATATCAACAATAAATGAATAAATAAATTATTATTTTTGTCATCATCATCATCATCATCATCATCATCATCATTATTATCATTATTATTATTATTATTATTATTATTATTATTATTATTATTATTACTATTATTAAAAAGAAAACTGAACTCCCTGTCGTGTAAGTCTTCTTAAATATTAAAATTTCTCTGCATAGCGAAGCCTACTATATGCCCTACTATCAATCTTCAATACATTTCGCTTCTACAGAGGATCAGGTGGCGAATTACAGCAACCGTAATGTTTTGTTTCATAAAGTCCTTTTTAGATATTGATAAATACTTTCTGTGTTTCGGATCTGCCTAGAACTATTACTTCATTAGTATGAATGTTTGTAAATTAATGTTAAACTAATGCATATCTTCCGCACGCATTGCTCTATCTTTAAATGGGTTTTGAGTCTTATTTTTAGCAGGATTTGGTAACTAAATTATGCTCTTAATATATGTGGGATTCTCTCATGTTCGGTTTGAATCATTGCTAGAAAGATGAATTAAATAATTCTATGAAATAATACTGGTATATATCTCTCGTATTGCTGTTATAACCTTCATTCTTGAGATCGGTTAGTGAAATGTTTTAATTTTTATCCTAGAAGCATCGGTTATCTTTTATACTTCACCTTTTATAGAAATGTGCTTTTTCAACCTAGGAGGTCAGTGTCATTAAACAAATACGACGCAATAAATATTAATTTAACAAGATATATTAATTTAACAAGATATAGCGGTAAATGTGATCATTGTAGCATGAATTGCCCGGTATATTACGAAGGTAAATAGAATAAAACATTTGATTAATATATATATATATCTGTGTGTGTGTGTGTGTGTGTGTGTGTGTGTGTGTGTGTGTGTGTGTGTGTGTAAGTGTATGTGTGTAAGTGTGTGTGTGTAAGTGTGTGTAAATTTAGTGCACCATATGCCCATTTCAACAACTTATATGTCTTCATGCTCAATGAAGAAACTGTGGAAATCCGAAGAGTAAATATTGATTTTGAAGAACAAATTATCCCGTTGATATCTTGAAATTTTGTGGTGTTGTGGATATATATGAAGTATGTTATTAATTTCATTAGACAGTATATAACCTATAATTGTCATTTAATCAATGACAGACATTTCAGTTTCAGTAATAATGAATTCCCAGTCGGGCATCAATCCATGAAAATTTGTTTTTCAATATAAATATATATTTCCAGGTTCAACAATTTCTTGGACAAAATTAGTGAATATCCTGCCAGTGTGAACGACACCTGATATCTATAACCTGTTAATTATCACTGTCAATAAAACACATAAAGCACTAGTTATATGATTTCAATTTATTTTTACAGTTCATAACTGATCATTTCTAGTTTCCAATTCATTATGGATTAATAATAAAAGAAATAATGAATCGAAGAATTGCGGTTGGTGTTAAGTTTTAACAAACACCCTTTTTGTTACCAGATTTTTCAGTCATTATCAATATAGTAGAGCAGTCTAGGAATCGGAAAAGGGTACAGATTGGTGCAGTCCTAACATAACATACACGTTAAAGCGAAAAAGGGTACAGACTGGTGCAGTCCTAACATAACATACACGTTAAAGCGAAAAGGGTACAGACTGGTGCAGTCCTAACATAACATACACGTTAAAGCGAAAAGCAGTCACGAGTACTGCTTAAGCACACGTGCCGACTGGACGCACGTGCGTTCCTTGCGTTAACGCGGGAGGAAATTTGCGTTAACGCCATTTATTCCCGCGTGGGCTTAGTCCAATCGCACGTTCACATGCCTATATTTGTAATTATCTATGCAGTGGTACAGATGAAAGAAATGAAATGGATATAATTAAGTTACCGCGAATATCGCCATGTATACATGTATTAAATGTAATGTTAAAATGACACCCCGCGTTAAGGGTCTCATATGTAATACAGTAAAGGAAATTATCGCGTAGACATGCAATAGGGTATTTATCAAAAACTTCGTCAGTTTATACTAGCATGATTACTTTCTAATTTTAATGCATTTATTTACTTTTTGTTAATTTCTTTATGTAATTATTTCTAATTTGTGTATCTATTTATAATTAATATATTTATGTATTTATTTCTTATTTATTTTTAATAATAATTATCATCAGTATTACTATTATTTTTATTAATTTTATGATTTTCCCCTAAAATAAGAATAAATTCCATTACAGTAAATGGTCGGAAATTGCGTTCAATATCTTAAAAATCCATCCCTTAACTCTAAGGGTTTTATTTAATTCTAAACATTTTACCTACACATTAATGTTTTTCATATTTAGATATACAATGTTTATATCGATTCTCCTTCAAATCCTTCTATATGTACATGTTAATATTAGTATTAAGTTGTAAGCAAGCGATCGTGGCTGTCAAGCACGTTCACGTGGCAATCAAGCGCGTTAATACGGTCTCGAAATTAAGTTCGCGTGGAAATCTGCGTGAATGCAAACGCTTGTGCTCAGCAGTCCTAAACGCACGAGGAAAGCAAACTTCACATTAACACGACATTAACATACTGTTATGTTAAGACTGCGCCTCACTGTAGAATTTTAATGCGAAATATATATAAAGATATGATGAAACTAGACAAAATTGGCATTCCCCATGGTCCATCACCGGCCATACGAAATGGTCCATCCCCATAGGCTATCCACTACCAAACAAATGATTTATCCCACGATTCATCACCGGCCAAACAAATCGGCCCATCCCCGGACAAACAAAATGATCAATCCCCATAGTCCACCCACGGTCAAACCAAATGTATAATAAAATCGTCAACAAAGACTAAGGAATCATCTCAAACTAACAAAGCAAACATAGTTATGGGTTACATACTTGTTTATTGTTTAACGTTTATTGATGTCTCCTTATATATTTTTGATAACAATATATTATTCTATAATTGTTTCATATGTAATAAATTTTTATGACCTCTCTCCTTGAGAAACTTGTTGATCCTTGTTCTCTATATGGAGGGAGATTTATAAATTTTTAAATGTGTGTCCTTTGATTGTGCTGCTTTTGCGGTGAGTGGGAAGGTGGGCGCCCGTAAACCGGTTAACCACAACAATTGAGTGACGTTTGTTACTTCAGTTGACCGTCCTAAGTCGGTATCGTAACCGCAGCACAATCGAATATTTTTGTAATGTCGTTCCAAGTATATTCTGCTCTTGTCATTTTTGTGTGCAGGTCCATGGTAATTTGTGTCATACAGCTTTGTCAGATGTCTTTTGTATTCTCTTTTAAAGTGACGATTACAGAATGCTTCACAATGCACAATAAACACCAAAAATTGCGTTATAAACTTGGCTGTTCGATATTTGGGACATGGCAAATCCTCTTAATGATTGATTGCAGAAGAATATTCCTCGTTAATGTCAGATTTGAAACTTGATTAAATTTTGCTGGTGAAATAGAACACTTTTATACAATCTATCAATTTAATTGAGTGAAAGTCGATGTCTGTAGTTACACTCAGATTATTTGATGTATTTTTCTTAGTAGAGACTTTCCTCGGTTTCACTGATGCATAAAACACAAATTTACATGTGGCTAAATCATAACATTTCCACGAATTCTTGAATTGCTGTTTTCTGATAGTTAATTACTTTTGAAGTGTTATTTTCTAATACTTGTTTACATCTATAGTGTTACTTTAGATTCTGTTTATACGATTCCATTAAAAGATTGTTGTTTTATTTTTAAGTTGCTTCAACTGAATGTAGTCAGTGACCTGTAGGTAAAGTGATGCCTTCTCGTCATTAGTGTATAATCCCACATGGGATACTTCTAGGTTTTGTGATTGTTGCTTGTTCCAAATGAATTTTAAAATTAAGTTTCTCAGAATTCGGAGCTGCAATATGGCATTTAATAGTATGTAACAAAGTGTAAGCAGTTTTTTTTTTGGTTAGCAAAACGAGGACTACAAACACAAATTTAACTTCAAACATTTGAAGCAAACCTCCGCAAATAAAAACAAAATCCACAGTATGCGTTTCTCATTTTGAAATTATTAGAATTATTTCTTTAATGTTTTTAGCATGCGTTGATAACTATTATAAGCACATAGCCATTATTCACCTTCTGCTTTGTATATTATTTAATAATTGGCAGAAAATTCCAGGTAACAATGTCAAGAACAAGGCTTTTTGGAATTTTCCATATCTAATCGAGAAAGGTTGACTTCTAAGACATTACATTGTCATAATGGTGGGCATATCTGTGGCAGAAAATAATACAGCTTAAGAAAAATTAATTCGTTTGAACTGATCATAGAATTCTCTGCGAAATATCCATAGAACTTTATTTTTTTTTTCGAGTTGTATTGCGACACACGATGCAAATCTTTTACTTCTGACATGCAAAATATACGATATCTGTGAGCCAAACTACATATATACTTGGGGTTGAGGTTATGTATAATTGTTTGTAGGAACACGATAATTCCAGAAAATGTATTATACGATAATTCCAGAGAATGTGTAATACGATTAAGACTAATGACCTGCTTTATACAACAAGCTGGGTATCAGTGATCAATGATATGACGTAATATAACGGATGTTAATGAAATGAAATTCACGATGCATGCCATGGTATATAAACTCTGTGTTGCAGCAATGCGGTTATTGTTCTAGTTTTTATTTGTTTCAGACAGGATGATAAATGCTTATTGAGCCACATGATCAAACGAAAGAGTTTATACACAAATGGAAATTGGAACAAACTGTTATGCAAGAATACCTCTCTTTTCCTGTCATAACAAAACGTAATGTCGTGGTTCAGTCGAGCAGCAGTAATAGCTTGGTTTCGTCGGGCAAACACATAATATTGTGATCCCGTCGACCGAACATGCAATGTTTTCGTTCAGTAGGGCAAACATGTGATGTAGTGGTTCAGTCGTGTAACCATATGATGCCTTGGATTAGTCCGATAAACGTTTGTTATGGTTCAAACAACCGAGCAACTATGTAACGTTGTGGTTCAGTCTCCGTTTCCGTCCGATAAACATGTAATGTCACGGTTCACCCGGGGAGACATGTCAAGTATTGGCTGCGTCGGATAAACATGTAATGTCACGGTCCAGCCGGGGAGACCTGTCAAGTATTGGCTGCGTCGGATAAACATGTAATGTCACGGTTTAGCCGGGCAAACACTTCAAGTCTTGGTTGCGTCTAGGAAACATGTAATGTCATATTTTAGTCGGGCAAACACGTAATGACTTGATTCAGTCGAGCATACATGTATATTGGCATGTAATGTCTTGATTTAATTTGCAAACATGCAATGTCTTGGTAAAGTCGGTCTAACATGTAACGTATCAGTGAAATCGGCTAAACATGTAATGTGGAGGTTCGGTCTGGCAAGCATGTTTTGTTCAGTCGTTATTAGTTTTGGTTCAGTCGTTATTCATTTTGGTTCAGTCGTTATTAGTTTCAGGTTCTTATGATCCAGAATTCTCGACAGCGTCGTTCTTTCAATTCAGATGAAATAGCAGAATTTGAAATCCCATGTCCGTGTATAATTTGAAATCACATGTCCGTGTATAATTTGTGCTTGTAAAAGACACTTCTTACTTCGATTGAAATTCATTGCACATAACAAAATTAAAAGCAGCAGGCAGGCAGGTGGCGTCACCTTATAAACAAATAACCTGGAGTGGAGAACCAATCATGAGTAGTGTTACATCTTGAAGTAACTTTAGATACACTTCAGTCATAGAAGAGTTGACATTTGTCTGTAAGAGCAACATTATCGTTTATTAAAAGATGTTTTAAGTAACTTACGTGTGTCAGTAAGTTCCTTCATTTATGTTGAAGTTGCTTTAAAATGACAATGTGTGAAACAATTGACATTAAGCGTTTGGAATCAATTCATTCTATTCCAACCCACATCCAGAACTTTTCTGAATTAATATTATTATTGTTTTACTTTTTTACATGACTATAAAAAATCAGGTAATCCCCTGGGCCTCGTCCTCTGCTATCCCACCAGAACCCTACATCAAATTAATGCATATATATTGTTTACGAATGCATGATAATTAATCGGAGTTACTTCCCTTTTCCACCATTTTGGAGGTGAAGCTGGAGTTTTTGCTGCACATACATACCCATTGTATTGAATGTTTTTGAGAATTTTATTTACATTTTCACTCTTTTAATAACATTTTAAAATTGTACAATGGCTTTATTATAGCATAACAATTGCAAAAGTTAAAAAAGAAGCACCCTTCTAATGGAGAAATCCTTTACATAATAGAGTTATTCACAAATGTTATTCACATTCACAAATGTTTGGCCATATACCTACAAGATGGCATAAAATGGAAGTAACTCCAGTTAAATTTTATACATTTGAAAACTATACATAAGCAGACTCTCAGCCATTTGGATACCCCACCGTACCCCATCCCAAGGCGTGAAAAGCTGGATCCGCCTCCGAAGAAAGAACCATGCATAGATAATGTTGCCATACCATTGCTTCATCCTAAATCAAGAAATGAACTCTTTACTGGCGCCACTTGTCTCTTCTGGTGCCACTTGTCTGTACTGGCGCCACATGTCTTTTGCTATGCGTCCTGACTACCCATAGAAGTACATGGTCTACTCCAGATTCATCTTACGTATGTAAGTGGTCAGTCATAGCATATCGCCTAGTTTCTTTTAATCTTATTCCTGATATTACAGTTTTCATTTATAAGTTATTAGTCTGTGGTTAATGAGCTATAGAATGAAGTGATGGTTGCTCTTATTTATTTATCAAACACATGTCTATGGGCTGTCATTACACCGGCATCAAGAATGATCTATATATTTCTGATACAGCGATTACCCTGAGTTATATATGTTTAATCCTGTTTGATTTGTGGATGGAGTAATTTGCTCAATGTAATGGAAATTCTGTTTCTTTCAATGCCCTACTTTGACGGAAGACTTATTAATTTTGTAGCATTCCACATGATATATATTTTAAATATTTCCCTGTAATGCAATATCGTTTGTTTTCAAGTGTAGCGTTCTACTCACTTTTAATAAAGCGATAACACACATTACAAATTTCACTTTAAATTTAAATGCAACTACTTTATACGATGTTCTTGTTATCATTTAATATATTGAACATTGGCAATTCCTCTACGGATGATATCGAAAATTAAAAACAATTGAACTGTAATTTACTCTATTGTACTAGATAATAAATATTATCAGGACTTACTGAATTCTCATGGTATTAATAAAAATTGAAAAAAATTAAAAAGAGAAGACAGACGCCATCTGACCAAGCCGTATGACACAAATCACAGAAGATATGCTAATAAAACATGATAATAGTCAGATAAACACAGAAAACTACATCATAAAAATATTAGATTGTACTGTTGTTTCGATAAGACTTCGGACGCTCAATTAAAGTAACAAATGTCACTCAATTGGTGTGGTTACCCTGTTAACGGACACCAACCTTCCCGCTCACCACAAAACCAGCACAATCAAAGGACACACATTTAAAAGTTTTGAAATAATCCTCCATACACAGAACAAGGATCAACAGGTGTCCCAAGACGAAAGTGATAAATACTTTCGCACGAAACCTTTATGGAATAACATGATGGTATCAAAAATATGTAAAGGCGATATCAACATCAGTGAACCGTGCTCTGTCCGTCTAAATATTTGACAAAATATTTGACCATCTCCATACATATATGTAACTGTATAGAGATACACCACCAGTCTTTTATGCTACTAATACAGATATTTTAAGAATTGAAAACATATATCAATTATCGATAAAACATCTCGTAATGCAGTCCTTGTTGTTTATATTTATACATACTATACATTAGAGGATAATGTAATATTGCATTCAGAATACCAGTTCGTCCTTCAACGAGATGTACATAAGAGATATTATTGATAAGGAAAGGGGTGTCATTACTACAGTGTCCGAAAACATCCATATGTTTATGATATATATATATTCATATCATACCGAATACATATTTCACATAAATACCAACTTACCACGGAATTTAAGAACATTTATAGATGAGAGAATGTGTCAGTTTTGAAATGTGGATCTGTGCTCTTTTTATCTCGGGCCAAATTACATGATCCGAATCTTGTCTTGAGTTTGTGAATACCCGGGGTACAGCAGGTCCACTGGCAGTAATACTGAACACCAGTGAATACTGCATAAAACGAAAGTCTCATCTTCCGAAACATTCTTAGGTCCGAAACATTCCGAATGCATTATGGGACATGACTATGGTTATATCATAAGTTATAGCAAACATCTCTATTTTGCCTAGTAGAATGGGTGTTCCTTCAGTACTGATTGCCGCTCGGTTAAAAAAAAAGATACAAGAGAAAAAACTATTTCAAGGGCAATTCGAGCAAAATGGATGAATTTCAATGTGTTAACGTCTGGCATTTGAAGTTTGTCTTTCTCAAAGTGTAAGGTGCCAACTTGTATAGACACTGCCACTTCTCTATAACTGAATGCCAATTCTCACAAGACTCAATTCTGTCATTCATTATACATAACAAACACAACAAATAATACGGAAGACGTGCCATGGATATAAACATCATAAGATGGTCGCACCTGTCATATTAGTTATGAATTAAATGATGGTAAATTAAATCAAATTAGATAGCTTATGACACTTCATGATATAATAGTCTGAGCATAGAGGGAGACTCTCTCTCTCTCTCTCTCTCTCTCTCTCTCTCTCTCTCTCTGTTTTCACTGCAATTGGAATACAATGCCCCTGACTGTTTAAAGTCCCGTTACCTGCGAGTTCTTTGTAATTTTGGTAATTTAAACAACGGTTTAAATATCAGGAGGTATATACAAACCTTAGAACATCAGTAAAATACAAAATATCAGTGAAATACAAAATATCAGTAAAATACAAAATATCAGTAAAATACAAAATATCAGTTAGATATCGCTTAAATACAAAATATCAGGTAAATTCAAAACATCAGTTAAATACAAAATATCAGTTTAATACAAAAAATATATATCAGTGAAAAAATACATGACAAAATATCAGTTATATACAAAATATATGTTATATACAAAATAACTCAACCGTTCATAAATGTAAATAAAAACATAATTTAATTTGATTTTTATAAAGCATTTAGAAACGATACTTTCAATTCATCTGAGAAATGGCCGAGTGGCCGACAATGTTTCGGAAACAGTGTTCACTCTTTTTATTTATAGTGCAGAAACCACCTTGCACATGCGCATTAAAAGCAGAATTTAGATGTAATGTCAGGATCTATGGACATTTTTTGCCAATCATGCATTTCTTTAATCATTAATTATTTGATACCTTGGTATTTTTTTCGAGTTCCTGGGATTTTATTTGTCGAAAATATAAAATTTCAGACCATAATAAATAAGCATAAATAACCATATACTTAGAATTTGGAATACGAAAAGTTTCGCTTAATTTACCTGCACTTTGACATCAAATCCGAATTTAATTCGGAGAAAATGCAAGGAACGTAAGTTACCATCCGGAAATCGTTTATGTGACGGAAGGAAGGAAAGACATAAGAACGGACGAAGTAAACATTTCATGACCCAAACCATACCTGGTGGTGACATACCTGGTGGTGACATACCTGTAAGCAACTGAAAAATTCTTCCAAGTATAAATGTAAAATCACCACATATTATAATGAATGAAAACAAAAATATGTTACAGCAAATAATAAACTCACAGCACAGAAAAAAATTGTTCGGTTGTATCATGAAATAAATTAATAATTTCTAGTTAATTGTTGTAAAATTATTTATTGTACATTGTTAGAGACAACTATCTATTACATACCCTTAACCAATTCTTTTTTTTTTTTTTTTTTTTTTTTTTTTTTTTGTTTTGAAAAGGGGAGGGGTCGTTTTGGGGTTTTATCGGTCTGTTTTCTTCTTCTTCCCCTTTTCTTATTAAGTGTGTGTTTGTTTGGGTTTTTGTCCTTTTTGGAAAGGGGGGGGGGAGGTCCTTTAAAAAAAAGGAGGGGGGGGGGGCTTAATTGCTTCTTTTCATTTCTAACTTAGAGCAGGTAACTTCTTTGTCAATACAATGTGGTATTTGCCAACATATAGGGCGTGAGGGAGGGGGAGAGGTTCGCTGGAGGAAGGAGAACGGAAGAAAAGAGGGGGGATGTAAAGAAATTAGATAAGAGAGGGATATATGGAATGAGAGGACGGAAGGAATGAGAGCAATGCATAACCATCTTCCGAAATCCATCCCTTATATACTACCTAGACTGATATAACACGGACGGTGTCATATCATTACGTTAAGCGGATTACTTAGAGGTTCTCTATTAAGAGGGGGTCCACTCTCAGATTAAATGTTTATTTATTCTGCTTTCCTCCCTCCCCCCTCCTTTTTATTTTGGTTCATTTTTAAATGTGAAATCTTCACCCCACAACCATTACAAAGCAACCATCAAATAAGATATATCTCCCTTCAAACACTGATTGGTTCCCTTTCTGTATGACAATGATGATGAAATAACAAGGACAAAGGGTATGGTCCCAGTCTCAAATGAAAAGCATAACAGGAAAAATCAATCCATAAATATAAGTCCATAGTCATTAGGTTCGTTATTTCCAAAGTTGGGCAGTATGAAGTTCTGATAGACCCTAGATTTGTTAATTGTAAGGCATGACAGTGCGCAGTCCGGATAGACCGTAGGTTTGTTAATTGTAAGGCATGACAATGCGCAGTCCGGATATTTGTTAATTGTAAGGCATGACAATGCGCAGTCCGGATAGACCCTAGATTTGTTAATTGTAAGGCATGACAGTGCGCAGTCCGGATAGACCCTAGATTTGTTAATTGTAAGGCATGACAATGCGCAGTCCGGATAGACCCTAGATTTGTTAATTGTAAGGCATGACAATGCGCAGTCCGGATAGACCCTAGATTTGTTAATTGTAAGGCATGACAATGCGCAGTCCGGATAGACCCTAGATTTGTTAATTGTAAGGCATGACAGTGCGCAGTCCGGATAGACCCTAGATTTGTTAATTGTAAGGCATGACAGTCCGCTGTCCGGATAGACCGTAGGTTTGTTAAATTCTAAGGCGTGGCAGTGCGAAGGCATGATGGTTCGTAGATCGGTTAATTTTAAGGCCTGACAGCGCGAAGACCCGATAGTCCGTAGGTCTGTTAATTCTAAGACTTGACAGTGCAAAAGTGTGATAGACCCTAAATCTGTTAATTCCAAAGCCTGACAGTACAAAAATCCGATAGACTATAAGTCTGTTAATTCTAAGGTCTGACAGAGCGAAGGTCCGATAGTTCGTAGGTCCAATTATCCATTGCTCCATCAATTCCAAGGTCTGACAGTATGAAGGCCCGATAGTTCGTAGGTCTGTTAATTCTAAAGATCTGTTAATTTCAATGCATGGCAATGCAAAGGCCTGATACGTTTACACCGTATGTCTGTTGATTCTAATGCATGCTAGTGTGAAGGTCCAACTATTCATAAGTCTGTTTCTTCTAAGGCCTGACAGTGCAAAGGTCCGTAGTCCGTAGGTCTGTTAATTCTAAGGCCTGACAGTGCGAAGGCCCGTAGTCCGTAGGTCTGTTAATTCTAAGGTTTGACAGTGTGAAGTCCAGACATCCGTAGGTCGGTCAGTTTTAAGGCTTGACAGTGCGAAGGCCCGATAATCCATAGGTCCATACTTCTAAGGCCTGGCCGTGCGAATGCCCTTAGACCGTAGATTTGTTAATGCTCAAAGATATGGTTTTAATCAGATTGAAGTGTCCAGTTCTTTCTATGCCGTGGCACAGATGAAGTAAATAAGATGGATAGAATTAAAGTTGATATAGCAACTGAAATTTCCCCTTTTAAATGTAATAATAGTAATAATAATAATAATAATAATAATAATAATAATAATAATAATAATAATAATAATAATAATAATAATAAAAAAAAAAATAATATTAATAATAATAATGGTAATAATAAAAAATATTTATTATTATTATTATTACATGTATTATCATTATCATTATTATTATTATTATTATTATTATTATTATTATTATTATTATTATTATAACAGAGATGTTGGAATTAACCGGTCCGACCGGCAAACCCGGTGAAAATTGGCAATGACCGATGAATGAACGAATCCACCGGTCCAAATGACCGGTAATACTGCAGCAACAAATGACGTTTTTAAGAGTTGCCTAATCCATTGAATCTTATTCTTTTAAGGGAAGTGTGACTTTCCGCACTATCGTTGGGACGATTCCATTCGGTATGCACAATGAGCAACACTGAGACAGGCAAGATCAAGAAATGACTTTTTAGGGGTCGATATTCGGCCCCATTTCCAACACTAAATAGTATCTTTTCCCCACTTTGTTCCCTTAAAATTCCCAACTTTAAATAATCAAATTTATTGACCGACACTAGTTCAATCGCACGATATCTTCAATTGTAACCAGCGTGTCCGACACAAAATGTAAATCTCCGTCACCCGCACCAACTTAATTTTCGGATTGGGAAAGTAGTTCGATGTTGTACTTACCGATGGAAAATGAAATTCAAAATTGCGCAGCTATAATATTAATATGTCAATAAATATCATAATTGTTTGAATAAAGAGTCAATTCCGTCATCCGTATTTTCCTCTCTACAAAGCATTTCAAATGATTTGTATACGGAAGTTAATTGACTGTGACATGTAACTGTCGTAAATATTTGATACCTGCTGTGATCACTTAGAATAAAGTTGTTTTGCTACTGATAAGATACAAATTTCGTGTGAATGGAAAATACACCCATATGGGAATATATTGCAGTGCTCCTAAACACTAAAAACTAACAAAATAATAATAATGTTCCAATCACGGACTCCAATTTACTGCATCAACGAAAGCTATGTTAAAATAATGCACTGTTGAAATATCTAAATAAAGTACTAGTACATTAATTAATATTATTGAATGTAACATATCACAGAAACGATGTCATAATCAGAATAGTGTTCACAGCCAACAATCAAAACCAGCTGTCTCAATGATTCAACTTGATTCAGCCATAGCTAAATTCAAATGAAGGGCAGGCATATCAATGTATAAAACGCGATGTACTTGAAATAAACAAATACCAATGTTGATAATACTGCTTTTCTAATCTTTTTCTAATATTTTTCCCAATTTGATCCAAAACGACGCTTTTTTTTCTAATTGAAAAGGTCCTGGCCCCAGTCCCAAAATACACAGAAACGGCTCGATCGAGAGAGAGAGAGAGAGAGAGAGTTGGGTAGAGATTGAGGAGGAGTAAGAATAGTCTAAGATTTTGAAATATATCTAGATAGTGAACATGTGAAGAGGAGCGAGAGATTGTGAGCAGAGTGAAAGTGAAAATATACGAAATTATTAGAGAAAAAGAAATCAAATATACCGATAATTGAAATGAATTAACACTTTACAACAATAGAAGAACTACAACTATTAATATTGATTTATCTATAGTTGTCGGTCCGGTGAAAATGTGTTCGGACCGGTTAATTCAGTCCAGTCACCGGTCCGAATGACCGGTTGGTTTGAAAAAATTTCAACATCTCTGTTATTATTATCATTCCGCCGTTTTATGTCGGCAGGGGTTCCTCGCTATTATTATCATTCCGCCGTTTTATGTCGGCAGGGGTTCCTCGCTATTATTATTATTCCGCCGTTTTATGTCGGCAGGGGTTCCTCGCTATTATTATTATTCCGCCGTTTTATGTCGGCAGGGGTTCCTCGCTATTATTATCATTCCGCCGTTTTATGTCGGCAGGGGTTCCTCGCTATTATTATCATTCCGCCGTTTTATGTCGGCAGGGGTTCCTCGCTATTATTATTATTATTATTTGGTAAAAACAAAGATAAAATCTATTGTGTACGGTAAGTGTATTCCTCTACAGGTAATGATTTTATTCAATTGTAAATATTTCTACTTGTCTGTCAAGAGTGTTAGTTAACGCGGCTGTCAAACGCGTTAATGCATTTCGAAATAAAGTCCACACGGAAACAGGTGTGCTCAGCAATCCTAAGCGCACAAGAATAGCAAGCTTTACGTTAACGCGACGTTAACATAATGTTATGTTAGGACAGCAGCCAACAGTACCAATGAACATTCTGACAGATTGACAGCTAAATCGACAATAAGCTTGTTACATTCGACAGGAACAGCATCTTATTATAAATCCTTTTACATTTTTCCCATAATGAATAGACCTGTCCATATATAAATGATTGTTTTGTTTTAATAGGTAGTTATTCAAAAAGCCATCGTGGATCTTTTTTCCATAATGAAAATAAGAAAACAAATCATTAAAACATGACAGTGATATGTCATTTGTTGTCCTCATTTGTTCAGTTGATAAAAATACCAAGGGCGTATGAGGTGCCTCCCCCTCACTTTGAAAAGTGGGGGCACAACCATGTTTGTGACCCTCCCCGTTCCAACTTTTAAAGTAATCTTAGATTTAAATAAACTTAACTATGGCCTTTTGGTGAATTTTGTCGGACAACTTGAATGAACTTTAATTATTTATTTTAATTTATCTTTTAAACTGTCCTTGTCGTCACTGCGAAGGATTAGGACATGCGTGCGTGGTAAAATGACACAGCAGCGCCTTAGCAACTGCATGTTAACCTACTTTCACAAAAGTCTGACTGATAACGTGTCTGATATTCAAATTGAAAGACAATTTGTAAGCATGAACAAGTACCGCAAAGCTTTCTTCGGAAAGTACTCTTATGTTTCAATCTTTCCTATGTTCCAAAGAAGATGTTCATAAAATGGCGAAATAAATTAAGATGACATTATGTGTTTTGTTGCCATCAGTTTATCATCAGCTTCCAATTTCCCAATTAGCATTAAAGCATAGATAAAATCAAAGTTATTAAAGTTGAAGTTAATAAGTTAACACTCACATGGCACTTTTTTTTTTCATTTTCTTTTAGGTGTAGGTGTTCAATTTTTTCAGAAAGGGTGTATGCATGTCAAATTGATGTACATGTATGATATATAGTTAAATTATATATATATATATATATATATATATAATATATATATATATATATATATATATATATATATATATATATATATATATATATATATATATATATATATATATATATATGTATAATTTAATGTGACATGGTGTCCTAAATAATTTTACAACACAAACAAATGAAACAGTTTTCATGTTCATAGTATGAATTCTGATGTATCATCTAATGCTTTTATTGAGAAAAAAGTTTTCAAGATAAAAATATGTTTAAAAGGTTTAAAAAATGTCAACCAAAGTTGACACCATAACATACGTATTTATCTTAATCTATTTTTGTTATGAAATCAAAATTATGAAGAGTCATTCCACAATATGGTTATCTGATACAATAATTAAGATAGACTAGAGTGTAGGGCAAGATTAAATTGATATATCATGACCTAAGTTCTATTAATGATGCTTTTTAAAAACTAAATTACGTGCATAACAGGACACGAAAAATTAGGGTGTATCAATTAAATACCATAAAATATCTGAAATAACATTTATATTGTAATTATGCTCATTTTTGTTTCATACATACCTTTTTTTAAAAAGCATTAACACAAGTATCACTTTATTTGCGTATTCTAAGGAGAATGTGGTTACAACGTACAACGAGCGTACTCGAAAATTACACTACACATTCTTGGTACAACTTTCAAAAACACTCTATATTAATGGTAAAATACAAAATGAACAATGTTTGGACTTTATTCTTATAGTTTATGTTTGGAAACAACCACTAAAATAACAAAATGGTTAACTACATTCATAACAATGGACATGAAATGCGGTCGATTTTCGTCGCGTCTTATAACGAGCGAAATCGGAAGTAAAAGTATACGTTCCCAAAATAACATTATTAAAAGCATCTTGGTCTTTATTTAAAGCATCGGTCAAAGAATGAGTTTTTGAATTATTGGATCAGAAAAAGATAATTCATGTGACCGTAAATGTTTATCAAGGAAGTACAAATAGACGCAAAAGAGGGCAGTGCACATTTTTTGTTTCAAATCTACAGCTTTATGATATTAATCGATAACTTAATTTCCAAGGACAATTGCAATTTTACAAATATTTTTCTTCTGTTTACGTTCGTTACGGTTTTTTCTTTGGGGGCATATCCCGGACACCCCGTGTTCTTCCATCTTTGTACAACAATGACGTATAGGAAATCCCCAATAGGTTGCTAATTTTAGCAATAGCCATAAATAGAAATGCAATGACACAATGAATGATGATCTGTATTCGGTTAGCGATGTTGTATAAGAGGCAATTACGCTCGTTATGTTTTGGACACGATGACCGTCATATTATTTGTTTATTTGATTATTGTCTAAATGGTAATTCAAATATCAGGAATCGAATAGTAGATAATCCTTTGTATCCAAGAGTATGAAAACAATAATGAATATAACGGATATCAACCGACACAAAAATGTCATGGCATTTGTAAAGTTTATTATTGCAGAGGACACCAAGAATAACGAGCATAATACGACATTTGTTGTAGTATTATCTAGAAAATGGATAATGGTAGATTCATCGTCATTTATGGATGAGATTAATGAAGATTCATTTTAATCAGTGGAATAAATTGTTTTTGAGGTTAACTTAACAAATTCTAGAAATAATTGACTTTCAAATAGGTGCCTTTCAATGTCACAATTCACAAGTCCAATTTTAGCGTACTTTTGACGTAACAAAGCCTTGTTTTAAAATAAGTAAAACCTTTTCTCTCATTTTTTTTATATTATAATGTTTATTTATTGATATATTAACGATGTGAAAGTATTGAAATGCAAAAAAGAGAGACATTTTGAAGTTTTTTAATCAATTCTCATATCACATGTATAATGACACAGTACTGAAAACTTATATATATATATATATATATATATATATATATATATATATATATATATATATATATATATATATATATATATATATATATATATATATATATATATATATATATATATATATATATATATATATAATGTCGGTTATTTCAATCAATTTATAGGCTGGATTCTCCTATTTATGCATTACGCATAATCCATTTATTCTTTTAAAATAACCTCCCCCATCCCATCCCACCCCTTCTCTCTCTCATAACTTGAAACAAATTGCACATAATTACAAGAATTAATAGGAAAAATGAAATGAATGAATGAATAAATAAATAAATAAACAAATAAACAAATGTACATTAGCGGATCCAACATTTCCAAAAATAGAGGGGACGCATGTGTATAAGCTAAACTACAGTACTCAACCATTTTTGGTGCCAAATGTGGATTTTTACTTGTAAATGTGTGGCAATAGGGATGGGGGCATGTCCCCTCTAAATCCGCCACTCCTAAATCAATTAATCACGGACTTTATTAGCCGTTAACGGTTTCTTCTAGACTTTTTACACACGTGCTTCCCAAACTTGTCGGTGAGTTATGACCTACACGAGACGCCCATCATGTAACTGACTAGATAGTAGTCGAAGTAAAACATATCTCGACATTTAATGGGCGAATCTTATACCGAATGCACATACTCATTCTTATTATACTGATGTCATTGTCATGGTTTTTGTACAAACTCATCTGTTTCAGTTACATTTTTCATTATCACTATCAGAGGAAGTTCAAACTATTTGAAAAATGCCGTTGATATTTTTTACATGAAAGAACAATTCATTGAAAAAAAATGTTTCTATAGCCTGCTATAACATTAAAAAAAGGGAATGTAGCATTTACTTAGATGATTAGGCCTACATGTTCAGCAGCATTTACTGAGATGATTACTGTCCGCGCCACTCACTCTGGAAACTGGAAAATCTGTTTTTTCAGTTATTCATCTTCAGAATAATTTCAAAAAGGCAAAACCATTCGATACATCTTGTTTAGTCGTAACTTTTAGTGTATGCTATATGTTTGTATGAAGAAGCGTTCATATTTTATAGAAAAAAAATTAAAAATCAATTTTAGATAGGGCGATTCCCATGTTAAATTTTGACGTAACGTCGCCAAGTTTCCCATAGACCCAATGTTAAACATCGGCGACGTCATGTCAAAATTACCATGGAAAACGCCCTATCTAAAATGATTTTTTCCCTATAAAATATGAATGCTTCTTCGTAGAAACATATAACATACACCAAAAGTTACGACTAAACAAGATCTGTCGATTGATATTAATTTTGTAAAAGTATTTTAAAGATAAATAAGTGAAAATCCAGATTTTTCGGTTTACAAAATGAGTGGTACGGACAGTAGGCCTACATGTTCAGTAGCATTTACTGAGATGATTAGGCCTACATGTACAGTAGCATTTACTTAGATGATAAGGCCTACATGTTCAGTGGCAGTGTTACACAAATCACACGCAAGGCATTTTTATCACTTGTTGTTTAAGCCGGCGTGGCCTAGTGGTATCGCGCTCGGGCTCCTGATCGGAGGCTAGGGTTCAAGTCCTGCTCTGGTCATGCCGGTGTTGTGTCTTTCGGATGAGACAGTAAAATCCAAGGCCCCGTTTAGAGGTATGTATGGCAAGTTAAAGATCCCTCACTGCTTCGGGTGGGTCCGTCGCAAAGGTCAAAATTTGTACGCCCCTCATCAGGCAGATGCGGTCACCATATACATGAAATATTCGTGGTGTGATGTTAAACAAAAATCAATCAATCACTTGTCGTTATGCCCTACATAACCACAGATGATAAAATTGTCCTTCGTCAGATTTGTCGGACAAAGATAATCCTTATTTGTGATTCTGACACAGGGCCCTGATATGTATATAATGCAATGCCAATGCTGCTTTTTACTATTGCCCTCACCAAATTCCCTCGTCAGCAATACAGAAAATGATTCAAGAAATGATTGGACAAAGCTTGCATTGAAAATGAATGAATCAGCTGGAAAGGAACATCACTCCCACCAGTATTTTTTATCATACTTAGTTGTACTCATTTCCTTTGAATCATTGTTTTATTGACATTAGTCTGAAGATTTATGCTCAAGTTTCGAGTACACTTCGTATTGGAAAAAGATTACTTCGTTTTTATTGAATTACTGTGAATTGGTAAAAATTATTTTGAATTTTCTGTCTTCGACAGTGTGTGAAATTAACTTTGAAGTGCTATAGACATTCGGTCCACAGTAATTTAGTTCCTATAGACCTCAGCAATTTCCTGTAAACGGAAATAAAAACTAAAAAAGGCGTAAAAATCAGAATTTTAATGCATTTTATTCCCTACAGTAGGAACAATGCATTTTCCCTGTACCCGCATCCTCCTTGAAAACCAACCAAGCTCTATCATTCTTCCAATGGTCTTGGAAGCTCCTTTTTCTTATCTTCTCATACTCTTCTCTTGCTTTAGAGTTAGAATTAGCACCTGCCGGTTTCCGTTTCATACCCGGCACCTTCGACATACTTTAACAGTCAAAGAATGACATCGCAACTGGCTTTTGAGGGCGAAAATACGATTAAAAGGGGAAGTACAACAAATACGTCAATGTTTTAAAGGCGTTTATCATTGGTAGTACATTAAGACTGGAGTTACCTGCTCTTGCTAAGCTATCGCTACGCGAAGTGCAAAACATTTACATGACTCGGGTCAGATTTCCTATAGACAAGTCGTTCTACCAAGTTTTCGATCTCTGTAGACCGACCCAAATTACTATAGACATTGTCTATCGATCCACTGTTAATTTCGCACACTGCTTCGAGTTACTTTACATGGAAAGCAAAAACAAAATATACTTGTGTTTGTGCATCTGTGAGTATCACATGACTTTTCAAAATGTATGTTTTATTGAAGTGAAGAGATGTGTTAGTCAGGTTTATCCTGTCATTAATGCCTGTGTGTCATCAATTTTAAGCACCGATCTAAAAAGCAAGATATATCTGGAAGCAGAGGATGACCTGCTTACTGTTTTGCATGCCCATGAAGCGATTAGTCCTGAATCATTTTCTGCATGACTGACAAGGGATTCTGGTTAAGATCAGCCGTTAATGGCAGCATAATAAAACAGCCCTCTGTTAGAATCACAGAATGGGATTATAGTACTGAGCTTTCCATCCTCATTTAGACTTGGATTGATAATCCATTGTCTGGTTGAACCTGTTACTGATATGACGCATTACAGAAATACAGACTGCTTCCGTCTCATATGAGGAGATTACTTTCGAAATGTGGTTTCAGTAACCTTGCCCTAAATATTGGATACCCATTTTGTTGGTAATTTCTGCATGAAGCGGTACCAGTTGCAGTAGCTGTAACATGACTTAAAAGTAATGAGAGCAATCAGAGACTGGATTATTCAGTGATTCAGTCCATGTTTGAATAAATCATCATGTCTCATTGCATGGTAGTCCGAAAGACTTTACATATCAGTTTCTCTTTTCTGCTTATTAGGGCATACAGATGTCTGCTCTGAACAAAATGCAGTTAATTTTATTGTAGATTTTTATAATGTTTCAGATATATGTGTATGTGATTGCTTAGTTCTGATTTTGCTGTACTATTAAGGATATGTGATAGCTTATTTTCTTCTCTTACTTTCTTGTTAGGTTTTATTAGGGATTTCATTAAGAGCTGGCACTTGGTGAAATACCGCTGTTTCAAATAATGGAAATTGCTGGTTGGAATTTCCTGTGATCTTGAATTTACTACTCACATTTGCATGTAAGGTGCTCTAAATGATACATGTACACCTCAGATTTCTAAATCATCTCCTAAAATAATTTTTATTGAAAACCCTGTTTCATTATGTTGAGGATATATGATTGCTTATTGGTCAACTCATTTTTTATAAGGTTTTCATTATGTTGAGGATATGGAGATGTGTGCAGCAGAACCAGAATCTCTTCTCCGCTGTTATTGCTGGCAAGAAAACCGCCAGTTTACAACCCAGATCACTTGTTTCACAGGTAAGCTCTTGATGTATCAACAATATCAGTCTGCAACAAAAACTTTTGACATCCACAGGTCATTTGGATCTGTGTTGCTCACAAGTTTGAACAAAGTTTGTTATCAATTCACTTTACTGCTCTGTATATCAAAATCATTGTCAGAGACTTATCCTAGATACATACCAGTACATAGATCAGTTTCTCTTTATTGTGAAATTCATCACGAGATAATGATTCCAGTAAAAATTAAATGTTGACGGACAGACGGACAAGTCCTGTAAAAATGCCTGTCTCATAAATAACCTAAGATTTCCGGACCAATTGTCAGGTGAATATGAACACAAAGCAAAGAGAAGCAAAAGGTTTAAAGGTCTTTTCGTTTATATGGGGTAAAGATGTTGACGATGATTATTGTTTTGATTTTCAGTTTTCCCAAAACTCACTGGCCCGACGTGCGAGGCTTCCAAAAATTCCCTCAGACTAGTAAAATTTGTTTTTAAAATGGCCCGACTGGCTAGTGAAAATATCGATGTCTCAGTAAAAGAAATCAAAATATGACACATTGCTAGTAGGACTGAAACGATTCATCGCAATTTCGATTCGGCTCGATTTTCTTTTCATTTGGTGTTTGATACATCTGTCTGAAGTTTAGTTCGATTCAGCGATAAGAATGACTTGCAAGAATTTTGTTTTATAGTCTCTGCTGTTTAATAATCTTCTTTATTTCCATGCCTTTGATTTCTTGAACACCTCGTCAGTGATGGCATATCATATTTCATTTAGAACTTTTACTTTTGTTTAAAACTGTATTTATTGAAGAAATTTACATGATTATTGCGGATTAATTTATCAGAGTAAATTCTGAATATAAAAAGAAAAAACGATCTCTCTAAAACGTAAATAGAAATCTAAAAATGGTAATCATAACATATTGTAAACTTTCTTTACAGTATAGTCAGATAAATTATCTTTAATGTATCTATCTAATGATTAAGCAAGTGATTTACCAGAAATCTTGCATTCAAATGGGTAATGGAATTAAGAAGAGAAAACGTGTTGTGGTTTGATATCATACAAATTTCTATTTCTTTTTGTGAATGCATTTGTGAATGTACCGGTATATAATATATGAATGCATATAATATATAAACCTTTATCATATACAGAATGATGGATGTGTGCAGATATAAAGAAGTTTAGTGTACATATCCCGATGACGTTTTAATGAAGTTACATAATGAGCATGGATAAAGTTGGTTCTGGCGTTCCCTTAATTACAGTATTTCTTTAAATTTAAGAAGTATTGGTCACATAAATATCATGGTATCGCTAATGCCCTATCATAAGTATCATATCCTGAGGGTAATTTATTGTTTCAGCCTTGCAAATTGCAGATATGTCTTCGTCAACAACATGCTTTTCAATACCCAAAATTTAGTGCAGTGACAAGTGTAGTAATGATTATGACTTTGTGTACAACAAAGATTCATGAAATCAAAATTTATCAAGATTATATACTTTTTGGTCTGGACTAGTAGAATTTTTCTTTAGCTAGTAAAAGTTTGGGCTGGACTAATACGTAAAGTAATTTTGGGAAAGACTGGATTTTGTTGAAGAAGAAAACTAGAGAGATGTGTATTAACTGGCCAGAGATTCGCAATAAACCAAACTTAAAGGCAGCAGTCGTTGTATGATTTTTGTGACCATCATTCCAAAAATGTACATTTTATTTTCGGTCTGGTAAAAGTCTCTTCGGTCTGGTGAATTGCCCAAGTTTACCGCACCCAATGTCCTGTAAGATGTTTTACAATTTTATATTCACTGTATTCATCTTTAGGTTGGCATGCATTTATCCATGATCCATGATAATCAGGCGATGTCTGATGGATTGACACCGAGATGCTTTAAATGTGGTGAAGTTGGCCATTTCAAACGTGAATGTCCCAAACAGCATAGCACCAGCCTTTTATGTTTCAACTGTGGAGAGGCAGGACATTTTGCAGTTGATTGTATGGCAGAAAGGAAAAGAATTAAGATATGTTATAACTGTGGTGGAGAGGGACATTTGTCTTTTCAGTGCACAAAAGAAGTCAGTGAGGTAAGCTTTAATAATTACTGTGATTAAGTGGAGTGGCTAGATCAATTTGTCACATTTTCAACATTTTCTGTTAAAGTGTTTCATGCATTGAAATAAAACCTTGCATATAAGATTGTTTAGTTTTCAAATGATCGTTTTGTCTTTAAATGAGGGCTGTAGGAGGTTAGAATAATGGAGATAATCTTCAAAATCTTGGCTTAATCTTCAAAACTTTCTTCTCAAAAATCAATGTAGTATCAAATTCCTCTCCAGAACTATAGGTCTTAATGACCTACATTGTGATATTCATCATCCCTATAATATGTAGTATATTCATCGTTCTTATGATATGTAGTATCAAAATCCTCTCCAGAACTATAGGTCTTAATGACTTCCAAATAGATGCTGAAATTTTTAAAAAGATGCAGGTCATTTGGACTGTCATCCTCATCATTTTTGCAGTTCCGAATGAAAGTTTGCCAGTCCGAAGAACGTGAGAAATTCGGAAATTTACAATTTCACAATATCTGTTAAATTAAATAAATAACTTGTTGACTTGAATTATCTTGATTCATCAGGGTGTACATAGTTGATTTAAGTTATATTCCATTTCAATTTCATAGATAATTTCATTCAACAAACTCTCATTCTCCTTTTAATCTTGCTCACACTCAGACTGGTCCTCACATTCACTCTCTCACTCATCCTCTATCTCACACTCAGACTCATCCTCACATTCACTCTCTCACTCATCCTTTATCTCAAACTCAGACTCGTCCTCACATTCACTCTCTCACTCATCCTCTATCTCACACTCAGACTCGTCCTCACATTCACTCTCTCACTCATCCTCTATCTCACACTCAGACTCGTCCTCACTTTCACTCTCTCACTCATCCTCCATCTCACACTCAGACTCGTCCTCACTTTCACTCTCTGACTCATCCTCTATCTCACACTTGCACTTCTTCTCACTCCCTCTGCCTTGTTTGTTCACGGTCTCCGTGGTTTGTGCTGTCTCTTTGTTTTGTCTGGCAAAACCCAGTAAGGTATCATGTTCTGGTGAACTGATGACATTTCAGTCACCAAAACTGTTATTTACCATAGCCAATCAATGACTCGGCTAGGCAACGTGATAGTGACGCAATATGTAACAAACATTGTTCAAAACAACCTTGTTGATCACACACTCTGTGGATGTTAATTTCATTCCTAGGAATTTGTAATCGATCCACTGATTGGCTGAAAATCAGAGTTCACCAGAACATGACCCCTTAACCTGACCCCTTACGAAGTTTCGCCAGATCTTTATCCACACTGGGACAAATAGAGAAATGGAATAAGATATGGTCTTAATCAGATTGAGAGCAACCTAGGCCCAAGATGGTGTACCCTTCTTTAACAGATTTATCTTTCTGACCAGTTGCATAGATCATCAAATTGAATGCATCAGAATGATCTAGAAAGGTTGCTTAGGAAGTGTTGTAACTTTTACAGTTCCAGAATAACTTACTTATTAGAGCATAAAACTTTATTAAAATAAATTTTCTCATTTGATTTCAGGAATCCAGTGTTAATTTTACAAATTCTAGAGTAAAATGCTTTAAATGTGGAGTGTATGGACATACTATTATAGACTGCCCAAAAAAAGATGTTAATGGTGCAGTGTGTTATAGATGTGGTGAAGAAGGTCATCTAGCCAGGGACTGCTCTCAAAATGAACAAGAAGCCACAAAATATTATATAAGCAATGTTAGATGTTTTGCTTGTGGAGAGATGGGTCATTTGGCTCAAAACTGCCAGCTTAAATTCAGTCATTTACGGTGAATGGTATGGTAGAGGAAAGTTTCATTAACATTACAGTGTGGTATTGTCATTTTATCTGTAACCTTTTCTTCTTATCAATAGCAGGGACAGACATGGTGTCTACGAGGACACTGGACATTCCCTACAGGATTTCACACATTTTTTCATATGTGTAATGGTCATGGTTTAAGACAACATTGTCACTGATAAGTATTAAGGGAAACTAACACAATATTTATTATATTATCAGTGTCAAAGATAGGTAAACAACTGTGATGATAGTGATTTACCAGGTTGTTCATTAAATTTTCCAACACTCATAATGTTTTCGAAGTTAGTTTTAGCTTTACTGGTCAAGGCCAAGTGACCCTTATCATCAGACTGTCAGCCATCTAGCCTTGTAGCTAGGAACAGTATTAAATTGTGATCAGTTTTTATGAAAAAAAAAACAACATAAGGCATAAAGGTATGTAAGTTTTTGTGTCATCTGCCAAACAATGCCACTTATAACAATCACCTGGTCAGTATGTTTTCTTTGAGATACACTTACAGTGATCACCTTGTGAGTATGTTTTCTTGGAGATACACTTAATATGGTGATCACCTTGTAAGCATGTTTTCTTTGAGATACATTTATAGTGATCACCTTGTCAGTATGTTTTCTCGGAGATACACATATAGTAATCACCTTGTCAAGATGTTTTCTTTGAGATACATATAAAGTGATCACCTTGTCAGTATGTTTTCTTTGGGATACACTTATAGTAATCACCTTGTCAATATGCTTTCTTGGAGATACACATATAGTAATCACCTTGTCAAGATGTTGTTTCTGAGACACACTTATAGTAATCACCTTGTCAATATGTTGCCTTGGAAATACACTTGTAGCAATCACTTTGTCAATATGGTTTTTGTTCTAGATACACTTAATTATAGTGATCACATTGTCAGTATGTTTTCTTGGAAATACTCTTATAGTGATCACCTTGTCAATATGTTTTCTTGGAGATACCCTTAGTGATTATCTTGTCAATCTGTTTTCTTGGAGATTTGAAAACTGTGTTCCTTTGAACACTGGTGTTTGAATAGTGTTACTATAAACACAAATGTCGGTTATGAAAATAATGCTCAGTTGAACACTAGTGTCTGATGTGTGAATTGTGTTCCTATGAAAACTAGTGTCTGGTTTGTGATGTATTATCTGGCTCAGTTACGTCCTGGGATGTATTGTCTGGCTTAGTAACGCTATCTACATTGTACGTGATGCATTGTCTGGCTCAGTAACGTCACCTTCATGATGTATTATCTGGCTCAATGACGTCACCATGATGCAATATCTGGCTCAATGACGTCACCATGATGCATTATCTGGCTCAATGACATCACTGTGATTCATTATCTGGCTCAATGACGTCACCGTGATGCATTTACTGGCTCAATGACGTCACCATGATGCATAATCTGGCTCAATGACGTCACCGTGATGCATTATCTAGCTCAATGACGTCACCATGTTGCATTATCTGGCTCAATGACGTCACCATGATGCATTATCTGGCTCAATGACGTCACCATGATGCATTTTCTGGCTCAATGACGTCACCGTGATGCATTTTCTGGCGCAATGACGTCAACATGATCCATAATCTGGCTCAATGACGTCACCGGGATGCATTATCTGGCTCAATGACGTCACCGTGATGCATTATCTGGCTCAATGACGTCACCGTGATGTATTATGTGGCTCGTTTACAATAACGTTACATATGCGCTATATTATAATAGAATTATATTGGAATAAACGGTTCTGGAATCTAGGGCAGAGTACCCGCCTTATATCAATATACATGTAGATCATTTGTAATTTTGTATGTATTGATCGAGGAAGGGATTCAGAGTGGGCCGAACAATTGGTTCAATAGCGCATATAATGCATTGGTGTTGAAATGTGAAAACCATTTTAGAAGGGAAAGACATCTGACTTAGCTGTAGGGCAGAAGTCATATAAACTCCGTAGGACTATGATCCATCGCTGAACAACTTCACAATATATATATAGTGAGTAAGCATATATTGTAGAGAGATAAACACATCGCATACAGTGTATTTTGTTGGTTGTATATATATTTTTTTCCACATGTCTATCTTGTTCATGGATGACGTCACGATCAGAAACGAGATCTGATTACCTAGACTTTAATGATATAACTTCGTGAAACCGACATTGATAACAATGTCTTTCGAATTTTATCTATTCCATTGCAAATTTTGATTAGCCGACTGCATTGCTTTCTTTGCATTTGACCTGTTAAGGTATGGTTGTTAGATTGTAGCGAGAAGCGTCGTAAACATTAGCAGTGGCACAGTCAGAGGCGCATCAGAATTTTCCCCTTTGCTTCACGATTTGTTCGACTTCTAAAGCCTCAGTCACACCGGGGTTAAGACCGGGATATGACCTAGTTGCGACTGAATTTTTGTACAATCGTAGAAAACTCTCGGGTAAAAAAGACGCGCGATGTGTCGTGCCAATGGTCGTACTAACTTGCGATCGATCGTGCCACTGATTGCACAAATCGATATATCGTTGCGACCATTTTGCATTTAATTCAACCGGTCGCACGACCTTACGATTGGTGGCACCACTAGTCACAGCAAAAATATTTGTACTGGTACTTGGATTCCGGTTCTCTGGTGAAAGAGAAATGGAGGAATTTCGTAAAAAATGAAATAATCGGAATTTCGAAACTTAAAATGGTACAAAGACAGTTAAATTCCGTTATTGCAGCTGTCCTTTTTCATCTTTGCCTTGGACTTCCTCCTCTTCTTGTAGAACAGCCACGTGCACAATACCAACTGATTCTGGATTTCTTTATGTAGAATCTGATGTTGGTTTTCTTTTTTTGTTGTTGTTTTTGTTTGTTTGGTTTATGTGTGTGTGTGTGGTTTTTTTTTTTGGGCCATATGTGTGTGTTTTTATCAACAGCTCGATGAGAACTGAAGCTGACGCGCGTGATGTTGTTATATATTATGCGATCGCACGACGGATCGTACGACTAAATGCGATCTGTTACAACCTACTACCACCGATCGCACGATGCATTACACAAAGATACGATTGATCGCGCAGGTTACGACTAGTCGCACGATCAGTTATTTGTCCCAGCGACTCATCGTACGATTGCCTACGATTGATTGTAAGTTTGATTTCCACTAGTTGTTAGTGATCGCACGACAGAGCGTACCACCAGTGACACGATGAGCTGAAACTGGTCGTAAAGAGATGAGATCGTGGCTTGCGATTGCAAAATGAGATAGTAGCAATCATTGGCGACCGGTCGTATCTAGACTACATGTTTACCAGCCGTACGATCAACGGTAGCGCTCACTGGCGACCGGTCGTATCTAGACTACATGTTTACCAGCCGTACGATCAATGGTAGCGCTCACTGGCGACCGGTCGTATCTAGACTACATGTTTACCAGCCGTACGATCAATGGTAGCGCTCACTGGTGACCGGTCGTATCTAGACTACATGTTTACCAGCCGTACGATCAATGGTAGCGCTCACTGGCGACCGGTCGTATCTAGACTACATGTTTACCAGCCGTACGATCAATGGTAGCGCTCACTGGCGACCGGTCGTATCTAGACTACATGTTTACCAGCCGTACGATCAATGGTAGCGCTCACTGGTGACCGGTCGTATCTAGACTACATGTTTACCAGCCGTACGATCAATGGTAGCGCTCACTGGCGACCGGTCGTATCTAGACGACATGTTTACCAGCCGTACGATCGACAAATCGTGCGATCCGGTGTGACTGTATTGGGCTTAAACAGTTTTTGTTCAAAAGTTACTTAACGCTTTTTACCCAACATACATCATGGATACCAGAAATATGCAAACGACAAAATATATCAACATTGCATAAAGCATAAAACACCATGACACAGGTATAACAACAATGAAGGTCAGGATACAATTACATGTAATAGATAGTCTCTTGTCTGCAAACAAGATCATAATGATGCGCCATGTTTCAAACAATGAAAGGAATAGGATTTATATAAAAAAAATTTCTAAGTATACACGAAACACTCAGCTAAACATTTATAAATGTATGAGGGAAAAAATGAAATGTACTTACTAATCCCAGTTCACCAATACGAAGGGAGAGACGTCTAAAACTTTAGTATTTTATCTTGATGCAGTTATATTCACTGACAATTGTGGTCGTTTGTGAAATATTAGCCTGCAGTTGTATACATTATGTATACACATACAATGTATGTGCATGAGTGGATTCAAACGCTAACTAAATCATTTACACTGAAATATTATCAGACACATGTATCATAATACACCTGATAAAATTACAGTTTAGAAACAGAGATCGATTTCACTTTCAGAGGATCCGCCTGCGTTTACGTCGGGTAAATCCCTTCACTTTCCGCGGCCGTGTTGTCATGCATACGATTAGCTAATGATTGGCTATTTTAAAAAAAACTCGTTTTTTGCGGAGCTCGGGTAGCTCAGTCGGTTAGATGGTCGGATGCATGACAGCAAGGTGATTCGGTACCATAATGATTCGGGGGGAAAATGCGCATTAGCCAAACCTCTCAGCCATTTTTGGTGCAAAATTTGGATTTTTACTAGTCTAAATCCGCCACTGATATACATTGTATTTGTGTAATTTGTCTTTATTTCTACAGGTATTTCTTTCATAGGATCCGCCTGCGTTTACGTCGGGTAAATCCTTCACTTTCTGCGGCCGTGTTGTCATACATACCATTAGCTAATGATTGGCTATTAAAGCTGTATTTTTGTGGAGTTCGGGTAGGTCAGTCGGTTAGACGGTCGGATGCATGACAGCTAGGTGATTCGGTACCATAGGTCGTGGGTTCGCGTCTCCATTGAGGAACGAATGTAAGTGAAATATAGGGTGTCTTGTTAGCTGTAGTGTCTTTGTATGCAGTTTGTATGACAGCTAGGTGATTCGATACCATAGGTCATGAGTTCGAGTCCCCGTTGAGGAACGATTATAAGTGAAATATAGGGTGCCCTTTAAAGCTGAAGTGTCTTTGTGCTTTATGTATATTTATATATTCTTGGAATAAATCATGCATCAATTTAAAGATAATGGGTAAAAGCAATGCAATAGTCCAAAAATCAGCAAAAATGAAAGATGAAAAAACAAAACAAAACAAAACAAAACAAAACCCATCTACCTAGTCATAAATGAACCCCCCAAAACAAGTGAGATCTGGTGCCCGAAAAAGTAAGCATCTTCTTGCTAGCAACAACCGCCACCGAATTTGTTCAGAAATTGTCGAATCAATCAAATAGGAAGTATAGGCGTTTAAGAGGGTTGGAATAGATCTCAACCCAAATGCCATTCACCATTCTGGGTAACGAGATGCCTCGTGTAGACCATAAGATTTCCTCAGTGACGTTGTTAGTGTATCGCTTATATATCCGCGGAAAAACAGTTTATCTTAAAGTGGTTTTGCCCTCAGAACAAAGTCATCGTAATGTGAATACGCTCTCATATGCCGCATTAACTGGGATATGAATACTATATATAGGCAGGCGACGATGGAATATTGCTACGGATAAAGGAAAGTTAGTGATGCTGAAATCGAAATCGTAATTTTGTCATAGACTGATGTATTCAGGCGAAGGGATAATAATTGTTTATTGTTTTACAAAGCACAGTCAGACTGGATGAATTCAGTCTCGTGTGAGAAATATGTCAGCAAGGATCGGGGAAAAGTTTGTGCCTATTGGAAGAACGATGATTTGTTGGAAAATCTTCCCTTCGAACACAATGTTATCGACTTAACAATTCAACATCTTACTGACATCAGTTTCGGTGTACTTATTTTTTTCGAATCAAATTTCTCATTGACAAAATAAGTTTTATGATTTACAATAATACATTGGATATGGCGGTTGCAAATTTTACGTGTGAGATCGTATTGGGTAATTATCTCTCTGTATTAAACAATAAATGTTTCATGAACTGTTAACCCAGTTTTGCATTTTAATGTTTATATTTCCATTTACTCGTATTAGATCATTTCATAAGAAAGATTAAAGTTAGTTACGAAGTACACGACATCAAAACAAAAGTTGAATAACATATCAGTCCTCTGCTGGTAACTTTTTTTATTTAACGCCATTCTACAAAGGGAGTAAGTATGACAATTTTGTAACATAAGAAAATAATCTGATTTGTCACCGTGGTACTCTGAATGTACGTCAACGTGTGACAAGGACAGTGTGAAGTCAGAAGAAAATCCAAAAAGTGATAAGATGTCCTTCGAAGGGAAGTATGAATTAATAAGTTACAAGAAATACCCAATGCCCACAGCTTTTATGCAACTTGGCTTTTATCTATGCATCGCACAAGTCTCTCAATAAAAAGAATATCGTACACGTGCTTCAAATATAGTGCGTTGTTTGTATCAATACACTTAATTTTACACGTGTTTCAATACAAACCAGTGTATGTATTCTACATTTGTTTCAACACACAGCACTGTCCATGTGTTGCAATACAAAGCACATAACACGTCCTTCTATAGATGCAAAGCACTGTACACATCTTTCAATACAAAGCACTGTACACATCTTTCAATACAAAACACCTTACACGTGTTTCAATACAAAACACTTTATTTTGCAGGGTAGTCTCACCTCTTCCTGGACAAGTAGTCTCCCCTCTTATTTGCAGTGTAGTCTCACCTCTTCCCGGACAAGTAGTCCCCCTCTTATAGGCAGGGTAGTCTCACCTCTTCCCGGACAAGTAGTCTCGTGTCTTATTTGCAGGGTAGTCTCACCTCTTTCCGGACAAGTAGTCTCATGTCTTATTTGCAGGGAAGTCTCACGTCTTATTTGCAGGGTAGTCTCACCTCTTCCTGGACAAGTAGTCTCATGTCTTATTTGCAGTGTAGTCTCACCTCTTCCCGGACAAGTAGTCCCCCCTCTTATTTGCAGGGTAGTCTCACCTCTTCCCGGAAAAGTAGTCTCGTGTCTTATTTGCAGGGTAGTCTCACCTCTTTCCGGACAAGTAGTCTCATGTCTTATTTGCAGGGTAGTCTCACCTCTTCCCGGAAAAGTAATCTCACCTTTTTGCAGGGTAGTCTCACCTCTTCCCAGACAAGTAGTCTCACCTCTTATTTGCAGGGTAGTTTCGCCTCTTTCAGGACAAGTAGTCTCATGTCTTATTTGCAGGATAGTCTCACCTCTTCCAGGACAAGTAGTATCACCTTTTTGCAGGGTAGTCTCACCTCTTCCTGGACAAGTAGTCTCACCTCTTATTTACAGGGTAGTTTCGCCTCTTCCCGGACAAGTAGTCTCGTGTCTTTTTTGCAGGGTAGGCTCACCTCTTCCAGGACAAGTAGTCTCCCCTCTTATTTGCAGGGTAGTCTCACCTCTTCCAGGACAAGTATTCTCCCCTCTTATTTGCAGGGTAGTCTCACCTCTTCCAGGACAAGTAGTCTCACCTCTTATTTGCAGGGTAGTTTCGCCTCTTCCAGGACAAGTAGTCTCACCTCTTATTTGCAGGGTAGTTTCGCCTCTTCCCGGACAAGTAGTCTCATGTCTTATTTGCAGGGTAGTCTCACCTCTTCCCGGAAAAGTAGTCTCACCTTTTTGCAGGGTAGTCTCACCTCTTCCCAGACAAGTAGTCTCACCTCTTATTTGCAGGGTAGTTTCGCCTCTTCCAGGACAAGTAGTCTCATGTCTTATTTGCAGGGTAGTCTCACCTTTTCCAGGACAAGTAGTCTCCCCTCTTATTTGCAGGGTAGTCTCACCTCTTATTTGCAGGGTTAAAGGGTTGAGATGGGTACCAGAGTTGATCAATGGCGTACATTATGTAACTAAATGAACATAAACTAAATCTTAATTTACAACAAAAACAGAATCTTTTAATGGTGATGTTTTCTCATTGTTAACTGTAGGTCATTGTTTGAATATGATATATATAAAGTCATGTTCGAACATATTACTTGCCAGAACACATTAAGTTAAACTCATTCATATAAACGAACTCTCTATCAGAAAATAATGAGAATACACAATCTAGTAAATACATACTTCCATATATTGTACAACAGAATGACATACAATACAATGTAATACGAGTTATCCAGAAAGAGAAGTGCTTTTTCTCCCCGAGGACTCGAATGAATACCGTTGCCAATTCACTCCCCATACGTCAAGGTTTAATCTGTGTTCACCGATGCTTATGGTGTTTGGTGACAAATACGCAAATTTTTGTTACAGCTGAAACTTGCTATTCTCATTTTTGTTTGTTTGATTCTCGCTTTACGTTACACCAAAGATCATTGCACTTGCATAGTGACGGCACCTCCCTGATGTAATGCACAGAAACTTGTACTTATGCAAAGGACCCACCGCCACGAAGCAGTGAGGGATGCGTGCCACGTGCACTTTGTCTTCTGACTGTCTCTTCCGACACCAAAGAGTGAACTACGCGTCTCGAACCCAGGACCTCCCAGTCCTTACTTACTGATCTACTCCCACTCTGCTTATCTTGTGTATTGGCACTAATTATTAAGTCTATTGTATTACAGTTATTACAGAAACAAGAAGAAAGGATACATAGTTTGTCAGCTATTGGTATATAGTTCTATAACTATGACTACAAATAACTTTGCTATTCTAGTGCGCTTAGGACTTTTGAGCACACAATTATGCGTTGACGCGGATTACATCGTGAAATACACTTGCAACCGGTGTTAACGTGTTGATACACGTATCAATATGATAATGTCACGTTAATGTATTAATATCCGTGATAAGGTGTGGATATCCGTGTTAATGTGTTGATATCCATGTTAGCGTGTTGATACCCGTGTTAACGTATTGATATCCGTGTTAATGTTTTGGTATCGTACCCGTGTTGATAACCGTGTTACGTATTGATATCCCTGATAAGGTGTGGATATCCGTGTTAATGTGTTGATATCCACGTTAGCGTGTTGATACCCGTGTTAAAGTATTGATATCCGTGTCAATGTTTTGATACCCGTGTTGATAACCGTGTAACGTGTTGATATCCGTGTTAAGGTGTGGATATCCGTGTTAATGTGTTGATACTTGTTTTTACGTGTGGATATCCGTGCTAATGTATTGATATCCGTTTTAACGTGTGGATATCCGTGTAAATGATTGGGTACTCTTGTTGATATCTGTGTTACGTGTTGATACCCGTGTTAACGTGTGGATATCTGTGTTGACGTGTGGATATCCGTGTTAACGTGTTGATACCTGTGTTAACGTGTGGATATCCGTGTTAACATGTTGATACCCGTGTTAACGTGTTGATACCCGTGTTAACGCGTGGATATCCGTGTTAACGTGTGGATATCCGTGCTAACGTGTTGATATCCGTGTTAACGTGTGGATACCCGTGTTAAGGTGTTGATACCCGTGTTAATGTGTGGATATCCGTGTTAATGTGTTGATACCCGTGTTACCATGTGGATACCCGTGTTAACGAGTTGATACTCGTGTTAACGTGTTGATACCCGTGTTAACGCGTGGATATCCGTGTTAATGTGTCGATATCCGTGTTAACGTGTTGATACCCGTGTTACCATGTGGATACCGGTGTTAACGTGTTGATACTCGTGTTAATGTTTTGACATCCGTTTTCGTTCGTCTGTAACTATGACTACATATAACGATTACCCAGACAGTATTATTGCGTTTTCAACAGCATATACGATACACCTGTCGGAAGCAGACAACACGGTACGTTTATCCCCTAAATAACTGAGATAATGATACAACTCTCAAAGCTCGAAGAATCCATCTTAGATCTTTGGAAACGTGGCTAAGACATGGTATAAGCATGATACACATCATCTTCGCAAGCCAAGGCTTCGTTTCGTTCTACTGCACTACACGAAGCCTTGGCTTGCGAAGATGGATACACATATGAAATATAATTTAATATCTATTTCCTTTGGTAATTGACAACATTATTGAAATTTAAGTGCCCTAGTGAATCGGTGGGTTATGAGTAGTGTAACGATCCCCGATAATGCAAAAAAATGAGTTGACCTAATTGTACTAAAGTATGTACTGATTTGACCTAAACGTACTATAGTAGGTTAAAGATGAGTTCAAAAAGTGTCCTTGACCTTGGATTGAATGTGGAAATTGTACTTGTTAACCTTGAGTTTACTTTTCTAAAGAAATGGTTAGCCCTTAAAAGGGCTGTTTTTTTTCTTCCTGTCCCTTACCAGCATAAGGGGCAGTGGCGACGTGCCTTTCTCCTCTCACTTCGTCTAACTGTAGTATTGAGGAGTCTATCTACCAAGTGACCCACCCGGCAGGGTGGTGTACTTCTCCTACCGGGTGGATGATCTTGTCTCTCTTCCTTGGGTTCTCTTTTGATGATTGTTGCGTTCAATGGCTGATCTGGCTCAATTTTGATATCATTGCCCGATTCTCGCTCTCTTAATATCACACGGCCTATGGCCGGCTCATGGATCGTGTAGATCAATCTCCTCTCCCAATCAATCGTGATTCTGATACTCGCTTCCATGTTGTCGAAAAAATAAAAATTTTTCAGGTAAAGTACTAGAACATATTCTGAAGTATATATACTAATGTAAACGCGGACGTGTAAGGAAACACCTTTTTGGTAACATAAACATTCTAATGTAAAACATAAACAATTTAAATTCAATCTACCATAAAACGCGGACGTGTAAGGAAACACCTTTTAGGTAACCTAAGTGTACTAAGACAAAGTCTTGAAATATTTTACTGTAATTGCGGACGTGTAAGGAAACACCTTTTTTGGTAACCTAAACAAAGTCTTGAAATATTCTCATTTTTGCGGACGTGTAAGGAAACACCCTTTTTTCAGTATAAATAAGATTTTTTTCTAGAGAAGCGCCAGTTTTGAATCGAGATTTTTCGAATCAAGATTTTCGTATTAAAGATGAGTTCTTTATACAGTATGGAGCAGTATTCAATACGCCTAAGAGAAATTTCTGAGAAACACAGAGTAAAAGCAATAGAGTTGATAGAGATGGCGGATAAATTGGATGAAATTGCTAATGAAATTAGCAATCTATTCGAAAAGAAAAGAGAGGAAGAACAGAAAAAGGAGACAAGTACAGTTAGACAGGTGGTGACCTTAAGACCATTTAGCTGGAGGCCCAATCAACATCACGGGCCTCCGAACTACCCGCCACCCCCTCCACCACCACAAGTACCAGTACTGACGGCAGCACCGGCAAGGCCACCACCACCGGTAAGGCTACCACCACCGGTAAGACCACCACCACCGGCAGCGGCAGCACAACCAGCTCCTGTACCGAGAGAAGATTGGGATGCTGAAATTCTATCACAGCCTCCCGAACCTCCGTTCCAGTCGGAACTATTGCAGTTTTCCCCCCGTCCTCTATCAGCACTTTCTTGTGCTGCTAGAAGACGGGCACTGTCGTGCCCGGCGTGTGGCTCCCGCAAATGCGGGGGTCACTGAGTTCTTTAAAAAAGAACTAAAAACGGCCCTTTTTAGGGCCACCATATCTTAAGAAAAGTAGCCAAATGGTCGATGCAATACTACAAAATTGAAAAGTAACTCGAGGGTTGATGCAATAACAAAAACACGGTAAGTCTTATTTTATTATGAGTTTATTATGATTTTATTTACACAGCAATGGCAGAATGTTTATCATTATTATTTTACATATTTCGTCATACAAAATGTTTACACAGTCACTGGTCTTAATCTCATGAGTCTATCTTTCACTCTATCGAAGGAGTCTTTGAATACATCGCTTCCGAATTTTCGACACAGATCTTTAGTAAAGAGTTCTAACACGTATAGTTTTGTTTCGGACACTCTTCCGTCTTTAAACATGGCGATCACTACTTCGTGATAGTCCCTCAAGTTTTTGATGTCGGATAACATTTCTCTCCATTGCGAACGTCTAAGGATGGTTAAAGAGAACCAAATCTGCCACTGTAGTAGTCTCGACAACATGACGGTAACTGATCGAGTTTCTATTACGACTCTGTCTTTTAAGAGAGCATCATTATTTCGTCTTTATGTAAGGCTTCGTTATATTTCCGACACTTCGGACAGATTTCTAACATGAGTTGATTTTGGTGATCTTCTTCCCCGATGCAATCGGGATGAACGGCAACGTATTCCACTCGGAACGGCGTATGGTCGTCGTGGTCTTCCGAATCGGATAGTTCTTGATTTTGCGGTTTGCTCATAGTGACATCCTTTTCTTCTTGATTTTGCGGTTTGCTCATAGTGACATCCTTTTTTTCTTCTTCGTATCGATAGACTCTGTGCATGGATATGATCGTCAAATCTTTCAAAGTCACGATCATTTCTTCCCAAGCATCGTATACCAGATCGAATGCCTTGCGAGTGTTTTTGGTATTGAGACATTGTAGCAGTGCTTTCAAGTTCACGTTACGCTTTTCAGGTTCGAAGCGTATGAATAGATTCCACAACATCCTTTGAACGAGATCACTGGCACACTGGGTGTATACTTCTGCTGGCGACATATCATAGACGAACTGTAAATTGATCTTGAGGTCTCGAAGCCCCTGTCCTTTCAGTTCCTCATTCAAGGAATGTAACATGTTGGCGAATCTCTGTTTGGCAAGGTGAACGTGCTCCGGGTTTGGTCTGTCGAACGAAGTATTCATGATGATTGATGATAATGACGAGTCTTGCTTTCTTTCCCTATTTTATATATCTGGTTTCGACCTTGAACTTGTACTTGATGACCTTGACCTTGAACTTGGGTTTTTTCAAAATAACCTTGAACTTGTACTGAAGGTTCTGGACTTTTCCACACGACCTTGAAGTTGTTTTTAAATCAATTGACCTTGAACTTGTATTCAAATAACATTTTGTCTATACGACCTTGAACTTGTTCTATTCAATTAACCTTGTACTTGAGACAAACAAGAAGAATATGTTTTGAATCAATTTATTGTCCCGCTAACACAACGTAAAGAACAAGGATTAGGACCGTCCCTTTGTTCTTTACTTACAATGCATATGTACAATCAAATATCTGTCTCACTACTTTGTTTAAACTCTGCCATTACGGCTCGGAGCGATGTCTCCATCGTCCAAGTTTGGTCATTTCGGATACTCGACAAATATTTTTGTTTGATTATCATAATTTGTGATTGTTTGATATATACATTTTGACATAATATCATACATAATATCATACATAGTTAAGCAAAGCTAAACCTACAATGAACAATTGAATGGCTAAAATCATGAGTATGAAAGAAGTCAAGTCAAGGCAGACGTCACAGCAGCGGCGGGATGTACGAGATTCGGCGCTTTCCGACACAAGCAAGTCTGTTTCTTCATCGTTAAAGGTCTGGGTTTTCTCGGGATCACGTTCTCTCGATACCATTGGTAAATGAAACGATCGTTGTCTTCTTTCTTCCATGTCGTCTTGGACGGGATCGGTAGGTGATACGACATCAGCCAACGCATCATATCCGATCTGGGTACCTTTCGACTTCTGTGGTGTAGGTAATAGATACAGTAATGTCCGCACACGGGGGTATCCCAACTTTGATAAGGTACGGTATTGTAGACTAGGCTTCGACTTTTGGATCGCATGAAACGTACGATATCGCCATACGCCCATGGTGGTAATCCGTAGGAATCGAAATATTCGGCTATCCCGTCCTCTCCGAAGTGAACACACACCCAATGTTCTCCCGGTTTATCGGCCTCGTCCGTGTTGATGACGAAAGATCGTCCGTCACTTCCAATCGGTAAGGCGTCCCGAGGATACACGCCTCCAAAATGAGGACTCACGTATGGATCGCGAGACAGAATATCGTACAGTTGATGGGTATCCAGGGCTTTAATAGTCGACATCGATTTCCCTCTGTTTGTTGATCTGTATGACGTTGTCGAATTCTGCATACACGATGCAATTGATGACGGTTGGTAACGCTGTGCCGAACTGAAGTTCGATGCGCATGTTTCCCGTTTTTACCATGTGAAATTTATCGGCTACGTGTCCGTTCTGGTCCGTGGTGAAGTCGAATCCCCAAATGGCGAAACCGTTCTTGTATTCCTGGTAGGATATGTCTGGAGCCCAATCGTCACCGATCCTTCCCAGGGATTGGTACAAGGACATGTAAGAACGCAGGTATAGATTGTCTTCAAAGTTCGGTTCGTAGGGTTTGGTGTGTTGGACGTCTCCGTTCAAACATGATTTCTATTTTCTCCAGATCGAAGTTTCTGAAATCGAACGGGTTCCGATTCAAAGCTCCGTTGTAGCCTGCATTTTTCGTCATGCAAAAGAATACCCGTTTGGGTAACTGCCCGGAAAACACGTTGTCCGTGATCTTCGAACGAGTGCCCTGCGGAATGGTAAAGGATTTCACTTCCACGCGTCTTATGGGGTATTTGGCCGTCGTGGTGTTCAACATCTGATTGACTCCTAACAGCGCATTTGGCATGAGTCTCACTTTGCGCACGAATAACATCATCTGTTCGATGTGAATGTTACCGTCCTCGTTTCCCATCAGACAAAACGACGTACGAGCCCTGTTGAATCTCAAGCGGACGTCCACGCCGTTGACGATGAAATTCCCTTGTTGAAACATGTCCAGATGTATGCGATCGTACAATTCCAACCATTTACTTTCTTCGATCTTCTTGTGACGTTGGATCAGACCGATGTTGTAGCCGGCGGCAGTCTTATCGTCCTCGTACGGGTTGACGGCATTCATGCGTCCAGCTTGATCCGTGAACCACAAGTCGGTACTACTGATCTGTTTCCTGAGGGTCTCGGGAGTGTACGAGAGTAAAGTCTCCAAATAAGCTCGATACGGATACGTGTCGGTGCTCGGGGTGATGGTCTTGCCGTTCATGGACATGTCGATCTGCGAAAACATGCTGTGCATGATGTTGTTGACGGGAGTGACCTGCGTGTCGGCGCCTAAATCCGTTCCGTCCGCTTTCGTGACCTTGAATTTCATGTAGACGAAAGTCTGAGAAAGATCTAAAAAGTCCTCCCCGTGTCCCTTGATATCGAATTCGATCGGTGCCGTCGGATTTCGATTGTCGATGGAACTCACGGGATAAAATTCTTCCCATTGGGCTTTCTCCAACACCGTCATCGTTTGTGGAACTCGATTCAACTGTAAGCCCTCCGTCGAACACTCGCATGATTCTCTGTGCATCATCTTAATCGAATATGTCTATCGATCTTCTCTTGATGGATCTCAGTCTTTTCTTGGCAGATTTCAGTTTTCTCTGGATTGGACCGGCGGGTAGTAGCACACCCAACTTTCTTCTGACACGTCCTTTTCCAGACTGACGTTTCTTTCCGACAGCTCTTCTTTTTATGGGAGCCCGGGGTCCCACGGCACCTGTTTTCTTGACCGGATTTGCACGTTTGACTCCTGCCGTGGTGGGAGTTCGTTTGACTCCTGCCGTGGTAGGAGTTCGTTTGACGGGATTATGACGCTTGACGACTTCTGCGAGAGCTCGTCTGACGCCTTCCTCGGTCGGTCTGGCTCTCTTGGGTTCCGGCATCACTACGCTGGTGAATACGTCGGAAGGTGCCGACGACAGAATGTTGCTAGCCGTTTCTCTGCCGTGATGTAAAAAAGCATCTTTCCAGTTTCTTTTCCGATTCACGATGTCTAGTCCCGCGTTGAGTGCTCCTTTCAATACTTTCTTTCCCCCTTTTTTGAGAAAGGACAAGGCTATATCTTTAAATCCCGATCCCGTCTGGCCTCTTCTTCGTCGTCCTCGACCTCCTTGTCCCATGAGTGCGGGTAAAATCGCTGGTAAGACCGACTGAGCTATCGACATTCCGGGTCCCATCATCATTTTGGCTCCCAGTCCTATCAGGGGACCCAAGCCCCGACCTCTCTGACGGGCCACCCCTCGATGAACGATCATGGTTTAAATGTAGCGCTTGTGACGAAAATGTAGTTTCACGATGACTTTGCCGTTGAAGAATGATACTCGTTCCCCCAATCCGTCGTATATATGGATGGTTCCACTTAGGATGGAAAGATGGTAAAGGGATTACCATGCATATTCATAACTATTTTTAAGGGATCCAGATACATTCCGTTAGGTCCTCTTTTCGTTTGCGCTTCTCTTATAAGAGAAGCATGAGCTTTCCATACTTTAAACAAATCTTTCATTGAGGGTTTTGGAGCGTTTTTACTTTGTTCTTCTCTTTTTTTCATTGCTTTATATGCAAGAACCGGTAACGAAAATACTCCTCCTCGTTGATTTCGAACACCACGACCCAAGCCCCGACCTCTCTGACGGACCACCCCTCGATGAACGATCATGGTTTAAATGTAGCGCTTCTGACGAAAATGTAACTTCACGATGACTTTGCCGTTGAAGAATGAGACTCGTTCCCCCAATCCGTCGTATATATGGATGTCCAAGGTATCGAAGTGGGTTTTGGCCAGAGGTATGTATTCCACCAGGCGCGGTTCCCAATGTCCGTGCGAGTTTGCATCGGTGTCGACCCTTTGTTGTTTGAAAGGTACGATGCGTAAGAGCTGTAGGTTCTTGGATCCTACGATCTGTGATCGCGTGACGTTGTTATACAGGTACAGGGCACTCATTCCTATGTAGAGATCCGGAGTCACTACGCCGTAAGTCGTCTTGGTCATCCACGAGGGATCCGAATCGATCGTGAATCCCAACATGTGCGCCAGAGCCGGACATAATCGGACGGGATAGATGTATTTGGTACCGTGATCGGGTCCCTTGACCAACAACTGTACTCGATTGAAGGTCTTCAAATACTCGAACTTCAGCTCTCTGAAATCGGTCTCGTTTTCGTCTGCCAACCCTTTCAAGATGCTTCCGAATCCGTGTTTAAGTACGTGATTCAATTCCGCCAATACTCCTTCGATGGAACTGTAAAATCCCGTCATGATTTCGACTCGGTAGGTCATGCCCACGATGGGGATGCTGAAACTGGGGTGGGCGATGGGAACACGTATGTCGGGACGGTCGGCGGCACTGAACGGTAAGCTGTTGGTGAGCTTTTCAATCTTGAAACGTTCGGAAGGACTCGGTGTCACGGATCTTCCTCGAAAGTAACTGGGTACGATGATCTCCATGTAGTTGCCTCCCTCTTTGATGTTTTCCACGGTGGTGGGATAGACGATCTCGCTCAATCCTACTTCCCATTCCCCGTCGTCTAAGTCCATCATCTGAGGTAAGTGTGTACGGAAAGAAGACAGGGTGTTATTCGGAAAGGTTTCCAAAGATCCATCGCTGGGTAATGTCATGTAGAAACTCATGTTAACGTCTTCTCCAGTCGCGATCGCACCCAATTTGATTGTTTCATCTTGGGACTGGGCATTATATACCCCAAACTTCCGCTCAGCATCACCATCCAAAATTCTCTGTTGTCTTGTCCCAAAGCCAGACAAATGATACCCGCCAAGATGACCGTCATCACCACGAACGCTTGGGTGAAAAATACGATCTCGCTTCTAGGTACCGCTTCGCCACACCACTTCCATGAACGTACGATGTTATTGTTGTTGTTGTTGTTGATAGGTGGTATCGGACTCTCCTCTACGTCAATGCGATGAGGTTCTGATGAGGAATCCATGAATCGAAACTGGGTGGATAACCTTTCCACCTGACTAACGCTTCTCGAATGACGCGATTCTTTCCGACGCGGCGTTTTCTAGTTTCGATCACCTTTTCGACTTCGTAGACGTCGTCCGACTTGATCACTTTCTGAAGTTCGCTTTCGTAAAACGTTCCTTCCAACTGTTCGCCGTGATCGTCTTCGAGGACGTAGACGTACGGATAACGCCCCGTTACTCGACGTTTGATGGTAAAGAGTTCCGTCGTCCAATTCGGTAAGTATCCCTTGGTAAACACGTGCTTGACTTTACTGATGCGCACTCGATCTCCGACTTCGAATTTGGGTGGTTTCCCTTTTTTAGGTCCGAGGTTCTCGTAAGCGTATTGCCACACGTCGATGACGTTAGAGGGATTCACGTCGGCCGGTGCCCGTCCGATGGTCGAGTGACGGGCTGTGTTGTAACTCTTCACGAATCTAGGTAAGACGTCCACGTATCGTCGAGTTCGCTTGTGAGTGAAATATTTCCACATGCGTGCTTTCAAAGTCCTTTGAAATCGTTCCACCACGCTGGCTTTCGTATCGGTGTTGTTCGTGGTAAAGAAGTGAATGTCTCGTTCTTTTAACATGCGTTGAAAATCCTTGTTTAAAAATTCTTTGCCCTTATCCGTTTGAAAACGTCTCGGATGTCGGGACTTGGCTCTTTTCAAGATGTTTAGAAATCCTTGGATCATTTCCTTTCCAGTTTTGTTTTTCAGAGGTTCTACCCAGGCATACTTGGAAAACACGTCGATGACGCACAAGAGAAACGTCATCCCGTCGTTGTCGTCTTTGAGGTTGGACACGTCTGCTAGATCGGCTTGCCACTGTTCGTCCATGGTGGTCACCACGGTACGATTGCGTGGAAATCTACGTCTGATGGGTTTGTGAAGCGTATATGTCGATTGCTCTCTCAACCATTCTTCTACGTCTTCTTTCTTGAACTTTAAGGAAACGGGTGCTAAACGTTTGGCTTGTCGGTACAGGCGTCGAACTCCTCCATATCCACCAGGTTGTCCCGGATCGTAAAAGATGTCGCGTAATAGATCGGATAAGATTAACTGCTTCCGCCTAGCCATGATCTAGGACTGAACGTTATCCATCTCTTTTCCATCTCGGAATGAGACTTGGGAGTCTTAAAGGGCGTATTTAACGGCGAGGAAAATCCACCCTCTTCCTCCTCCTCCTCCTCTTCTTCATCTACCGATCTCTTTTCTCGTGCGGGGGATTTAGGAAGGAATGGCGTCGGCCTCCGTGAATCCTGTAGTGGTGGTGATGGTGGTGGTGATGGTGGTGTGACTTTGGGCGTAGGTGCCGTCTTCAAATGTCTGATGAATTTCGGGTTGCGGACGTAATCGCGAGGGACGTTGATTTCCCCTAGACCTCGAGTAAACATTTCTATTCCTTGTGGTCTGAATCCCTTACGATCCGTACTACGCACGGCATCTCCGATCAAGTCGATGACGTTGGTGTTGGGAACGACTTTTCCGCGATACTTGACTTGTCCCTTTTCGTCCCAGGATAAGATCTGTGGATGGCGTTGAATGTGTTGAATCAACATCTTGGCTTTGGCACGCATGGGTTTAGGGGCGCTACTCACGATCTGTTCGATCAGCCCCTCCTTTACCGTCGGATCTTCTCCCGCGACATCGGTATTTCCCTGAGTATTCGGTAACGTCGGTAAGTTGACGGGTCTGTTTTGTTTCGTATGATCCAAGTAGGTACGATAACGATACAAACTCTGTCCTATCAATGCATTTCTCTGGGATGGTGTTAAATCACTGGGTCCTTGCGCTAAAGCATCCAATTCTTGTCCCGTTCTTACGGCCGCCGTGACTTCGGGTGGATAAGGTAAAGGATGCGGTAAAGTCATGGGATCTCTACTGCGTTGCATCTCTTCGTATAGAGCGTTAGGAACCAAGACCATCTTTCGCGCCATGATTTGTTTAACGTCCACCACCCGCTAATCCTCCCAGTACGGGTCCTAATATTGCAGGAAGTAGTGGAAGTAAAGGAAATATTCCTCCGGTCTGTCGTATCAACGTTTTTCGTCGATCTTTGATGCTTTTACCCGGTTTGACGAGTAGTCTCAACACCTGCTTCGTTGGAGCTAACTTGGCTTTCTGATGAGGAGTCAAAGGTACCACGCCTTTTAATACGTTCAAGATACATTCGCACAATTTGCAGATGCAGGTGTCTGGAGCTTCTCGTAGCATGGCCTTTTTAAACTTTTTGGAGTAAGAGGGATTTCCCAATAACCGGATGAAATCTGCATGAGCTCGTAAACCTGCCGTTTTCTTTTTAACCATGATGATGATGTTTCTCAGACTACGTGTCTTTCAGTAATGCCACCTTGTCGTATGTGTCGTCTCCTTTATATTTTTTTTTTTGGTGCAAAACTTTATACAGGTACCCAAGAGGAGGATCCACTGTCTCTTTTGAGTCTCAAAGGGGGTATGGGTTTCTTGAAAGCCTTGAAATAAGGCTCCACGTTAGCACCGAAGTTACGATTAGCCGCTTCTAACGCCACACGTGCTGCTGCACTCATGATGGGCGGTGAATTGTTACGTCTTCGATTAGGTTGCGGTGCTCTTCTCTGACGATTAGGCTGTGCTCTTTTCTGTCTTCTCCCACGTTTAGGCTGTGCTCTTCTCTGTTTTCTCTGACGCTTGGGTTGCGGTGTTCTTCTGACACCGCGTCTGAGGGGAGGATTCTCCAAGGGATTTCTGTTACGTACTCGGTAAAAACGCTTATTGTCGTTTTCACGTTGCGGCCATTGCATCATGTTGCGAATGATGACCCCACCCAAGAATCCAGCTCCACCTCGTTTCAAGATGAGACGTCGTCTTTCGTCGGGATCCGTGTTCCGATCGGCTATCGCCTGTAAGATATCGAAATGTTTCTTGACGAATTTTTCCGTCGGTTTGGTCATGGGCATGCTTCCGTTGATCATGTTCCTGGCCCCCATGCTGAACCAATTCAATAGAGATTTACGACCCTCCTCCAGTAGAAATTGTCTTCGTCTGGCATCTTTAGTCGTTTTCAACTTTCTCAAGAGTTCTATCAATTTTCCCGAAGTTCTCGGCCGTGATCCTGGCATCTCGTCGGTTTGTCGAATAATGACCTCGAACGTTTCGAGTCGGACTTCTTATAGCTTGGGAGCATACACGACGATTCCTCATTCTTCCGGATGATGAAACACGTCCGAACGTAATCTATACTCGTCCGGTGTGGTGGGAGTCAGGTCTACCACCAAATAGCCGTGAGCACGAGCGGTGGCATCTTGATAGGCGTGGTTCATGTGAGGAAGTTTTAACTGTCTCGATAACACGTCCACTTGATTTTTATCTCGAGGATTTTTGAACAACACCAGGTAATGTGCATTCAAGCTAATGGTGCGATGATGAGGTCCTCGGTCGAACACGTTTTGCGTGATATATACCACACTGGTATTGCGGTGATGGGCTTTTCTCGTGAACCAATCCACGATGGAGTCGCCGGCTTTACCACCCATCATGTCGTCGAAGACCAGGAGATGGGGAACGGTAGTATCGGATACTAAGAGTTCGTCGTCTTCTGGAATGTCTTTGATGAACTTGACGTCACCTCTCATGTCTTCGTAAGCCTTTTGCCATTCTCGATAACACCAGATGACTCGTCGGGGTGGTGGTCTTATGATGAAATCTTTCAGATTCACCAACTTCTTAACAAATTCTGTTTTTCCCGAACGACTAGGTCCGGCTACCACCATGGTAAATTCATGTTTAAACACGAATGCATCGTCGATCAAGTTCGAATCTATGACCCGCACGTTTGAAGTCATGACGTCAAATGACGTCGATAGCTTAAGACCATGAATAATAAGACATTATTGTGTTTTACACAAATTTATTTACAACAAATGTTTTACACAAATTTATTTTACAACAAATGTTTTACACAAATTTATTTGTACAAACAAATGTTTTACATTATTGTGTTCTATACAAATTTATTGACAACAATAGATAGAACGAAGTTTCGAATAATACAAAGGTAAAACATTTATGAGTTCTTCTTTCACGTAGGCTCTAGGCACAAAAGTCTTATGAAAACGACACACTAACATGATGGTGTCCGATATAATGTTCCCGTCGTGTAACACATTGTTCATGATCCTTTCGAAATCATAATCACATGATTCTCCTCGAAAACATCCATTACATTTACGTAGGTTCATGTTCATACACAGTGCCAGTTTAATCATCGGACGAATGTCGTCGCACATCTTGCTCGTTCGGCATCCGACGGTAAAATGATTCGTTTTTTTCAATGTTTCTTAGACCAATGTCTATCGACTATTTCGCGACAGTCTGCACAAATGGAATCTTCGAGTTTGTCTTCTTCGATACCTTCCATGCAAAATTCACATTGAAGATAGATACATGTCGTTGTCACACACGACTTACAAATCAGCTGTTTACATTTAAGACAACAGATTCCATCGTCGGACTTGTTTTGACAATGTCGACATCGATAAAACGGACATTTGTCTGGATGAGTACAATCTTCACAGACCTCGAAATGACACTGGTAACAATACCATCCCAAGTCTTCCTCAAACGTTTCTCTCTTGCAGTGAGGACAAGGATAATATTGTGGTCCAAACAGTTCTTCTATTTCGTCATGGTCACACTTCAAACAAACGTTTGAGCAACGCTGTGTCGTGTCGTCACACATCTTGTTCCTTCAATAGCCATAAGGTAAAGTGTCGAGATTGTTTAAAACTTGTCTCTTATCATACACCACGCGATAGTCTTTACTGGTCACCTTAGTGTGAAGAGTATGATCTTTTGCACGGACGATCTTTGAAGGATAAACGACCTTGATCTTTTCCTCTTCAATGTCGAGGCCTTCGAGTTTTCTTAAAACCATCTCCTTCATAGAATCGAAGTTAATGATTTCACTGGTACGGTAGTCCAAGGTCAAACCTTTCACTTTACATGTCGTGCTTCCGTCGCTTAATTGGTAGGCATAGTTCTTCGGTCCTCCCGATACAAACGTCGTGATAGATTTTCCGTTCAATTCGTCGGTCCAACATCCCAAACTATCCATGATGGTGGGAGACCAGGCGTCTTTGTCGTGAACGTAGATGATGCTATCTGTATCGAAATAGAGTACTCTTCTATCTAGTCGGTGTAATGCATCGTATAACTTGAGACGAGCCAGAGAGGTGGTAAAACAGGCGATGACCACGTTACCAAAGGGACACGGTGGTATGAAATCGTTGCTGTCCGTGAAACTTGCCAATACCATGTCTAAGGAATCGTCTTCGGCGTTGGTGATGACTTCTACGTGTTTGACGTCTTTCGTATCGTCGTGTAACAACTCGATCAGTTCGCTCCGTTCCGATAAGTAACGATTCTGAGTCAGAGCCAGTCGCTGAGCAAATTTTCCCCACAGACAGTTCAGAAATAATTTGGCTATGGTACGTAACACGGGATTTTTACATACTTCCTGCATCCGTATACCTTCTCGCTGGAACACTTCCTCGATGTACGATAACTTCTTTTCCTCCGTATCGCAATCGCTAGGGAATCCGCTGGCTTCTTGTTTGATGCTTAGAAAGGTATCTATATACTTTTGAAATAGCGTGTTGCTGGATTGTTCGAAATGCCACACTTCGTACAGGCGATCTATTCGATATCCCATGTCTAAGGCCATGTCGATTTCTGGCGTGGTCCAAGTACCCGTGAGTGCTCGCTCGTCGTCCGTGTGTTCGCATCGGTAGTCGGATCCTATGTTCTCTTTACTCATCACGCACGTCCGACATAAAGGAAACAATAACTTATGATCCGTGCGGTAGGGTAATACGGGGTGATACAATCCACGGGGTGGGAAGATGCGACACTTGACGAGTCCCGTGTATTCCCTCACGTTCTGGAATTTCTCCGTGATGATGGTAGGATGTCCGATGGGAAAGATACCATATTTCAATACGAATGGATATAAAGAACAGACGTCGATGTAACGCATATCTCCTTCGTCGCAATACAATCGAGTGGCATTGGTGCGACCTCCAAACAGTGCATCTCGTGGTTCCAGCGGATCGGCTATCTGTTTGTACGTCGAAAGAATGAACTCGGCAAACATCGGGTCGTCCTTGATCTTCTGTTCGTACTCGTGTTCCCATATACAGGTCACGTTGAATCCCATTTCGTTCAGATTGACTTGTCGTTGTTGCGTGGCTTGATATATTTCCCCAAACGTGAGTGCGTGTTGTATCGGATGGTCCTCATGTATCATGTTCGGGAAACATTCGGGGCAACCGTGCCAGAAACATCCGTGGAACTCGTAAATGGTTTGGGTGTTGGTATCGTAACCGTCCACGGTATATGGTCCAATACTGACTTCCCCTCCATTGCGAGCGTGTCGTATGTCGTGATTGGTGTCGTGAGCGATCCATTTCAACCATCGTAGGGCTTTGATGGAATACTTGCGCTTTGGATGGTATCCTTCGGTAGGTATGATGGCCAAACTATCTCTAGGCATGAAATTGCGTCGAAACGCCAAGTTGGCGGCACTGGCAAACGTGACGCATTCCGCAAAGGGATCGACGTCGACCAAGTTCAATAAGGTTTCTCGGAACTTTCCACAGCATTTTCTCAAGATGTCTACATCGGATCGACAATACTCTCGCATCTCGGTGGCAAAATCGAACCGTTCTCCGCTCTTCACTTTATCTTCGTACCACGAGATGAACTGACGTCGAGCCTCGGTTTCCATGGAGTCGGGCAAGTACGTTTCCATCGGAGGATAGGTACCCGAGTACTGCTGGTTGACCGGAGTGTTGAAAAGATGAGGGAAGTAACCTTTCTTCAATTCGGTCAATCCAAAGGCCTTGGGTAATTTACTCAACGAGGAACTCATGAAGTTGTAGGAATCGATGAAACGTATTCCGTTGGCAGACATCGTCATGATCTTGGCTCCGCTCATCAAGACGTCGGGTTTCATGCATGCACGATTGACCAGGAAATGTAAAATAAATTGACCGTCGTATCCTCTCATGTTGTGAGCGATGGCCGTCACACCGTCGTGGCATGATTTCTTTTCTCTGTTGGTGTTCGTGACACAGCTAGAAAATATCCAGCTCATGAAGTTTTCTAAGGTTTTCTCTCCTTGAAAGATGACTTCTCTTCCTCCGGGTAATGGGGTGCACGTCTCGCACTCTTCTTCGATGGGTGAGTGTATGCATGCATCGCAAGCTCGATGTGCCACGCAAAAGTTTGGAACGTGTACTCCCGTGTCCTGGCTACATTCGAAGTCGTAGAAGATGTACGAGTTCTTTTCTCCTTTCTTCTTCTTAGGTTTAGGTTTACGTTGTACGTAACAGAGATGATCCTGTTCCACCACGGTCTTACAGATGGAACAGACGTGCTCTTTATCGCCGCAGCGGTGTATTTTCATCAGTACTTTACTCATCCAACTTCCACAATCCCGGCATCTCGTCATGAGGTCGCATATGCTCTTTCCCACTTTGTTGGGTTTCAGATGGTTCCAATAACACTGCATGTTGGGAAAATGTCCTTTGCAGCTCTGACACGTGACCTTAGATTCGTCCTGGGGGCACGGTGGTGAATTCAAACAGTAGTTACACCTCACGGGACATTTCGTGCGATGATCTTCCTTGTGGGTATACCCGACGTCGCAAAAGTCGCAGTAATGTTGACGTTCGATCAAACCAGTCATAGACGTGATGGTATCGTAGTGTTGGTTCGAATACAGGATATTCAGCATGGTGGGTCTCATGTTGTTTCTCACGTCCCCCTTGTACAGTAACTGTAGTTTTATCTTCTTAGCTTCTGTCAACTGATGGTGGATTTTCAATCTGTACTGTGGACTCAGGACCGTCTGGAATTTACCCCATTCTACAGGTCCACACCCATGCTCTATGGACACGCCCGCTTCCTGACATAGTGATTTAGCTGCTCTTTCTTGATCACGGAATCTATCGGAAACTTTCATACGAAACCATGCCTTTTTCCATTCTTGCATCTCTTTGGGGTCCGTGGGTTTCTGGGCTTGTAGACGGGCGACCACGATGGCTCTAGCTAGGCACATGTTGTCGGAATCGTTTACGATCCGAACGATGGATCTCTTGTCTTTCCTAAATTCCTCTTTTTCGGCATGCAGATGTTTCGCCTTGTTACCTCCCGTTCCATAAGGCATCTCGATGTGGATGACGTCTATCGTTGTTTGCCCGTCTTCCAACTTAAAGTCTTCATTACTCTGTTGTACTTTCTGTATTTCGGCCAAGACCATTTCGCTAGACAAGTGTTGACTCATGGTGAAAGGTACCCATACTTCGGACTTCAGAGAAGGGTGATTGATGATCAGTCTGATGTAGTCTTTGTCTTTGGCATGGCACTTACTTTTCAAATCGTTTACTAACGAATTCATGACCCTAGGTAGAAACCTTGGCAGCTGACCTGGAGATATCTCTCGAGTCAATGCTTTAAACTGTACGTTGTATCGTATACCACTGGTCTTGAATTTTCTGGACTTGTGTGATCGATTCAACTTGATGGAATAGAAATCTTGCGGTGACTTGTTCATTTCCCGCAGGCGACGTCTAGCTCCTTCTATTCCACCATGTCTTTGTATCCATCGTCGTAGAAGCGTGCGAAACTTTCTCGATCTCAATAATTCTCTCGTGACTGGCATCGTGACTGATAATTCGCGTTTTAATCTCGATCGCGTTTTCACGGGTTTTTTATACGATTCCTATGACCTTGAAATGTCAAGGTCGTGATTTTATTTCAATGTCAAGGTTGATGTGATCTAATACAAGGTCAACTTTAGAAAAAAAGTCTAGAACATTCATATCAATGTCAAGGTCATATTTAAAGGGTGAAGGTAAGATTTTAAGGGTGAAGGTCACTCATTTCGTTTAAAAAAGACGAGAGTAAACGACAGACTTCATTCTCGCATTCATCACGCAAGAGAAAACAACCATGGCTCAACCGAGGTTTCCTACTGCTACTGTTACTGCTGGTTCTTCTGCTGCCTTCATAGACGAAACGAGCATGCATCCACCAGAGATTCCTACCAATTTCATTAAAGATTTGATGCGTGACGAAGGGATGCAGAACGATGATACTCTCATGTTACCTTCGAACGAAGAGGCTCTACTGACTCAATTGAAGAGCCTCGTCGCACAGAAACATCAGGTCGAGATGCAGACCCTAAAAGAAAACCAAGATACCTTGACGAGTTCGCTAGCTACACTGCAAAAGACCGTGGAAGAAACCAAGCTAGAAACCGTGCAAATCAATGTAGGCATGGGTGAAATGAACTTACACGTTGCTGATGCCCAAAATATGTTACGTGAGATCAAGAAACGAATGGCTAACACGAGGTACCACGATAATGATGGTGACGATGATACAGGCGAACCTAGCCGTAAGAAATTTAAATACAACACAGCGGAAACGAACACTCCTAATAATGTGTGTTTCCATTGTCAACAACCTGGACATTGGTTTAGACAGTGCCCTCAGAGACAACAACAACAAGCGATCAAGGGAAATTGTTTTCGATGTAACGAAGAAGGACATTGGGCTAACGAGTGTCCACAGGCTCGACAATCATCTAGTCCTGTAATCACGGAACCACCGAGTCCGAAAACCACTCCGAGTATGCCTCCTCCGAAAACTCCTAACATGAAAGCTCCCAAGAAAGTAAAGATTGCAGAAAAAAAGGAGACGTTACCAAAGAAAAAGATGACCAAGAAAAACATCGCTTTGATCATGTAATGACATTATGTGTAAACAACAGAAAACATCTGTCGAGTATCCGAAATGACCAAACTTGGACGATGGAGACATCGCTCCGAGCCGTAATGGCAGAGTTTAAACAAAGTAGTGAGACAGATATTTTATTGATCATGTAATGACATTATGTGTAAACGATATTTTTATTGATTATGTGTAAACGACAATTTTATTGATCATGTAATTATGTGAATAAAACATGTCTTACTTTATCTCTATCGTTTGTCGTATTTTCTTAGTTAAGTTAAAAAAACTCGAGTTCTTTTCGTGACTGTGTGACGAAAATAGCTCGACCTTCACTTCTGAATACATGAAAAAAGGTGATGCCTTTGACGTCCGCAATTTGACAGTATATAGTCATTTACCGTGTATTAAGACTTCATTTCATTCGACCTTCACTTCTGAATACATGAAAAAGGTGATGCCTTTGACGTCCGCAATTTGACAGTATATAGTCATTTACCGTGTATTAAGACTTCATTTCAAAATGGATGTTGAAATAAGAGGTGTTATTACGTTCAGAGTGGGAGACGAGGATATCAGTATCCATATTGGTCATCCGGGACGGAACCCTAGGAGTTTGCTGTGGTGGAGGATATTTAGACAATTACTATCTAATATCCTCCATCACACCAACGAGCAGAACGACCAGGAAATGAGTGAGGAAGAAGAAGAAGAAATGATGGAGTATAGCAGGCAACAAGACCGAGAGATCGAAAGGCTGCTGAACTATGACCACCCAAGTTACCCTCCAGAGAGAGAAGAATGAAAAGATTTTTAACATCATAAAACGGCCCTTTTAAGGGCCAACCATATCTTTAGAAAAGTAACCATAAGGTTGAAAACATTTAAACGAGTTCGTATCATTATTTCTAAAAAAACTTATATTTTTTTACCCGTTATACATTATACAGAAAAAACTTACATTTTTATTCCTCGTCTTCTTTTATTTCCTGAAAAGTCATAGTAAATAATTGTTGCATTCAACAAATGACTACTTTTCGTAAAACTTTGGGTGGTCCTTAAAAGGACCTTTTTATTTTGATGATGTTGAATTACGTCTTCGTCTTCTTTATTAGCTAACACTATCTTAGCTAACTCTCTGAGGCAATGTCTGGTCTTTCCTAGCTCCTCAATCAGTACTTTCTGGTTGGATTCCAGCACGTGAATCCGACGCTGCAGCGCCCTTGTTGTTGTTAATCGGTTCTGCTGCGTTGAACTAATCTTAGGCAGCGCCGGCAGCGCAATGTTGGTGTTTTGCTTTTGCTTTTGCTGCTGTTGTACCTGTGCCTGTGTCTGTTGTTGTTGTTGATGCGGCTGGGCTTGCTGCTGCTGCTGTAAAAGTTGTGCCTGATGTTGTGGCTGTTGATTTACTGTAGTGGGGATAGATGATGTTTGCCCCCCTCCTGCCTTTTCCTGCATATCATCATCCTTCAATAACATCTCCAAAAGGGACTCAAAGTCGATATTGTTCGATGAACTCATCTTGAATCGAAAAATCTCGATTCAAAACTGGCGCTTCTCTAGAAAAAAATCTTATTTATACTGAAAAAAGGGTGTTTCCTTACACGTCCGCAAAAATGAGAATATTTCAAGACTTTGTTTAGGTTACCAAAAAGGTGTTTCCTTACACGTCCGCAATTACAGTAAAATATTTCAAGACTTTGTCTTAGTACACTTAGGTTACCTAAAAGGTGTTTCCTTACACGTCCGCGTTTTATGGTAGATTGAATTTAAATTGTTTATGTTTTACATTAGAATGTTTATGTTACCAAAAAGGTGTTTCCTTACACGTCCGCGTTTACATTAGTATATATACTTCAGAATATGATCTAGTACTTTACCTGAAAAAATTTTATTTTTTCGACAACATGGAAGCGAGTATCAGAATCACGATTGATTGGGAGAGGAGATTGATCTACACGATCCATGAGCCGGCCATAGGCCGTGTGATATTAAGAGAGCGAGAATCGGGCAATGATATCAAAATTGAGCCAGATCAGCCATTGAACGCAACAATCATCAAAAGAGAACCCGAGGAAGAGACCCAAGATCATCCACCCGGTAGGAGAAGAACACCACCCTGCCGGGTGGGTCACTTGGTAGATAGACTCCTCAATACTACAACTAGACGAAGTGAGAGGAGAAAGGCACGTCGCCACTGCCCCTTATGCTGGTAAGGGACAGGAAGAAAAAAAAAACAGCCCTTTTAAGGGCTAACCATTTCTTTAGAAAAGTAAACTCAAGGTTAACAAGTACAATTTCCACATTCAATCCAAGGTCAAGGACACTTTTTGAACTCATCTTTAACCTACTATAGTACGTTTAGGTCAAATCAGTACATACTTTAGTACAATTAGGTCAACTCATTTTTTTGCATTATCGGGGATCGTTACACTACTGTTATGTCTTCGGATCAGATTCCGAATAGCTTACGTTCTAATCTTGTTAGCATACTGTCGTTTGGACGGAACAGTAAAACCCGAGAACCGGTGTCGCAATAGACAGAAGAGTAAAACCCAGGTCACGTGTCACACAAGACAGAACGGTCAAAGCCGATGTCCTGTGTCAAGATAGAGGGAACAGCTAAACAACAAATCTCGTGTCACAATAGATAGAAAGGTCAAACCCGATTTCCTGTGTCAAGATAATGGGAACAGTTAAACAAGAAATCTCGTGTCACGATAGATAGAACGGTCAAACCCGATGTCCTGTGTAAAGATAGAGGGAACAGTCAAACAAGACATCTCGTGACACGATAGACAGAGAGGTCAAACCCGATGTCCTGTTTCAAGATAGAGTGAACAATAAAACAGCAAATCTCGTGACACGATAGACAGAAAGGTCAAACCCGATGTCCTGTGTCAAGATAGAGGGAACAGTCAAACAAGATATCTCGTGACACGATAGACAGAGAGGTCAAACCCGATGTCCTGTGTCAAAATAGAGGGAACATTAATACAACAAATCTCGTGACACGATAGACAGAAAGGTCAAACCCGATGTCCTGTGTAAAGATAGAGGGAACAGTTAAACAAGAAATCTCGTGTCACGATAGATATAAAGGTCAAACCCGATGTCCTGTGTAAAGATAGAGGGAACAGTAAAACAACAAATCTCGTGTCACGATAGACAGAAAGGTCAAACCCGATGTCCTGTGTCAAGATAGGGGAACAGTTAAACAACAAATCTCGTGTCACGATAGACATAAATGTCAAACCCGATGTCCTGTGTCAAGATAGAGGGAACAGTAAAACAACAAATCTCGTGTCACGATAGACAGAACGGTCAAACCCGATGTCCTGTGTCAAGATAGAGGGAACATGTAAACAAGAAATCTCGTGTCACGATAGAGAGAAAGGTCAACCCGATGTCCTTTGTCAAGATAGATGGAACAGTAAAACAACAAATCTCGTGTCACGATAGACAGAAATTTCAAACCCGAAGTCCTGTGTCAAGATAGAGGGAACAGTAAAACAACAAATCTCGTCACACGATAGACAGAACGGCCAAACTCGATGTCCTGTGTCAAGATAGAGGGAACAGTAAAACAAGAAATCTCGTATCACGATAGACAGAACTTGATGTCCCCTGTCACAATAAATTAAACAATAAACCCGAGGTCTAATGTTACGAATGACAGGACAATTAAACCTAAGATCCTGAGTCATGGTAGACGGAAAACCAGACGTTTCGTGACACGATAAAAGGTGCAGTTACCCCTGAGGTCTGGTATCACGATACACGGAACAGTAAACCCAAGGAACTCGTGTCAAGATAGAACAGTAAAAGCCGATGTCTCGTGTCACGATCGACGGAACAGTAAAATCGAGAGGTTTCGTGTCACAGTAAACAGAACATTCAAACCCGATGTCTCGTGTCACAGTCAACGGAACAGTCACACCAGATGTTTCCTATCACGATGGACGGAACAGTCAATCCGATTTCTCCTGTCACGATAGATAGAATAGTCAAACCCGAGGTTTTACGACACGATATACGGAACAATCAATCCTAATGTTCCGTGTCACGATAGATGGAACAGTCAAAACTGATAAAACCCAAGACACAGTATACAGAACAGTAAACCCTATGCCATGTGTCATAACAGATGAAACAGAAATCCGAAATCTTGTTTCACTATAGACGGAGCAGTAAAATAAACGAACAGTAAATACTGTCAAGATAAACGTGTAAACGATTACTCGGTGCTTCAAATGGACCAATAACATAGGTCAGAATTCAGTACATAAGGCACCAGGCAGGCGCCGCCACCTTATAGAGAAATAATCCTGGTGTGGCATTAAAACATAAAAAAAACCCCAGTCAAATACACTGCTGAAATGTTCATTTTACATTTAAAGTTTAGACGAAACATAGATTAATTTAAAAATATTTTAAAGAAGTTAAGAGTTATCTTTCTTATCAGGGGATTTCCTGCCTACAACATTGATCGGTTTTGCGTGTAAACACAACCCTGAATTTATAATTTTTCTTTATTCAAAGCAGTGCGAGTCGCCCTTTAAAATTTGTTGTACTGTAACAAACGGTGCATACATATAATGCATGTTGGTACAACACAGTGGCTTGTTACTGACTAAATGGGGACTTCAAGTCCTAAGGTCCCGAGTCCGATTTGTCATAAAGACAACAAGTCTTATAATATCCTCTGAACCCCTCTTACTTACAAATTCAAAATAGCAAAATAATTCTTAAAATTGAAAGAGATTCTGTTAATTACCCACACACATATAACAAACACCTTTCAGAATCGCCTGTCAAGAAATCATGGCGATCACTTCTGATTATTTACATCATCAGCATACACGTGTTAAAAGCCACATTGAAAACATAGAGGTTATCTTCCTTTGACGACAACTCGCTCGACATTTAGTATGCGTATAGCGAATGTGATGAACCATGTATAGATGACAACATGTTTACACCTGGTCTGAAATCTAGGCTAGGTCTTAAGGACTATACCATACGATAGAAGCCATATTGGGATAACCAGATCTTGATGATATTATTGTAATATGTTTACTGGTCAAGATGACCTCTGGTCACTGAGGTCACTACATGGAAAAATTTCGCCCCATTTTATCCCTTACAGAACAATAGGTATAAGACGTTATTCGAGCTGTGATTCTGCTTACATTCATTACACCACACTGGTTTATCCTGCTTATTCGGTGGTGTCCAGTATTTAATGGAAGAAGAAACACATCCCGAGAAACCACCTTTGTTCGACAAATACATTTACATTATATTGGTACATGTATACCAGGCAAAGGTGACTAAGACTACAGTGGGACTGACCACAAAGCCTTGCAACATTCCAAATCATTGTCTGATAGACCCTTTAAGAATGGTCATTCATGTGTTACAGAGTATCAAGAAATTCATTGGTTTTCTTCTTCTTCTTCTTCTTTTTTTTAATTTTTTAATTTTTAATTTTTTCATGTAGTTGAATTGTACATTGATAAAGAAATATTTGGGAGTCAGTGTCCATTTGACGAATTTTCAGGTCTGTCAGCAGGCAAGTTTCTTTCTATTATTTGTTAAAAACATTTCGAAATTTTCTTGTTTTACGGTATAATTGGTGTCGAAGTGACAGTTCCATCTGGTAACGTTATGAAATCTGTCAGTAAACGATTTGTCCAATATTCTAGATCTTCGAAAGGATGGGCATACCACTCCTACTGACAAGAATTTGAAGCTTTCTGTATGAACTGCCATATATTTTAAGAAAGTGATCGTTTATCATTCAGTTCATATTAAACTTCCCAAAATTATCTCTGAAACAGACAAGAGCGACCAAAATGGTTGAACCCCGTGTCTATGAATAAAATTGTTTGATGTCACTATGTTCATAAAATGAATTCTGTCCCACCCTATTAAAAATAAATAAACAAATAAATGAATAAGTTAATAAATAAATAGATAAATAAATAAATCTAGCCACCTATGAATGTCCTCTGTTCTCTAGATCCGCGTGGCGCAGTTCGTTGCGAGCTTATCTTCGGATCAAAAGGTCCATGGTACGACTCGTTAGTTTTGTAATTAATCACATATACAATGCACGAAGTGATACAAGTTGTCTCGTACACTCAACATCTACCCCGGATGTAGTGCATTAACCGAGTATAACGGATACGTGTACATTATTATTATTTGGTCGGTGTATTAATTGTGACATGGAAACATAGAGCAAAATTAAATATAATACACAGTTCAAAAAGATATTTATAGTATTAATTTTATTATTAAAGCATAAAAATAGATCGATGTACAATGCCGTTTGTCATTTAAGAAACTTGAACGAAAATCACACACAAAATTAGACAATATACGAAGCAAACATTGAACAGCTATGATTATGAAATGAGTTTCGAAGAAGATTTGGTTTATGCTAAGTCACGTCTCGGTAAATTATTCAACAATTGGCTCATGTGACGACGGAAATTAATGGACAGTATATAACGTTTTTCTGCAGACGACAATTACTGTTGTGGCGAAAAAAAAAAAATCTTTACTTCAGTTTTCGGAAAATCAAAGTGGGTAAGCATTTAGAACAGTGGTTGTATATCAGGCGTGACGTATGTGAGTGGGAACGTGTTAGAGAATAACGACCAGGCAAGCTCTACGGAACTTACATGGAGAAAATCTCTGGTCATATTAGATCTAGAGTTACGTTCAGATTCACTTGTTGGTGTTGATTCTATAAGAATAACTAAGAAATTTTATTTTGAAGTTCGAAAAAAACTAATGTGTTCCTTTAGTTGATCGTACAAACCCTTTTACATTAACTACCGGTGCGGGCCTAATGTTTTGAGTGGCAAAATTATAATTGTTCCCCCAAAACGAAGTTAAGACACAATCAAAATTATGTAATGACGTCAAAACTTTAACGGGAAACGTAATTATTAATAAATTTGAATAAAAGGAGAGGACATAGTAAGGAATTAATGTACCGGGGTAATATGATAAATAGAAATGAAATATAAAACGAACTAAAATAAATCGGAAGAAACATGTAAAGTACAAAGACGCATGAAAATAATAAAACGGAAAAAATGTTATAATATGATAAATACTAATATAAAAACAATAACAATATTAAAGAAATAGAAACACATTGACATTAAATAAAGAATTTGAGGTATAGTAAATCACCGGAAGGAGTTTTCTTTTTTAAGGAATCACGTGATGTTCGTCCTGTAATAGACAATAACAGGAAATGGCACGTGACCGTATATGACCTTACTGCAGGACGTAGATACGTAGGATTAGATATCAAACGTGTTACACATATTCCATCGAATCACATATGTTTAATCACACTTACAAACATATATAAACGTACTGGATCCAAGTGATATATCCGAGGACTGTCTCTGGGTATATACATATTTTCCGCGCCATGTTCGAGACTGGTCGGTGAGAAATTATAATTACGTGTATTTCCATTCAGGTTTACCTGTGTAAATTTACCCTTCTACTCATTCCTAATCTGGCCTATTACACCATTCGTCATTTCTGAGGTATGGTCAAAATACGTAGCCCTTATCTGCAAAGATTAAAAGTGACCAATCAGAGAAGACAACGATATCAATATTATCTGCGAGCCTGTGTTGTGCAGGTCTGTTGATCTTGCTACAGGGCGGGTGAAAAGTTAATTAACCAGTACGTTAGGCTACATTAAAACGGTAATAATAATTCTAAAAAAAATTATCAGCTATGTTTGCAATCTGATTAAAACCATATCTTTATTCCGCTTCTCTATTTGTCCCATTGCGGATAAACATTTGGCGAAACTCCGTAAGGGGTCATGTTCTGGTGAACTCTGATTTTCAGCCAATCAGTGGATCAGCTACAAATTCCTAGGAATGAAATTAACCTCCGCAGCGTGCCTGACCCACAAGATAGTTTTTTAACAGTGTTTGTTACATATTGTGTCACTATCACGTGCCTAGCCGAGTCATTGATTGGCTATGGGAAATAACGGTTTCGGTTACTGTAGCGTCATCAGAGTTCACCAGAACATGACCCTTTACGGAGTTTCGCCAGATCTTTATCCGCAATGGGACAAATAGAGAAGCGGAATAAAGATATGTTTTTAATTAGATTGCTATGTCTGTCTCTTGTATTCATTTTAGATCTAAGCATTATACATGTTAAAATAAGTAAGACAAAGGCATGTAATGAATAAGTGCTTTCCTTTTTTGTTGTGACAGTTACGTAATTTTACTTAATTCTGCTGACGGTTTGACTGGGTTGAACGAAGTCTGATGGAGGAGGATGCACCTTGATATTGGGAAAGATACATCTAGGTGGGTCACCCAGATCAGTACAGATAAGGGACATCACATGACTAGTAATCCCAGACATTACGGCTGTCTATTCATAATTTGAATGTGATCGAGCACTTTGCGTTTAGATTACTTTTGACTTGCCCTGTAGAGAGCAAATTTCAAAATCGAAGCTGGGCTTCTCCGATTTGATTGTAAATAGCGTAGAGGAAATTCTTTATGTTTCACACTGTGTTTTAAGGAAATATGGAATAATTTATTTACAGTTATACAAGGTAAATCAGATTTAAGCATATAAAATAAATCTCGGACCATATTACACGAAGTACAACGTTTTATGTACAAACATTTGATATTCAGCTCTGATACAGACTGGCAAATTACATATTTTAATGTTAAAGTTATAACCTATTGAATATATTCAATAATTCTCCTAGTTCTTCTGGTAACATATTTTATGCCCATTAGTAAAAATCTTGCTTGCCGAGGCAACGTCGAAACCTTTAAAGTGCCTTTGTAAAGATACATACACTGTAGCTACCCAGGATATCAGCCGTGACCAAAATAAATAAATAAATAAATAATTATTGATGATGATTATGATAATAATAATAATAATAATAATAATAATAATAATAATAATAATAATAATAATAATAATAATAAAACGACGCATTGCAGCTATGACAACAACAAATAGAGAACGCAGCGTGTACTTCCATAAACCTAACACAAGCTAGAGTGATTTGACGTGGCCCATCATGTAAAAAGTTCATCGGTTCTAGGTACGAATCTAGCCATAAGAATGACCTAATAGAATATAACTAAGTATGAAGGTATCTAAGTACGAAGGTATCTAACGCTACTTGGTCGTTGATGAATCCTTTAATTTCTACTGAAGTTGCTATTTGCCGCCTTAATATAGCTGATATGGTGTCCTAAAGAAGACCCTAAAGTAATAAATAGAAAATCGTATGATAAAGGAAGGGTATTTTGATATATTTATCATTGTTATCTATAACAGAGAGATGACGTCATGCAGTCGGTTATCTCGTCCTTTTCTACCGCTCGAAATTGCGAGAGGGGGACGGAACATGCACTGTATATAACATTTGGCTTAACTTTGTGCAACAGTATAGTAAAACTATCGAAAATTTGGGTATTACCCATACATTAAGTTTTAGGAAAATATATATGTTCAGATGTGAACGTGTTTTACTCATGTGAGTACAATCCCCTCTGAAGTTAAAGGATACCAATTAAACGAGTCATAAAACGAATTTCTATAGGACAAAATTTTTGCTATGAACAGATGCAGAATGTACTATATAAGTTATATTTATCCAATCAATCCCTACACGAACGCTACTATTTCTACTAAAGTCTTCTCGACATGGAAACAAAGAAATGTTGGTTACACTGTAACGCGTCGTGCACTCGTGTTATTGTGATTTTAGAAATACATCTCTGTTGTACATAAGTTTCGTCTCTTAAACTTTGAAAACTATCAAGTTTTTACATATTATTCCTCTGTGGTGGTATTTTGTAGCGGAAGCAATACAGTTTTGAGATCTTTATTGTCTTATATCACATTGTTACATACCCGGACGAACATTTCGTGTCGCATATCTGTTGTACTAGAACATTTCTTATGGACTTGTCAGTTTTGTCATATCACAATCTTGTCTCAAATGGCATTGTTTTACTAAATTAATACTACTTCTACTGCTGGCACACTTTCCCATTAACCCCGATTCGCGACAGGGATCGAACCCACTCTTGGCTGAGACTTGAAGTTACAAGTAAATGTATTCCAGCCTTAGAATTTCTCCTTGTGGATCATCAAAACCCTCATAAGAGAATGTGGACTTTCTCTCTACGTATTTCTATTCATAGATTTTATGTATGGCATTTATTTCGTATTCAATGGCATTCCATACACTCCACAGTCATAATTTTATGAAGACCTAACGAATTTTTAAAATAACCCACCAGCTGCAAAAATTTAAGTATTATAAACATGCATTTCAGCCCAGTCTCTATTTTGTCAGTGGTGGATCCATGACTTTAGGGGAAAAAAGAGAGGACATAGACTCAAAATAAAAATAAGAGAAACGATTTAAAGCAAGTGTTATGTAGTATTATTGTAAAATTGCACCCCACAAAATCTACAACTTCGCTGCTCGTAGAATTGAAAAGGTCAGTGGTACACCCCCTCTTCCTCCCTTCACTACATCCACTACTGCTGCTGTTGTTAGCATTAAGTAGATGCATGCATGGTCACTTTTACCAGTGCATATAAGAAGATTTACGTTTGGCAGACGTCTGGTTGTCTACGTATTGCTCAGTCATGCAGTGTCAATGTTTTTACACGTTGAACGATTATCCAGAGAGTTATCATTTCCAAGGGTCAAAGAGACACCGACTGCAAGTAAACTCTCATCGCTACTTTATCGCCATGTGCATTACAGTTAATTGTCGCGTAATGTTTATGGTGTCAGTATAGTTTCTCCATTGTATACCAACAAAATACATAAATCGCAAGAAGTTTCTATATTTCACGAGAAATTTTCGGGTTTTTTTTTTCTTACTATCTGGACAGTCAGAGTTGAGTAGTTTCCATTGAAATGAAATTTTTGTTCTAAATATAACACATTAAAAGACCACGAGAAAGGGATGTCCCATGATATATAATGATTATGTATTAATGTCATCATATGAGATATTATAATTGAAATATTCAGTAGAACGAATATTTCAGTTACAATTTCATTGACTGTGCGAAAATGCCCCAGAGGGACCCCGCCATATTACTGGAAGAAGAATGCAATACTTTGCGGTACATTTTCGGATATGTCAAAGGACAAAAGGTACATGTATTACGAAAACAAATCAGACTAAAACATGAGGAGATACAGGAAATAAAGACGGTATGGTGGGATTGCAAAACGAATTCGAAACGAGGTCAAGGTCAAAAGTCATGGGATAAATTGAATGCACTTGTCGTAAAGAACCTATGTATGAAGTATCAAAGCCTTGTCTCCGTTGATTCAAATGATATAGCCAAAATTAAAGTCTTATACGTAGGTCAAAGTCCAAGGTCAAGGTAACTAGGTCAAAAATCATGGCATAATTTGAGAGTTCTGGTCATAAGGAACCTATGTGTGAAGTATTATGTTTACGCTCATCTTAGTTGCTGAGATTTTATTTCAACTAGAAACTTAACCAAAATATTGACGCATAGAGAGACGGATGAAAAAAAAAACCCAGACGGACAGCGCTGATCTATAAACCAAAATTGCTTTGCAATCCGGCCAAAAATGCCCGAATTAGAAGGAAATAAATCAAGTTGGTTTATGTGACCTATTGAAATATTTGTCAACAATTGAAGTATTAAATGTCCGAAACCGAATACATTTACAATAAAAGGCATGGGTCATTTTTAAATAGTTAACCTTGGCCATGTTATCATATTACTCGTTTGTTTACGGATAGTGAATTTACCCAACTCACAATCGGCTTGACCGTGACTAGATTGGTGTAAGACAGTTCACACCAAAGTCTTTGTTGGTTGTACGTGTAGGGATATCGTTTACTGTACACAAATCAAAAATGGCTGCCCAGATCAAAAGTGGCCACCTAAAACAAATTTTCAATTAAGAAAACATTTGACCAACAAAATAATAATAATAATGATAAATAAATTATAATGATAATGATAATGTCGTTTACTATATAGTTGTGTACTCATGTGCATTTACACACACACACACACACACACACACACATATATATATATATATATATATATTCATTTGTGTGTTACTTCTAAACTCTCTCTCTCTCTCTCTCTCTCTCTCTCTCTCTCTCTCTCCTGCTGAAATGAAGTATCATATGTAGCATTCCACAGAAGTCAATTCAATACAAAACCCCGAGTTTTTTGGCAGTCACGGGGTAGTATTATATTGTAGCTAAGGTATAGGGCAATCATCATATTTACCTATGTATAGAACTGGAAGCATTGAAGTATAGAAATGTCAACATGACATCCACTAGATGTACCTATATATGACCTAGGGTTGGGTGACCCTTACAGCTACAGTGGTCCTTTATACATACACGTACATGTATGATTATCAAGTGATAAAATAAATGTTCTCTGTATAATCAGGAACTGAGATGTCCAATTTCTGCTTCTTAGCCTTTATTAAGTTACAAAACGATTGATAATTAACAGCTATGTGAAGTGCATGCTCATGCTATAAATGCTTCTGCATAAATCTGCATTTATGTTAAAGCATGTGCAGTATGAGCATGGATTTCACATACCTGACCCTGTAACTTGTCAATGGTTTTGTAATTTAATATCGGCTAAGTAGCCGAAAATTTGTGACAAAGTGTTCTTCTCAGTATTATTATAACCAATGCGCTTCCCTCTGGAAGCCCCTTTGAAAATGATTCCTGACGCTTTTCTTGTATGACATGGACAGTGGTGTGGATGGATATTTGTGTTGGAGGGGGGTGGGGGGTAGGGGGTGGTGCGGTATTAAACTAGTATTTTAACATAGCTCGTAATGCAACTCTGCTGAATTATTGTATGAGCACATAAGCTATATATATGTCATAAAACTGCCTAAATTTTATATGTCTGCATGTTGCCGCCCCCGCCCCACAAAGAGATTTGTCTCCGTGTTAGCCAAACAAATAACAGTCCTGGAAGATGAATGACCATCAGGAGGAAATGACTTGGATCAAACCTGAATCACCACTGTAATGCAGATGTACAGCAAGGAAGCGGGAAGGTGGGGGGGGGGGAGGTTAGTTAAAATAAATTGCAAAATCTATAGTAACTATTTTGTTATCATTATGATATCTCATTGCGTCCTTTATTTCGATTTAATGAAATAGTCATCGGCCTCAACGAGGCCGTTCTAGGTAAAAACATCTCAAAAACTACAATAGGAAAATTGATCATTTTTTCGTCAGTGATGAAATGCTAAATAAAAATAATTTTCATAGAATTGTAGAAAATTAATCGCTTGTTTCAATTTTGGAGGAAAATCTCAAAAAACACTATTTTTAACATTTTGAAATGTCATAATCAGATATTATGGGAATTAATTTCGATACATTTCGGTTAAACTATGCTGATTTCATAATTTGTTGATATCTTTTTAATATTATTAATGTTTTTAAGACGCCGACTATTTTAACGATTACAGTCGATCGGCATGCGCTAAAACTTGCGCAGCGCATTAAAACTCGTACCGAGAACGGACTCGTTAATAAATATGTACATACAATTTAGGACGCTGTGTATAGAATATGCAATATATACATTGTAATCTCCTGCTGTTGATCTTTAATTAACTCTCACCTTATTAAAACTGTTGTACATATACTTGAATAAATATTGTTGAAATATGCATGTATTGACTTCGGACTATCACTAGATATCGCTTATGTCGTGATAAAATTTGTTAAATGTCAAGAACATTTTCATATATAAACGTACGCTACACGTATAAATCTGAGACAGTAATGTAAGGTCAATATAAGACGAGAGTTTAAAGGGGACGCTGTCCACGTGACACCGGTATCTTACCTGTAAATCTTAAAAGTGTGTATTTAATGATTTATCTGCACGTACTATTTTTGCTTTGCTACATGATAAAACTATTTTTGCATGGGAACATAATGCGGTCGATATGACGTCACTGATGATGTCATACTTCTATTGATTCATTGACAAACAACACAGATAATGAGATGAACATCGTCATTATGAATGGTTCAATCCCCTATATTCTCCCACTACGGAAGATGGAATTCAGTTAATTCAGTCAGACGTTTGTTGAAATCACGTCCAAATTATTTTGAAGAACTTTAGACTGTCGTCAGTACAATGGTTTTAGATTAATTCTAGGTAATTTCTTAGATTTTCTTCCTGTAGGTTGCTTATAATGAATTAATTTTGTATAATACTTCAACTGATCCCATTGAAATGAATGTAAGTGGTATTTAGAAATCACCGTTGGAATTTTTGTTTTGCAATTTTTTCAAGATAAAAAAAAAAGGGGGGGGGTATACTATTGGTATGTAATAATTAGATTTGAAGGACTTTAAAACTAATTGAAATGTTTTCATTAAACTTGGTAGCTGTAAAGTAAACAAAGTTCCCGACAACTGTTGTTTTTTTTTTACCAGAACTGTTCAGTATTGGATCCAGGGTGGGGCAGCATAGCCTCAACAGGGTATCCTCTTCAGACAAAGCTCTTCTTCAGACTAAATGATCAGTAAATCGAATGCATCAAAGTGATCTAGAGGAGTTTAGTAAGAAGTGGTAGTGACTGTGGTTCTACTCTCGAAATCAATCTTGTTGGTTGCTTTGGTTTGGGGTTTTTTTTTGGGGGGGGGGGTGTTATTTTTTGTTTTTGTTTTTGTTTTTGCTTTTTTTATTTTTGGTTCTTTTTTGGATTTTTTTTTTTTTTTGGTTTAGTTTTTTTTAGGGGGGGGGCGGTTTAGATGATGATGTACTCAAGATTCCTTACAAATGTTGCTGTTTTAGACCAGATAGGTCAAGGGGTGAATTCTGGGGTGGATTCTGGGACGGATGACGTAGATCCCTGATGATAACCTATGTTGACAAACGTCTTCAGACTGGGTGCATAAATCATCAAATCAAATGCAATAGAGTCATCTAGAAGGGTGTCATAAACAGTGATATTGCTTTTGATTCTCTTCTGAAATAAAGCTTTTGACTTTTTCTGAACATCTTTGTGGACTTATTCATATCCACATGTCTCTGGGTCATTTTATTGATTTATTCAATATAGATAAGCAGTATTGCATGTTTTTGCTAACCTTTGTTTGGCAATACTTGTTTCAAGGGATATTTGAAAGGATCATGTGAAAGAGTATGTTTTCTTAATTAATTATTATTATTATCATTTATTATTATTTTTGATATAAGCCACCTTTGAATGGCTGAAGGTTAGCAGTTCAAACCCCTATGGAGGCAAACATTTTTTTTATTTCATTTTACACCAAAACAAGTTTTGAATTTATTTTTACAGCACTCATTAAATTATATCAAATAAAAAAATACTGACCTATTCTTTTTCAACACATCTTAGTGTCATTTTCTGGATGCATTCTATATATTAAAAGGAAGCAATTCAAACCCGCTAAAGTCCATTCCATTTTTAATTGATTTTATACAAAACAAGCTTAAGATTTCAAATATTGTCTTATCCAATAGAAATGGAATAAAGATTCTGACTAAATATTAATCTGTTGTTTGTGAATGTGCAAAATGTTCCCAGGTGAGCCATATAGGCATGCTTGGACCTCTTGTTCCCAGATGAGCGATATAGGCACGCTTGGACTTCTTGTTCCCAGATGAGCGATATAGGCACGCTTAGACCTCTTGTTTAATATTGAAAATATTGGAAAGGTCCATGCTTCTTTTATCCTATTGGAAAACAAATATTAAATTGCTTTATGTACAATTAATAACAAGTGCACGTAGAGTAAAGTCATGATATCCCAAATATGGACCAGGAGTGAAGATTTAAGGGAGAAGAGTCAGGCTCGTATTTTGTGTTAGAAGACAGATAATCTTTTTGTATGTCAAATTTTATGTAGGATTATGAGAAGACTGTGATAAAACCAGTTACAACTCCACCTCTTCGTACGTCACTGCACGGTAGAAGAACAACACACATGGATATAAGAAGTATTTGAATACAAAATAAAACCATTATCTCTACCTATTATATACTTTTCAAAAGAATTCTGATAGAGTTTAAGAACTGTGATGTTTGTTGAAGAACATTTTGTCATGGATGGCCACCCAAAACATTTTAAGGTCGTTGACTGTATGATTCTAGCACTGTATACGATGTAAACACATTAATTACATAGATAAAGCCTAGGGGAATCCATTACCTACTTTGTACACTGGGTATTATTTTGTACCCGGGTACTGTTACAGTCGCACTCTGGTCCATTGACAGCATGTAGACACCTGATACGCACGACCAGGGGGGAAAATAAAATCAAAACAGTGTTCCGGGAAATGATTAGGGGATGGGCGCAAGATCCTGAAGAAGAAGAAGAAGAAGAAGAAGAAGAAGAAGAAGAGAGAGATTTAATTGTGATTTTCGTCCACTACAGTATTATGGTGCATTATGGGAAGGTATACGGATCTCCCATGAACACCCCTTAACCCGCGACTGTATAATGTATATATAAAACATTCATCCATGAATGGAAATACTGTTGAATTGTAAATTTATAAATGGGTTAATTATGCTCAAATGTTATCTTATAAGTAGGGAATGCCATAAGATGACGTGCTAAAGGGGATTTCAAATGAATCCCGAAAACTTATTCCAATTTGCATCCTCTTATTGATTTCTTTAATTTTGTTTTTATTAATTCATTCATTTATTCATTTTTTTACTGTCAAAGAAGGGGTGCGCCCCCTGAGATCCATGTGGAACCGTCAATTTAGTATATCGGTGTATATATTTGAGAGATATTGTTATGTCATCTGTACCATGTCATCTTTATCACTCGCGTGACTTGTCGCCACAGTGCCTGTCGCAACTGATCTTCATCTGTCCTTGTCCTTTGTCCGCCGTACATAAACATTTAAGCATTTTCAACTTCTGCTTGAAATACTTGAAACTATAAGGCCAATTGCCTTCAAATTTGATGTAAAACTTTTTAGGGATAAAGGAAACATCACATGTAAATTTCATTATTCTTGCAGCAAGGGGTCTCTAGGTTGAGACAAAAACTGCTAAAAATAATACATTCTAAGAAAAAGGAAGAGCATGGAGCCATGTAGCATAATGATGCAATCTGATTATCACCATATCTTTATTCCTATTCTCTATTTGTCCCATTGACTTTATCCACAATGGGACAAATAGGGAAGCAGTATAAAGATATGATTTTTATCAGGTTGGATAATGGTGGAATTCAAGACATCGACTGGAGGGGTTATGTTTCTGTCATACATTGTACAGTGATAAAGTATTGTATCGTTTTCTCTGCTTCTGTGTATTGCGAAGAAGGACAATAGATATGCATGCTTCAGAGCATTAAGCCATCTACCAAAACTGTGGCGCCCATGACTTCAAGAACAGGGATTCTGCCACTTGGTGTTGGCCAGAATGGTTATTTACTGACCATTGATGATCGATGCCATTATCTTTGAGGGATGACCAATGTCCACAGGAAAAAAAAATATCCTTTGTCAACAGCTCTTTGTAATAGAGATATATCAAAGCATCAAGCGCAGTGCTTGCTTGTCATTTGACAATAAGCATCAAGCGCAATGCTTGCTTATCATTTGACAATAACCATCAAGCGCAATGCTTGCTTATCATTTGACAATAAGCATCAAGCGCAATGCTTGCTTATCATTTGACAATAAGCATCAAGCGCAATGCTTGCTTATCATTTGACAATAACCATCAAGTGCAATTCTTGCTTATCATTTGACAATAAGCATCAAGCGCAATGCTTGCTTATCATTTGACAATAAGCGTATTCAAGTGACAGACAGAGCCATTGACCCCTCGATTTGAATATCGGCATTTGTCCTAAGTGTTAGAAAACCAAATCTCTTTCTAACACTATGCCTTTGTCATCGTCTATTGCGTTTAAATCATTTCTAGTTTATTTAACATTAAACACAAGGATTAAAACAAGTACCATATATAATTAGACAAAACAAAAGTGCTTATCCTACCCTCCTGCCTTATCTCATTATAATCTGTGATCTGCGTTTCTTCTTTTGACTGCCACTGTCTTACTACTTACCACTTTTGACTGTCTTTTGTTTACTGCTTACCATTTCAGACTGTTTCTTGGTTACTACTTACTACTTTTGACTATCTCTTTCTCACTACTTCCCATTTTTGACTGCCACTGTCTTTACTACTTATCACGCTTGACAGCCACTGTCTTACTATTTACCACATTTGACTGTCTCTTGGTTACTACTTACCACTTTTGACTGTCTTTTAATTACTACTTACCATTTTGACTGTCTTTTAATTACTACTTACCACTTCTGACTGTCTTTTAATTACTACTTGCCACTTTTGACTGTCTTTTAATTACAACATACCACTTTAGACTATCCTTTGGTTAATTATTACGACTTTGCACTGTCTTTTTATTACTACTTACCTCTTTTGACTGTTTTTTAATTACTTCTTGCCACTTTTGACTGTCTTTTGATTACTACTTATGACATTTGACTGTCTTTTGGTTACTACTTATGACATTTGACTGTCTTTTGGTTACTACTTATGACATTTGACTGTCTTTTGGTTACTACTTACCACTTTTGACTGTTTTTTAATTACTACTTACCACTTTTGACTGTCTTTGAATTACTACTTACCACTTTTGACTGTCTCTTAATTATAACTTACCATTTTTGACTGTCCTTTGATTAATTATTACGACTTTGCACTGTCTTTTAATTACTACTTACCATTTTACACTGTCTTTTGATTACCACTTACCACTTTTGACTGTCTTTTAATAACTACTTACCACTTTTGACTGTCTTATGATTACTACTTACCACTTTTGACTGTCTTTTGATTACTACTTACCACTTTTGACTGTCTTTTTGTCACTATGTACCACTTTACACTTCTTCTTTCTCACTACTTTCCACATTTGACTGTCTCTGTGTTACTACTTATCACTTTTGTCTTAGGGGACCGAGTTAGAATCCTGCTTGAGTCTTTCTTCCGTGTTCTGTCTTTTGACTAAGAACAGGAAGGTGCTGGGTTAGAATCCTGCTGGAGTCTTTCTTCCGTGTTCTGTCTTTTGACTGAAAACAGGAAGGTGTTGGATTAGAATCCTGCTGGAGTCTTTCTTCCGTGTTCTGTCTTTTGACTGAGAACAGTTAGATTCCGACTGGAGTCTCTTCTGTGTTCTGTGTTTCGACTGAAAACAGGAAAGTCCTGGGTAAGATCCCTGTTGGAACCTCGTCCACGATTATAAATCAGATCTTCTTGTTCTCAGTCAAACATGGACGAGATTCCATCGGGATTCTTACCCAGGACCTTCCTGTTCTCAGTAAAAAGATAAAAGCCATGTTCTGCGTTTTAAGAACAGGATGGTCCGGGTTAGAACCCTACTGGAATCTTTTCCTTGTTCTGTCTTTTGACTGAAACTCTAAAAGTCAAGATCCTCTGTCATAGAAGTCAGTGGCATGTAAGCTAATATTAACTACAAAGATGATTGCTACCTCTTTACTGCAGCTCTCATGGTTACATATCCCCTCTAGGGTGGTATGACATAGGTTACATATCCCCATTAGGATGGTATGGCATAGGTAACATATCCCCTTTAGAGTGGTATGGCATAGTTAACATATCCCCTTTAGAGTGGTATGGCATAAGTTACATATCCCCTTTAGGGTGGTATGACATAGGTTACATATCCCTTTTAGGGTGGTATGACATAGGTTACATATCCCCTTTAGGGTGGTATGACATAGGTTACATATCCCGTTTAGGGTGGTATGACATAGGTAACATATCCCCTTTAGGGTGGTATGACATAGGTAACATATCCCCTTTAGAGCGGTTTGACATAGGTTACATATCCCCTTTAGGGTGGTATGACATAGGTTACATATCCCGTTTAGGGTGGTATGGCATAGGTTACATATCCCCTTTAGGGTGGTATGACATAGGTTACATATCCATTTTAGGGTGGTATGACATAGGTAACATATCCCCTTTAGGGTGGTATGACATAGGTAACATATCCCCTTTAGGGTGGTATGACATAGGTTACATATCCCCTTTAGGGTGGTATGACATAGGTAACATATCCCCTTTAGGGTGGTATGACATAGGTTACATATCCCCTTTAGGGTGGTATGACATAGGTTACATATCCCCTTTAGGGTGGTATGACATAGGTAACATATCCCCTTTAGGGTGGTATGACATAGGTAACATATCCCCTTTAGGGTGGTATGACATAGGTTACATATCCCCTTTAAGGTGGTATGACAAAGATAACATATCCCCTTTAGAGTGGTTTGACATAGGTAACATCTCCCCTTTAGAGTGGTTTGACATAGGTTACATATCCCCTTTAGGTTTGTATGGCATAGGTTACATATTCCTTTTAGGGTGGTATGACATAGGTTACATATCCCCTTTAGGGTGGTATGGCATAGGTAACATATCCCCTTTAGGATAGTATGACATAGGTAACATATCCCCTTTAGGGTGGTATGAAAAAGATTACATATCCCCTTTAGAGTGGTTTGACATAGGTTGCATATCCCCTTAAGGATGATGTGACATAGGTTGCATATCCCTTTAGAGTGGTATGACATAGGTTACATATTCCCTTTAGGGTGGTATGACATAGGTTATATATCCCCTTTAGGGTGGTATGACATAGGTTATATATCCCCTTTAGGGTGGTATGACATAGGTTACATATCCCCTTTAGAGTGGTATGACATAGGTAACATATCCCCTTTACAGTGGTTTTACATAGGTAACATATCCCCTTTAGAATGGTTTGACATAGGTTACATATCCCCCTTAGGGTGGTATGACATAGTTACATCTTTTCTTTAGGGGGGTATGACAAAGATAACATATCCCCTTTAGAGTGGTTTGACATAGGTAACATATCCCCTCTAGGGTGGTATGGCATAGGTTACATATCCCCTTAAGAGTGGTATGACATAGGTTACATATCCCCTTTAGAGTGGTATGACATAGGCTACATATTCCCTTTAGAGTGGTATGACATGGGTTACATATCCCCTTTAGGGTGGTATGGCATAGGTTACATATTCCCTTTAGGGTGGTATGACATAGGTTACATATCCCTTTTAGAGTGGTATGACATAGGTTACATATCCCCTTTAGGGTGGTATGACATAGATAACATATCCCCTTTAGAGTGGTTTGACATAAGTAACATATCCCCTCTAGGGTGGTATGACATAGGTTGCATCTCTTATTTAGAGTGGTTTGACAAAGGTTAAATATCCCCTTTAGGTTTGTATGGCATAGGTTACATATCCCTTTTAGAGTGGTATGACATAGGTAACATGTTTTCTTTAGGGTGGTATGACATAGATAACATATCGTCTTTAGAGTGGTTTGACATAGGTAACATATCCCCTTTAGGGTGGTATGACATAGGTTACATCTCTTCTTTAGGGTGGTATGACATAGATAACATATCCCCTTTGGAGTGGTTTGACATAGGTAATATATCCCCTTTAGGGTGGTATGACATAGGTTACACATTCCCTTTAGGGTGGTATGGCATAGGTTACATATCCCCTTTGGGGTGGTATGACATGGGTTAACATTTACTAAGTAAAATACCAGGTAGATGGCGCCACCACATAGGTGAAATAAATCTGCTGTTGTGATAAACAGCAATGTGTTAGTATAATGGTAGAGATATGCAGAAGAAATGTTATAGTGTAAGAATCTAATGGGAAACAGCCTTTCGAAATCCCAGTGAATTAAGTTGCATTTCATAATATGTGTATGTAACAGGGATGTACTTAGATTACATTGCATTCATCAGTATCTGTTCTAGTTCACCTATTTTTCGGCGGTTTGTTTGTTATTTGATATTTAGATTTGTTTACTTCAATCTTTTAGTGTACATTACGTCATCTAATATATTATTAATATTATGAAGCGTTACGGTGTGGCTTCGCTAAGATACTGAATTAAATCACGTAAAACGGTAAGAACGTCTTACAAACGCTTAAAATCTAAGGTTAGAAAAAAAAAAATAAAACTAAGAAGAGCTTGAGTATATTCATATAAGATATTTAAGATTTTTTATGACTGTTGCATTTACATCTTTATGTACTTGACAACTAACTAGTACACGTATATTTACTAATATCTATATAATATCTATGTAATGTCTATATAATATCTATAGAATATTTATTTATGTGAATTTAATTAACATTCAACTGCTCACCAGGATTATTTCCCTGTATGACAGCGGTCAGTGATTACAGGTGGTGGACACCGGTGTGTCCGGATGTTACTACGGCTCACCAAGATTATTTCCCTGTATGACAGCGGTCAGTGATTACAGGTGGTGGACACAAGGGTGTCCAGAGATTACGACGGAATACCAGGATTATTTCCCTGTATGACAGTGGTCAGGGGATCAGGGTAGTGGACACAAGTGTGTCCAAAGATTACTGTTGACCCGTTGAGGTTATACTGGGACACCATGTTACTCGCCTCGACTTGAGCTTGAACTTAGAATCATAGTTTCGGGGGAACGAATTAATCCATTTAATGACCGATTTCACTGTATTATATGAAAGCATGAATACTGACATTCAGAAGTTTGTTGGGATTTGATAAATATTTTCTTACAAAACTATAATAAATGATGCATTGGGCAAATATGATAAGTGATGCTTTAGTCAAATATAAAGGATTAATAGATTCTCACCAAACTTTATGAAAAATTTAGGCGGGGGCAAATTTTTGTTTTGTTTTGTTTTATTATTATCATTTTATTAGTATCATTATTATTATTATTATTACCATCGTCGTCGTCGTCGTCGTCGTCGATGATGATGATGATGATGATGATGATGATGATGATGATGATGATGATGATGATGATGATGATGATGATGATGTTGTTGTTGTTGTTGTTGTTGTTGTTGTTGTTGTATTTTTACTTAAGAGAAATTGAACATTGAATACAATTAAACTAGAATTACAATTAAACTAGAAACTAGAACGCAAACACTGAATGTTGATATTAAAATCAACTTTCAGTTTTATTTGGCTTACTGAACCGAAGTTCGGAAGACGCGAAATTTCCAGAATGTTCATAGATCATAGATCTATTTTCATAGATCGTGAATATCATAAAAATCAGAGCGGGTGGGGATGAGGATCTAAAATTTTTTTAGATTATATCCTTATGCAAATTTTTAATGTGTTTGTAGTTTGCATTTGATATGATTTTTAATGTCTAGCTTTGCTTCAGTATAACATGACATGTAACTCGTTTTGTAAGACAGTCATGTAGTTATTTCTCTAACAGTAGCCCAATGCGTTATCGGTACTGCGTTATCTGGGTCTTATTCACAGCTAAGGTGAACATACCACGTATAATTTTAATGAAATAATTATTTTTCAGATAATAGGCAGTATGTACTGATTTGTCACAATGCTGTTCAGACTCTATCTTCTGGTGATACTACATAGCCTACACGACGTATATGGTCAATTGTTTATAGGTAAGTGTATCCATTGTTTATAGGTAAGTGTATCCCTATGAGCTGTAATGTCTGTAACAACACTAGAGACTTGTATAATTGTGTACATACAGCTGTATTCTAATTCATATATACGTAGGGGATAGCTACAATACGCATGTCGAAACCAGTAAGATGCTTTCCCAATTTTAATTCACGTTTTACTCAAACATCGTTTTACGTTTGAATTTGCCTCCGATTTCCACTGGCTAAGAAATCTGACAGCGCAACGTATTTGGATATTTCCACCTAATCCCAGAGCAGTTCTACGAAAATAGAGAAAACAAAAGTTATTATAATGCTTCGAGTCAATCAAATGAATTTCAAATCTAAACAATGTTTCCACAGATGATTTCGTTTCTTTACCTATATGCTATAATAAACACTTCATGTGTAAAAATAAGACATTTTCCTTTAAGAACTGGATAAATGGAGTTAAATATGTTAAAGATTTATTTAATGTAAAAGGTAAATTTAAATCCATGGAAGAGTTACAGAATAAGATAAGAACAAGTAAGCAGAACTGGTAATATATCTTAAAAATATGTGTTAAAGATTTAAGGAGAAGTTTGATTTCTCAAAAGCATCATATGTAGATATTAAAAAACAAAGTAGTTATATGTATTAAACTATGTTAGCCAATTTGGAAAAAATTGATGCTCATTTTATATAAAAACTATATTTTCAAAATAATGAAAAAAAAAAAAACCACTTCACCAAAATTTTGACAATTTTGCAATTTATTGAGATATAACATGGTTTGAGGCGGTGCACACTTTATAATCGCAAATCGGATTATGAAAAAAGTGTTCACCACCTCAAACCATATTATATCTCAATAAATTGCAAAATTGTTAAAGTAAATCCTTATAATTTAATTAAAGACCAGAATAATTTGAATTATCAACATTAGATTCTTTATTTTTAAATTCCATATGAAAATGTAACAAGAGCGGAGGAAAATATCCGCATATCTGGTTGCTCCTAGCAACCGACCAAACCAATTTATGCTTTGCAATCAAATTTCTTGTTTCATAAAAAATTTAAATTTTAAATTAAATTAATTTTTTTATATTGTCTCTATATGTGATTGTGTATACTTATACTGTTATTGTTATGTATATACATAATGTAAAGTATAATCCCCCCTCCCCCCGAAAAATAGATCTTTATGATATCATTGCGAATTTAACAATTTGCAGCTTTAAAATTATTATAGCAATGTCATTATAGTAAGGGGAGTAAGGAATCGAGAACATTGAAAAAAAAATACATGTTGCTCAAGCAAATTGGGAGAGGGTTTATTAATTGTTTGATTATTGTTTTACGTCCATCATTTGCCTTATGCATATTATAGAAATTAATTCCATTGAAACGGGCCCATCGGAAGAGATATTTTATATGTCACGCCTATAATGAAAGGGGACCTAGGGGTGCTCATGGCGGGAGTCGAACCCGGAACCTCTCGGTCACGAACCGAGCACTTCAACCACTGAGCCACACCCGCTAAGAAGAGAGTTTATAACATGGTTGTATATCTAGGGCTGTTACTGTATCAGTCAATGAAAGTTGACGAAACAAAAATGAATATATCAGAATTATACATCTTGTCATCGTTTGAATGGTTTCTTGCTACATCATCGTACGAGAAAACTTCAAGGTGGTAAAGTGTGATGAAAGAGATTTAACAACAACTTGAAAACAACACAAAGGGCAGAGAGTTTGGATAGCAATTTCAGAAAAACCGTCATGAGCAACACAGATGCAGATGAAAAGTCATGGACGTCAAAACCAGTGGCGGGTTTAGAGGCGGGAGTCCAGAGGGCCTCTCCTTCCCTCTTACGCTACAATTATGGGTAAAATTTCAAATTTGGCACCCAAAATGGCCGAGTATTTTGGCTAATACCTGACATTCACATGCGGCCCCTAGTCCTTTTCGGAAATCCTGGATCCGCCATTGAAAACTATTCACTAGCATTGTTGACTAATGACAGGTAACCAAAGTGACATTAAGGTATATGCCCTCTCTCCTTAAAACAGAACTTTCTTAATGTGTGTTTTAATTTTTAATGCTAACAATATAGATGATATGTATCGTGATCTTCTTCAGACTGCCCTTTAAACTGGTTGGTGTTCCAGGATCATTGTTATACGTTTACATCATACCCCAGACAGACCTATGAAGAGGCAGCTGCCATATGCCAGGTACATTCAATATACTTATATCTGTGTATAGGTGCAGATTCACAGACGCAAGGGGGGGGGGGATCCAAAAGCTTGTCTTACTGAATTCTACAGGAATGTCCGCTGGAAACCTTAATTTCTTGAACTGTATTTCCTAAGTGTGAATCAAAGGTTCATACTGCTAACTGTGATCATTTGTCCGTCGTTGTACGGTGTTCATCGTTGTGTACGGTGTCCGTCGTTATACGGTATCCGTCGTGCGTTGTCAGTAAGTACGGCCCCTGAACTTACGTCATCATTGACGCGATCAATCTCGGCACCAATCAAGGGTAGGCCGGTACGTCAAATACACGCATGTATAATCATGTATGGTTTGAGAGACTCTATACTTGCCGTATTAACATACTAACTAGTTACCAATGTTAACGATGGAGTGTGACAAGTTGTTAGTTTTTTATTTTTATCCGAAGATTATTATTTCTTTCTTTTTTCTGTTTTTCGGCTTTTTGACAGAAAAGGGGTGAGGCAGGGTGCAGTGGAGCACATCGTATAGTTTTTGTCCCCGTGTAGGATTTTCTATCATACATAGTTGGAATGAAGTCTTAAGAATAATCTCTTCATTAATAATGTCTTATCCAAATCCCTGCATGCTCACTTAATGGTCCAGGCCCGTTGGATCGTTCCTTTTGGTTTGACAATTTTTCTATTTCTAACACACCAACTGTCTGGAGTGTACATGCCGAGTCACCATTTATACTCGCCAACTGTCTATAGTGTACATGCCGAGTCACCATTTATACTCGCCAACTGTCTGTAGTGTACATGCCGAGTCACCATTTATACTCGCCAACTGTCTATAGTGTACATGCCGAGTCACCATTTATACTCGCCAATTGTCTGTAGTGTACATGCCGAGTCACCATTTATATTCGTCAACTGTCTATAGTGTACATGCCGAGTCACCATTTATACTCGCCAACTGTCTGTAGTGTACATGCCGAGTCACCATTTATATTCGTCAACTGTCTATAGTGTACATGCCGAGACACGATTTATACTCGCCAGCTGTCAATAGTGTACATGTCGAGTCACCATTTATACTCGCCAACTGTCTGTAGTGTACATGCCGAGTCACCATTTATACTCGCCAACTGTCTATAGTGTACATGCCGAGTCACCATTTATACTCGCCAACTGTCTGTAGTGTACATGCCGAGTCACCATTTATATCCGTCAACTGTCAATGGTATACATGCCGAGTCACCATTTGTACATCTATTTTCTAACGTGTACCTCCCCGTATGGGCATTTAGGCCACCGGCTTGTCCCATTACGTCTGCCACGGTACAAACAGCGTGTTCCTCCAAGTGTAATCTGAGATTCTTTGCCCTTCTCCCACTTTTCATATCGGCGGTTTGTGAGAGAGGGACTCAGAGTCAGAGAGACTTTGTTCATCAAAAGCTGGAATATTCAGCGATACCAGCCGATATCAGGATGTACAGATCCTAGCGACAAATCAACGTATCGCAACTTTGCATTAGTGACACACCAGCAGCTGACACATTTTGTCAACAAAAGCATTTGACAACCTCGAATTCGGTTTCTTTACCATTCGCAAAGACGTATAAATCTTTCTATATGTCCATGCCATTCGTCATGAATGCAAAGTCGACGTCATGATGAATACACAAATGGCAAGGTGCAGAATCTTGCCGTGTATTAAGATAAATCAGCAACTGGCAGGGATTATACATCTTATTTGGAAAAGATATCGCTATGATTAAGTTAAATGTTCATTTATTGGATTGTAGGTAGCAATTGGCTATGCAAACGTTTACTTGTCGTCAGAGGCCTGTACACTCCGATACCGACAGGTAACGCTGAAATTTCCAACTGAACAAAGTCTCTCTGACCTTCTCCCACACACAGCCGGTATCAAAAGCTGGAGAAGGGCAGATAATCTCGGACTACTCCACGTGTAGACATTTAGACTATGTATGTACAGGCCCATTCCATTACCTCGAGACCGGCCTATTCTATTACGTCTACCACGGTCGAGACTGCATGTATCTCCATGTGAAGACATATAGACCACCGGCCTATTCTGTTACCTCTACCGGTGTACAAACGGTAATGTTTACACATCTCTGTGATACCTGACGCGCATTCTACAATTTTGGTGTTGAACGAAAACCAGCGACATAAATGCTGATATTATGTTACTTTATAAATCAGGGGCGGATCTGTCACACCATTGTGTGTCAGTGTTAAGGAGACATGGAACCGCAAGAGAGATTAGAGGGGGATTCATGACTAGGGAGAAGACTTTTTCTCCCTTTTCTGACGAAGATTTGCCAAGAAATATGGCCCTATAGCGCCCCTTTACCTTCCTATGCCTATAGTGGATGTTAATCCTGATGTGACTTCATGTAAAAATATCATATTCATTAGGTTTTTTCATAGTTTACAACGGTTTTCACAAATTAATAACATATATGTGATGATAGAAAAACCGAAATTTGCAAGTGTCACTTGTTAACGTATATGTAAGGGGTGCCAGCGCTCTTTTCCTTACCCGGTCATGTAAGCAGCCTCAAGGGGAGCTTAAGCTATTCTACATCCGCTCATGTTCGTAGCCCGAAGAAGCATATTCATACAAAATGTGTGACCCTTTCACATACATGAAAACATTGTCAAGGAAGCTTTAGCGCAGATAAGTGGGTAGTGTACTAGTATATCCGATATAGCCGTAGTGTTAACTTTGCCCGTTCAGGTTATTTTGGTAGCGTGTTCACATTCTATCAGTAATGTATTTGTCTGGAGTCATGACTCTATATTCGTCATTTTGTGATGGGATATAAACGTATGCACTCAAGATAACACACTCTAAATAAAGCGCTATTATTTTAAAATCTTTATATACGTATGACGCATGCTCAACGGGAACATATCGATTACATGTTTTCAAGTTAATGTAGTTCAACAAGAAATCAACTAGATCTAGATCTAATAGCTTATCATTCTTCTGATGACGGGCCAGAATCAGTCTTGTTTAAAGTCTATACAATTTTTGTAAAGCTTTTAGAATTCTGTACATTCGGTGTCCTTATGCACACTTTTCTTGGACCTTATGCATATGACTGGCGTTGTCTTAACCTTTTCAGAGGAGATACATGCAAAGTCCTGAACGTCGTCCCCTCTGTCTGTTAGTCTGGACTTTTCAGATTAGGGATCTTAGCTCACTTTCAGACGGGCAGAGCACGGTTTGGCTATATTGATCTCACTCAATATTTTTGATATTTGTATATCAATATATGTGATAATAATATTCCTGTCAATATTTTATGACATCTATCCTTGAGTAGCCTGTTGTTCCTTGTTCTCTGTATGGAGGATTAAGCAGTGAAATCTGACTCACTATTGGTCAAAGCGTTTTAATTCCTGTTTGTTCGGGTTCCAGTGTTAACATCTCAAACTTTTAATTAACATGAAACATACTTTCACTTTATTAACAAGCCGTATATATCGGTCAATCACCATACAAGTAAGTACATTGTCGCATGAATCTTCGTGTCGAAACTTTGACTTGGAATGTCATATATTATTAATTATTTCTACAGAAGTTATATATATACATGTCTTAATATCTCCAAAGCATTTATTTTTGACCTCGTTCGTTTATCATAACAACTACCAAATCTACCGAATCACGAAACGAGAATTGCCGACTCTGTTAATTTACATTGATTGATTTTTGTTTAACGTCACACCACGAATATTTCACGCCTGATGCGGGGCATACAAATTTTTACCTTTGCAACGGACCCACCCGAAGCAGTGAGGGATCTTTAAAGTGCCATGCATACCACGACACGGGGCCTCGGTTTTTACTGTCTCATCCGAAAGACAGGACACCGGCATGACCAGAGCGGGACTCGAATCTCGGCCTTCTATTCTGGAGTCCAGCGCGATACCACTAGGCCACGCCGGCTTCTGTTAATTTACATAATGCAAATTATAATTAATAATAATACCAAATTATATCTAAAACTATCATATATATATATATATATATATATATATATATATATATATATATATATATATATATATATATATATATATATATATAATGGCACATGCAGGGCAATATCCAAATGTTTTGTTTTGTTGTTGTTGTTATTGTTTTGGGGGATGGAGATGGTAAGGGTTTGTGTTTCTATAGGGTTTCTAGGTACATGTAGGTAGGTGACAGCATGATCATCTTTGCCGGTTAATCTTCAGAGAGTAGAAGTAAGATTTACCATGTATTTAATTGAAATTAATCTTTCTAAGAACTATTTGGCTGAACATAATTCATTTACTGATATAATTCCAATGGAATAACTAAAGAGTCAAAATAGAACTCTACCCGAGGGTGAAAACTGTTCGTAATGCTTATAAGCAGTTTGGCTATGCTTTACGGAATGATATAAAAATGGTATAAAAACAAAAACAAAAACAAAAACAAACAAACAAACGAAAAACCCCAAAAGTCTAGAGTATGTGTTTGTTTGGAGTAACATATCAAAGATTATAGTTACCTACCCTGTACCGTTGATAACAAATCGGACTTAGCCAGTACGTGTTAAGATAGCACTATAACTTTTGACTGTAGTTAAAATAATGCACGAGTTACCATTAACAAATATAATGGAATTTGGGTTTATACATAACCGACGGAGTTTGGTATTTATTATGCAGGGTCAGGGCGCAGGCCTGTTGAGCGTGAATACATACGAGGAACATAACTTCATCAAGACCAATCTGATCAATGTGGACCCGCAGAGGTAAATATGGAACATTATGGTAGATACTAAATATTAGGTAGATGTGGAACATGGTGGTAAACGCTAAACACTAGGTAAATACGGAACATTATGGTAAATACTAAATATTAGGTAGATATGGAACATGGTGGTAAACGCTAAACACTAGGTAAATACGGAACATTATGGTAAATATGGAGTATAATGATAAAAACAAAACATCATGGTAAATACGGAACATTATAACAAATAATGAATATTATGGTAAATATATGGAACGTTGTGGTAGACAAAGAAGATTGTGGTAGATAATGAATATTATGGTAAATATAAGGAACGGTGTGGTAGACAGGACCATTGTGGTAAATAATGAATATTATGGTAAATACACGGAACGTTGAGATAGACAGGGAACATTATGGTAAATAATGAATATCATGGTAAATATACGGAACGTTGTAGTGGAAAAAAAAAGAAGATAAATAATGAATATTGTGGTAAATATACGGAACGCTGTGGTGGACAGGGAATATTGCGGTAAATAATGAATATTATGGTAAATATACGGAACGCTGTGGTGGACAGGGAACATTGTGGTGAATAATGAATATTAATATGGCAAATATAAGGAACGTTGTGGTGGACAGGGAACATTGTGGTAAATGATGAATATTATGGTAAATATACAGAACGTTGTGGTGGACAGGTAACATTGTGGTAAATAATGAATATTTTGGTAAATATACGGAACGTTGTGGTGGACAGGGAACAATACAGAACTTTACGGTAAATTGGAAAAATTATGATAAATATACGGACCGCCATGGCAAGTACGGAACATTGTAGTAAATATGGAACATTTGCCTAAGTACGGAACATAAAGTTAAACACGAAACTGTATAGTAATTACAGAACATTGTGGCTAATATAAAACATACTAGCAGCGGGCATTTGTCAGTGAGGAACCTCTATTGTACAATATAAGATAGAGAAAATGGATATCACCGACCCTTGGAACAACCAGACTTGGGATCAGTTGCCATGGAGAAGTAAGCATCTCCTGCCGAGAAGCCACACCCGCCGTGATGCCACAGGAGTATGCGAACTAGTATAACTCGTAGTTACGTTAAGTGGTAACAGTATGGCTGTAGCCACAATCGGTAAGACGTCATGGTGAGTATGAAGGGTGTGATGTCATACTATCACAATAGCAATGGTTGAACAAGGACTACATTCCAGTAAGGAACGTTTTGTTAATTGATTCAAGAACATCTTGAACGTAAGAAAAAACCACAAATAAACGTTGACATTTTCGTACCTCAAACAATCACGTGACGTATATGGATATACCAATATCGTCATCTAATTTGGGAAAAAACCAGTGTACCTGAATGACTGAAATAAGTCAAAAATTTTCCATCATGTTTCAAAACATCATTCTACCAGGATTTGTCACCAGATGTAACAGCATTATAATCAAGGAGTGTATCAGCTGATGGATTGAGTTGATTTATTACAGAGAGGCGTGTGTAAGATCGTGCAGAATTACATAACAATGGGATTTACACCATACCGTTAGCACCAGTTATGAGAGATTATCTGAATATTTCACTCCTCAAGAAACAAACATGCAATAAGTTCTTTTTAAATGCGGTTACAGTCATCAACATGTACAGATCAACAGACTTAATATACAATTTTCTTTCACGCTAAGTTGAATAGTTCTTGTAGGAATGAGTTGAAATTATACGTTGGTTTTTAGTTTAATAAATACTGCATCCATTTATGCCCCCGTAATCGAATATGAAGGCCTTTGTTATTTGAGCATTTCTGTTTGAATCTGCTTGTCTGAAAAGCTGATTTAACACTGGACAGAACATGTGAACAGTTTAACATAAGATTTCGTTAAAAACACGTAAACATTTCTAGATAAATTTCTTGTCTCTTTTTCCTTGCGGCAATACCTTTTTTCGGCAAGCAATGTAGTCATAGTGACCTTGACTTTTAAAATAGTCTGGATATTGCTGCCGTCTAGGGGATCATTGTTTTACAAACACACTTTGTTACAATATGAATTACACATTTGATCAGATGGCTACCCGTTACCCAATATTTGGCTTTGTTAATCGTTATATATATATACATAAGATACATGGCTATTAGAATGGATTTATCTGTGTTATGTATAGGTCATACTGGTGGACCAGTGGCATTCACCTGAATAACAAGGTGAAGTGGAATGGAGACGGGACCTTCGCTGACCCTAACTTAGTGTACTGGTACACACAAGCTGTGCAATATACTCTACCCATCCATGTCGTGTATAGGTATACAAGTAAGTACTGCGATGACCTCGACCTCGTCCAATATTTCAGGCTCATTCATATTACAAGGGACTGAATTGGAAGTTATATATAATACCTTGTTTTGTCCATTTTAATATTCCATACAATCCATAACGTATATGATTAGAAGAATACCATGGGTATAAACAGAATCATTATGCGTCCTACTTTCGTTTTCTGTATATTTAACACATAATCAAAAGGTGAAATACCATACAGTACACGCCCGGACCGGTTTCAAAAGCTACCGGAAGTACCAGAACTACTTATGACCGTTGCTAACAAACCAAATTGGCGTCGTTTTCTGGGTCCCCAGAGTTTAATCTATTTATTTAAAAAAAAAAAAAAAAAGCCAGTTTACTTATAATAAAATTGACGACCTTACAAGCGTGAATATTTCGTGATACTTAATCAATAATTTATATCTATTATGCATGTAAAGACGGTATACGCTTATTACGAGTAACTGAGTGATATATATATATATATATATATATATATATATATATATATATATATATATATATATATATATATATATATATATATATATATATATATATATATATTAATTCAGTAAGATCACATGACTATGGCTGGGACAAAATCGACGGGAGTGTGAAATCTGCATACATTTGTGAAATCAAGAAAGCAGAAACCAGTAGGATATTCCAAGCATCCAGAGATTTTAGTATGTATTCATTTTAACCAAATATTGGCAATTGTTTGATTTCTACAAAGTGATGAGAGATGTTTCATAGTTTGGTAAATAAAGTAATAAAATAAACGTATTTATAGTCAAACTTTTGAGCAACCTAGGTCTGTTTCTGGGATATCTTACATTATTATTACAGCATATGGGACAGATCTGTCTAACCCTAGCCAAGCCCCACACGGCCCCACCTTCTTACTGCAGCCACACAATGTTGTCCTCACACAGCGGTCATACCTGCCTCGTGTGGAGTGTTTAGCCGAGGGAAATCCCCAACCCTCACACGCCTGGCACCGAAGACTCGATTCCGGGGCAGAAGAAACCGTTTCCTCATCGGCGTTTTATACGATAAGTAATGGAAAGCTAACCTTCGATATCTATAACGAAACAAGAGACGCCGGGGTGTATTATTGTGTTGCTAGTAATAGATATGGTCAAATCAGGAGCAATCCCGCACGAATATCATTCGGAAGTAAGTAAAAAGACGTTTTATTTCACAGCACTTTTGACCGTTTTTCTCGAGTGGTCTAAAATAGAGGTTCATTATTAAAGTGGGCATATGATGTATTTTACGGGTATGACAAACAATTCTAATGTGATTTGCATTTTACTGTGCAACGTGGCTAATTGTGTCGTGTTATTTTTCAAAAAAAGTATATGTCGTTCAAATAAGACATTCCCAGATATATACTTTACATATTCCTTTTTTCACTTTATGATTATATATACACACATATAACTGAATTTTCATTTATATTTAACCGAGAGTTGTTTTCTAAATGTCAAGAGAAGCAAAAACACGTCGGTCGTCGTGGAGATATGTAACTTTGGCTCTGATTGGGCAATCTCGGTGACGAAGTTAACAATCTGCCAAATTCAAAATGTTCGGATTTTATTCAATAAATATTGCAAGTTTCAATAAAAGTAGTTTTATTTCTTTTTAAAAAAGAATGACATTCCAAGTCCTTAAATAATATTAATCATTCATATTTTCTATCCTGATTGTTTTTCTGACATGTTACAGATTTGGAGCAGTTTTCTAACGTACCACAGGGCGTGACCAATGTGGACTTGTATAAAGGAACGTATCTTAACTGCTACCCACCCACATACAAACCAGGTATACTGGCCATCTTCCCGCCATTTATAATGTAAATGATCTCCTACATATAAACCAGGTATACTGGCCATCTTCCCGCCATTGGTAATGTAAATGACCACCCACATATAAACCAGGTATACTGGCCATCTTCCCTCCATTTATAATGTAAATGATCACCCACATATAAACCAGGTATACTGGTCATCTTCCCTCCATTTATAATGTAAATGATCACCCACATATAAACCAGGTAGACTGGCCATCTTCCCGCCATTGGTAATGTAAATGACCACCCACATATAAACCAGGTATACTGGTCATCTTCCCTCCATTTATAATGTAAATGATCACCCACATATAAACCAGGTAGACTGGCCATCTTCCCGCCATTTATAATGTAAACGATCACCCACATATAAACCAGGTATACTGGCCATCTTTCTGCCATTTATAATGTAATTGATCAACCACATACAAACCAGGTATACTGGCCATCTTCCCGCCATTGGTAATGTAAATGATCACCCACATATAAACTAGGTAGACTGGCCATCTTCCCTCCATTTATAATATAAATGATCACCAACATATAAACCAGGTATACTGGCCATCTTCCATCCATTTATAATGTAAATAATCACCCACATACATACCAGGTATACTGGCCATCTTCCCGCCACTAGTAATGTAAATGACCACCCACACATAAACCAGATATACTGGCCATCTTCCCTCCATTTATAATGTACATAATCACCCACATATAAACCAGGTAGACTGGCCATCCTCCCGTCATTTATAATGTAAATGATCACCAACATATAAACCAGGTATACTGGCCCTCCTCCCTCCATTTATAATGTAAATGATCACCCACATATAAACAAGACAGTCTAGCCGTCTTCCCTCCATTTATAATGTAATTGATCACCCACATACAAACCAGGTATTCTGGCCATCTTCCCGCCATTTATAATGTAATGATCACCCACATATAAACCAGGTATACTTGCCATCTTCCCGCCATTGGTAATGTAAATGATCACCCACATATAAACCAGGTAGACTGGCCATCCTCCCGTCATTTATAATGTAAATGATCACCCACACATAAACCAAGTATACTGGCCATCTTCCCTCCATTTATAATGTAAATGATCACCCACATATAAACGAAGTATACTGGCCATCTTCCCGCCATTGGTAATGTAAATGATCACCCTCATACAAACCAGGTATACTGGCCATCTTTGCAACATTTATAATGTAAATGATCACCCACATATAAACGAGGTATACTGGCCATCTTCCCGCCCTTTATAATGTAAATGATCCGCCATATATAAACCAGGTATACTGGCCATCTTTCCAACATTTATAATGTAAATGATCACTCACATACAAACCAGGTAGACTGGCCATCTTCCATCCATTTCTAATGTAAATTATCACCCACATATAAACCAGGTAGACTGGCCATTTTCCCGCCATTTATAATGTAAATGATCACCCACATCTAAACCAGGTATACTGGCCATCTTCCCTCCATTTATAATATAAATAATCACCCACATATAAACCAGGTAGCCTGGCCATCTTCCCGCCATTGGTAATGTAAATGACCACCCACATATAAACCAGGTATACTGGCCATCTTCCCTCCATTTATAATGTAAATGATCACCCACATATAAACCAGGTATACTGGTCATCTTCCCTCCATTTATAATGTAAATGATCACCCACATATAAACCAGGTATACTGGCCATCTTCCCGCCATTGGTAATGTAAATGATCACCCAAATCTAAACCAGGTAGACTGGCCATCTACCCGCCATTTATAATGTAAATGATCACCCACATATTAACCAGGTAGACTGGCCATTTTCCCGCCATTTATAATGTAAATGATCACCCACATATAAACCAGGTATACTGGCCATCTTCCCTCCATTTATAATGTAAATGATCACCCACATATAAACCAGGTATACTGGCCATCTTCCCGCCATTGGTAATGTAAATGATCACCCACATATAAACCAGGTAGACTGGCCATCTACCCGCCATTTATAATGTAAATGATCACCCACATATTAACCAGGTAGACTGGCCATCCTCCCGTCATTTATAATGTAAATGATCACCCACATATAAACCAGGTAGACTGGCCATCTTCCCGCCATTGGTAATGTAAATGATCACCCACATATAAACCAGGTATACTGGTCATCTTTCCAACATTTATAATGTAAATGATCACCCACATATAAACCAGGTATACTGGTCATCTTCACTCCATTTATAATGTAAATGATCACCCACATATAAACCAGGTAGACTGGCCATCTTCACTCCATTTATAATGTAAATGATGAGTAAATGATAAACAGCAATCAAATTATTACAGACAGCGTCTAGGACATCATACATCAGAAGTAAATATATTCAAATATGACAGATTACATTACAATGCAAGGAACAATGTACTTGGTTTGTGTAAATTTTACTACTTGAAATGTTGACTTATTTGACGGAAGTAAGCGTCCGGCAGGTGTGTTTTAGCATTAGTCACATTGTTCTTATTTAAGCGTTATGATTGTAGATGGTCTTTTTGGTATTAGAATCAGTACTCTCTCTTACTCTCACAACCCGTATTATATAACAGTATTTACACTATAACAGCCCGTATTATATAACAGTATTTACACTATAACAGCCCGTATTATATAACAGTTTTTACACTATAACAGCCCCTATTGTATAACAGTATTTACACTATAACAACCCCTATTGTATAACAGTATTTACACTCTCAGAACCCTTATTGTATAACAGTATTTACACTATAACAACCCGTATTATATAAGAGTATTTACACTATAACAGCCCCTATTGTATAACAGTATTTACACTATAACAACCCCTATTGGATAGCAGTGTTTACACTATAACAACCCCTATTGTATAACAGTTTTTACACTATAGCAACCCCTATTGGATAACAGTATTTACACTATAACAACCCCTACTGTATAACAGTATTTACACTCTCACAATCCCTATTGTAAAACAGTATTTACACTAACAACCCGTATTATATAACAGTATTTACACTATAACAACCCCTATTGTATAACAGTATTTACACTATAACAACCCCTATTGTATAACAGTATTTACACTCTAACAACCCCTATTGTATAACAGTATATATACTCTCACAACCAGTATTATATAACAGTATTTACACTATAACAACCCGTATTATATATCAGTATTTACACTATAACAACCCCTATTATATAACAGTATTTACACTTTAACAAACCCTATTGTATAACAGTATTTACACTCTAACAACCTCTATAGTATAACTGTTTAATGCTTCAACTCTGAGGCCACGAAATTCCAATGTGAGACTTTTTATGTAGTGTGCTTGTAGATATTTAATATTGTAAAAATTGCTTATCTAAAGCGTTTGTACTTTCTTGTTGAAGCTATCCTTTACCAGTGGCAGAGAGGGAGAACTTTTCTTCAACCGTCTCTCAACAGTTATTTCTTTATTTCTTCCAATGGGAATTTGTATTTTTCGGAAGTTCAGCAGTCCGACCAAGGGAGGTATCATTGTGTGGTGACTTTAGCAGCCTTACCTGGGGATGAACTTGCTACATCACAGCCACCAACTAAAACCAGTATGGCTATTGAACTAAACGTCAGGGGTAACAGTAAGTATTCCTGGTTCGTCTCGATATAATATCTAAGTGCTTCCGGATTCAACATGGTCGAATGAGACAGTATTTTACATAACGATATTAATCTGGATTTACCTTTGTAAACCTCATAAGTATGATGATACATGTATGTAGATCTATCTATAAATATGCATTAGGCCACATCAAATTAATTATTAGTTATTAGTGTAAATACTGTTAGTAGACCGCACCTAAAATTGCCAATTTCAAATTTTAATATTGGAAATAATCCCGCAAGAAATTTCCAATCGAACGCCAAGAGCTATTTTTCCTTATAGATTTGACACTAAGCTTCCTTAATATGCTTTAAAAAAGATGTTACTGGTCTTCATAAACGACCTGATAGATTCCCGAGTCAGAATTGTACACCAAATTGATGATGATTTGCGTTTAAAGGCTTCAAATGGAGTTGCTGTTTTTGCTTAAGACCGATATTTTCAAAATGAGGCAGATCTTATAAATATTTCATAACTTCCGTAACTCTCTAGGTCCTTATTTTGTCAAACTTTTGTAATTTCAACTTCATTTTGAAAATTAGTTTAATTCATTTTTTGCGCCCGGTCGCCCCTTAAAATTATCAAATATGTCTGAAGAACTAATAATTAATTTGATGTGGCCTTATCATTTCTTTAGATAAGTTTGCTCACATATTCCTCTCCTCTCTGTATTAAACTTTCATCTTTTTTTCTGAATTAGTGTCCTTTCTTGGTGGAATTTTCTGACTAATGAATTGTATCTAAAGTATCTATCTTTACTCTTTGGCGTTAAAATGAATCATCAGAGTTATTGTCCTTGTCCTTCCAGCTGCTTCGGACTACCCGCCAATTATCCACAATGATTTTCCCGCAGTATTCCCGAAAAATCCCATACGAGGACAAACCATTAAAATAGAATGTCTGGCATATGGACGGTAAAGAAAACTTCTAATTCTAATAATATTCGTTAGACTAAGACGTAACACAGGGAAAAAAACTTATGCCATGATATGCTATAAAGAATTACAAATATTTCATTTGCATTATGTATCTTCTGCAATGGTCTCTTTATTCAGAATTACAAAAAAAAAATATATTGCATAGTAAAGGTTTTTCAATTATTTAATAGTTTATTAATGTCTAGGTACTGTAATATGTCCAGATCTAGAAGAGATTCTTGATTTGTAGATTAAACTGATTAAAGCTGAAAAGTTCAAGTATTCACTTCCAAATGCTCTCTTTTATTTAGGATACCTTTAGAGTATTCCTGGAGTAGGGAAGGCAAGGGACTGCCTTTAGGTTATACTCTAGAGGATTTTAATAGAGTACTTGTAATTCCGACCGTGCAATACGAAGATGAAGGAACATATAACTGCATAGTGCGAGGCAAAACGGAAGTAGCGAAGAAGTCATATACTTTGATCATTGGAGGTAGGAAAACATTACTTTATATATTTCTATATCACTGTAATGAAATGACACTTACACTTTTTATAAATATGGACTTAAGTATTTGTTTGACTGAGTCGGTCAGGTCCGATCTTTATGAGAAGCTTACTATCATATAACCCACGTTAGAAACTCTGACATACACTGTTACATATAACCCACGTTAGAAACTCTGACATACACTGTTACATATAACCCACGATAGAAACTCTGACATACACTGTTACATATAACCCACGTTAGAAACTCTGACATACACTGTTACATATAACCCACGTTAGAAACTCTGACATACACTGTTACATATAACCCACGCTAGAAACTCTGACATACACTGTTACATATAAGCCACGTTAGAAACTCTGACATACACTGTTACATATAACCCTCGTTAAAAACTCTGATATACACTGTTACATATAACGACGGTGAAAGATCACTCATTGGTTCAGGTGGGTCCAGTGTATAGGTAGAAATCAATGTACATGGCATGCATGAGGCACGTCTCAAAACAGTAGAAATCAATGTACATGGCATGCATCAGGCACGTCTCAAAACTGTAGAAATCAATGTACATGGCATGCATCAGGCACGTCTGAAAACTGTAGAAATCAATGTACATGGCATGCATCAGGCACGTCTCAAAACTGTAGAAATCAATGTACATGGCATGCATCAGGCAAGTCCCATTACTGTAGAAATCAATGTACATGGCATGCATCAGGCACGTCCCATTACTGTAGAAATCAATGCACATGGCATGCATCAGGCACGTCTGATTACTGTAGAAATCAATGTACATGGCATGCATCAGGCAAGTCTCATTACTGTAGAAATCAATGTACATGGCATGCATTAGTCACTTCTCATTACTGTAGCAATCAATGTACATGGCATGCATTAGTCACTTTTCATAACTGTAGAAATCAATGTACATGGCATGCATCAGGCACGTCCCATTACTGTAGATATCAATGTACATGGCATGCATCAGGCACGTTTCATTACTGTAGACATCAATGCAAATGGCATGCATCAGGCACGTCTGATTACTGTAGAAATCAATGTATATGGCATGCATCAGGCAAGTCTCATTACTGTAGAAATCAATGTACATGGCATGCGTTAGTCACTTCTCATTACTGTAGCAATCAATGTACATGGCATGCATCAGGCAAGTCCCATTACTGTAGACATCAATGTACATATCATGCAACAGGCAAGTCCCATTACTGTAGAAATCAATGTACATGGCATGCATCAGGCACGTCTGATTACTGTAGAAATCAATGTACATGGCATGCATCAGGCACGTCTGATTACTGTAGAAATCAATGTACATGGCATGCATCAGGCAAGTCTCATTACTGTAGAAATCAATGTACATGGCATGCATCAGGCAAGTCTCATTACTGTAGAAATCAACGTACATGGCATGCATTAGTCACTTCTCATTACTGTAGAAATCAATGTACATGGCATGCATTAGTCACTTCTCGTTACTGTAGATATCAATGTACATGGCATGCATCAGGCACGTTTCATTACTGTAGACATCAATGCAAATGGCATGCATCAGGCAGGTCTCATTACTGTAGAAATCAATGTACATGGCATGCATCAGGCAAGTCTAATTACTGTAGAAAAAAGAGGAGTTACCGGCTCAGTTATGTGGCAGAAGTCACCATGGAGCTATACAATACATGAATATCAGTAATATACTAGAACATTTAACACATTACAAAAATATTTGAATATTTGATTGTAGTGCAATTACGATACCGACTTAGGACGGTCATTTAATTTGACAAAAGCCAAACAAATGGTGTGGTTAACCGGTTTACGGGCCCACCTTCCCACTCACCGTAACAGCAGAACAATCAAAAGACGTACATTTAAAAATTTATAAATAATCCTCCATGTAAAGAACAAGGGTCAACAGGTATCGCATATTGAGAGGTCATAAAAATATAAACACGTAAGGTATTGTAAAACACATAATGGTATAAAAATATATGCGACATCAACATGATAAACCGTGCTCTGCCAGTATGAAAGCGAGCTAAGACCCTAGATCTGTAGGAGTCCCGACTAACAGTCAGAGGGGACGAGGTTCAGGACCATGTCTCCTCTGAAAGAGGTTTGGACAAGGCCCGTCATATAGTCCCCACCGCCCTGTTAGTCAGCGTGCAACGTTCAAGTAAAAGTCTGCATAAGGCTGTAGAGGGGCCAAATACAAGACCTATAGTCTTTTTGATGATCTCAATATCATATTGTCTATTTAGGAGACGTTTGACTATTTTATTACATGATGAAATAACGTTATCGGAGCCTTTTACTTTCCTTAGTTTATATACGAGATCACCGTAAAAATTAGGATGGGAAATTCCATTGGATACATACTGTTGAAAAGAAATATTTCTAAATTTAGATAGAAGTTCTGAATAAGATCTGAAGAATTTGCCGAATGTTTTTCTTAGCTTGTGATATCTGTAACCCTGAGTTAAAAGTTTAGTAGTAATTTGTAAATTTCGTTTATGAAAGTCCAAAACATCGGTGCAGCCTCTGACAAATCGAACTAATTGAGATATATAGATACCATATGATGGGAGTCGAGGGACATCGCCATCCAAGTAAGGGAAATTTACAATAGGAAATCCAAAATCCTCACGTTTATCATAAATATTAGTATATATTAGGTTGTTGATAATTTTGATGTTTAAATCTAAGAAAGGTGTAGATTTATCTCAAGTATTAGCTTTATTCAATGTGAGCTGTGGTGGATATATTTCTGATATAAATCAATGTACATGGCATGCATCAGGCACGTCTTATTACTGAAGAACTCAATGTACATGCTGTGTATGCATCAGGCACGTTTCATTACTGTAGAAAGCAATGTACATGTGCTTGGCATGCATCAGGCACGTCCCATTACTGTAGAAACCAATGTACATGGCATGCAACTGGCACGTCTCATTACTGTAGAAAACAATTTACATGGCATGCATCAGGCACGTCTCATTACTGTAGAAAGCAATTTACATGGCATGCATCAGGCACGTCTCATTACTGCAGAGGTGAAATATTTTTGCTTTACATTTAATATGGATCAGAAAAATTAAAATCCAACATCAAGTGTGGCATATACTTTGGTAAAACGTTTCTCTTTATGTATTTTATTTTTCATATTCTGTTACAAACGGTCAAAGTTGTATAATAAAATTGTGAAAGACTTAGGTTTAATCAGAAACTAATTTTGCGAAACTAAAACTTTCAAATTAATCTTTTGGTTCACGGTTATTTTACCATAATTTTATATCATGTAATTCTGTCACATGCATATGTTGTTTTATGTTTTAGCTAAGCCTTACTTCGTGTACCCACTGAAAGATTTAGTGGCAGACGAAGGCTCAGAAGTAACATGGCGCTGTGAATCTTTAGCCCGACCTAGAGCTAAGTACACCTGGTACAAAAATGCAGTACCGATCACAGCAGTGCCCGGAGAGATTGAAATACATACCAATGTGTTGACCATCAAGAATCTGGACCTCAGTCAACACAATGGCATGTACCAGTGTGGCGCAAGCAATCTGCACGGTACAACCATCAGCAGTGCTCAGCTTAAAGTCATATGTGAGTTTCTACTGGTTATTGTCATTTTGGGTTTGTTTTACTCTATGTCCCTGTCATTTTACAATGTGTTCAGAAGTTGTGTGTTTATAACACTATACAGTGTGCTTTAATCTCATGTCCACAATATTAAAAAGTTTCTATTTCGTTTGTATATATGGCTGGTGTTGCTAACCATAATGACGGTAACTACTCCATGGCAAAAAGTCTTCTGATTTCTGGATCTCCATTAAAATTAACTGTGACGTAATCAGTGACTTGACTTTATCTCTTATTTTTGCGTCTCTGTGACTGTCGACTTTGGTGATTTGACTTTATCTTTATTTTTGCGTCTCTGTGACTGTCGACTTTGGTGATTTGACTTTATCTCTTATTTTTGCGTCTCTGTGACTGTCGACTTTGGTGATTTGACTTTATCTCTTATTATTGCGTCTCTGTGACTGTCGACTTTGTGATTGTTGCAGTGATACGGAATATCATAGATTTGACTTTATCACTGAGTTTTTGGTCTCAATGAACGTCGAAAGAGGTGTTGTGAGTAGTGCATGATATATAAAATCCGTGGATTGACTTTATAACTACTTACACGTCTGACTGCATTAACACTCATAATAATATATGGGTAATCCCCCATAAGAACTTATTACAAGGTACATACTTCGTTAGAAGATATTCTATCAATTTATACTTAAATTCATAAATAAGGTGAGTAAGGTCTCTTATTAATGACGAATTCTGATACAAATGTCTATATACATTATAGCTATCAAGCCCACATTTGCCAAATTCCCCATTCCGTCAACAATTCTAGCAGCATTGAACGGAAACCTTACTATACCATGCGCACCGGAAGCTGCCCCGATTCCAGACATTCAATGGCTCAAAAATGGTGCAGCCATGTCGCTACAAATCACCGATGGAAGTCAAAGTGGCCCCCAGAAACTGGTTAATGGATATTTGAAGATTGTAAACATAAATCTAGGTGACAGGGGTGTATACACTTGTCAGGCAACCAATAAAAATGGGAAAGCACGATCGTCCGGGAACGTCACTGTTGTCAGTAAGAATACATATTTATATTAAACTTTCATCAAATTTTAACTTGAAAAGTTGTTGCATGACTTTTGTATTGCATGCAACCAGGGGACGCTTACTCCTCCCGGACACTTGGTCTAACCTCTATTTTATTGGGGTTCGCATTTGTCTGAATATGAGTATATATACGATATTGTCCTTTCGTTATATGCACTATGAGATATGGGTTACCCTTCAGTACATTTTCGTTTTTTACTCTGCATTGTTATCTCAGATTTTGCACGAGCATATTCCTGGCATTTGGCTGATACCTTTATCTAATATGCCCACATGGACGTCGCGTCCTTCGCTGTAACTGTGCTTTGATTTCACCTGACTCTTTTGAGCCAGAATTTCAACATCCATTATACATAACCCTTAGAGATATTCATTTCCCACCTCTACAGATAACTGCAGTCTTCACAAAACATGCTTGTGAACGTAAAGATACTCTCCACAGGAGAGCTGGTTAGGACGCCGGTGTGCTCATTTCCTTAAGCTAATTTATTTCCGCGTGTGCTCAGTACAGATTTACGGTCAGGTGTCCATTGACATCTTACACAACTTCAATACGATGGATCTGATTAAATCATCAAACTATAGCTAATCATACGTGAAACAATAGTACATAAAGGAAGCTACAGTACATAAAGTTTGGTTTATAGCATTCTAATAATCGAATAAAAAAAAAAAACGAAATTGGAAGAAACTGTATCGTAACTGCCTAAGCTGCAAATTTAAGTAACATGTACTAAGATAGATAACTCTTTCTTCACTATGAAATGTGCTTTTAGTAATTAATAGTTCTTTTTTCCTTATATTTTATTTTGAATTGCTTTTATAAAGAATTATAGCACCATATCCACTAGGCCACACCGGCTTGATTATATATATATATATATATATATATATATATATATATATATATATATATATATATATATATATATATATATATATATATATATATATATATATATATATATATATATACATGTATATATATATATATATATATATATATATATACATGCTCGGATACAGAGGGGGGGGGGGGTAGGGGTTAGGGACCCCCCTGGAATCCGAAAATTTTACCAAAAAAAGGTAATATTTGGGCATTTTTGGGGTTGGACCCCCCTCGTCTAAGAGAAAAATTTACCTTTTTTGGTTGGACCCCCTCTGACAAAAATTTCTGGATCCGCGCATGAGATAGTTAAAATCGAGGTCCCGTGTCACGGTAGGCGTGGCACGTAAAAGATCCCTCACTGCTTCGGGTTGGTCCGTTGCAAATGTCTAAATTTGTATGCAATGCATCAGGCAATTGCCGTCACCATATAAGTGAAATAATTATGGAGTGATGTAAAACAATAATCAGTCAGTCAATATATATAATTTATCTATTTTGTGTCTGTTCTGACACTTTACGATAAGCTATAACTATTGAAACATTAGGGATATGGCATTTTTTAAATTCCTTGTGAAGAGGTCTTTCCATCAGTGATTAACCTAGATACATTTACTTTGTTCTATATCTCTGTATGCCTGACACACTTTGTTCTATATCTCTGTATGCCTGACACACTTTGTTCTATATCTCTGTATGCCTGACACACTTTGTTCTATATCTCTGTATGCCTGACACACTTTGTTCTATATCTCTGTATGCCTGACACACTGTGTTCTATATCTCTGTATGCCTGACACACTTTGTTCTATATCTCTGTATGCCTGACACACTGTGTTCTATATCTCTGTATGCCTGACACACTTTGTTCTATATCTCTGTATGCCTGACACACGCGTTTTCATTTCATGTATTTCTATAATCTATTATGAGTATTGTAATTATAATATAGCAGTTGCTTATTGATTTATTTGGAGAAAAACATAATATGCGCCACAGCAATAGATATCTGTGCACAAGCATCGTACTATTTTTTAGTACTTCATGCAGAAGGCTTTGTGTTCGTTCCCCCTCCCCTTAAAATTACAGCAATATAAGACGGAGGGATAGAAATTCTTTTCCCTCGTATTATACTATATTTTAGGGAAGGAAGGTTACGAGCCTCATGTACTTCATGTGTGACTTTTGCCATACATGTATATCCTGAATTTCGTTTAGGTGGAGTGAGGATATCTATTCCACCCCAAGACACGTTTACTGTGAAGAATCAAACTGCGTTCATGATATGCCAGGCCACATACGATTACAAGATGTACGACTTGATATACCTCTGGAAGTTCAATGGAAGATACATCGACTTTAAGAAAGACTTGACTTACACTCGGGTAAGATGTGTTGGAGTGTCCAGCATTGGTTGTCAAGCATTAATATAAAATAAGATATGAGATATAAGATAAAGTTTAAATAGTTTTTCAATATAGATGGATTTTATGTGGTCATCATCAGTTTTCCGACATATGAGTAGTCGGTAAGATATTTATTTACACCTTAAAATGACCGGAAGTTACGACTATAAATTTGAGGACAAAAAGGGAAAGTTTTACAATTCTGGTAACCGTCCTTTTGTTCCAGTCATACCAAAACTCTGTAATACTGAACATCTATCTGTATGCTGTAGTTATTATAATTATTATTTTTTGAGCATACTAATTGTTGTATTGTACTTTTGTTATGTTTTGTCAGAAATATATTAGTGTTACACTATTTACGGCAAATCTACTTATTCATGCAGTGTTAAACATACTGGGATATAAAGTCTTATCAGTGATTACAAAGCATAAAAATGGTATGTACTATAATTGCCAATACTTAACACGTGGTCCTCCTGTTTTCTGACATGTTACATGTAACACGCATTTGTATTGGTTTAGAAATTAGTGGTATATCTCATCCACGGTATTTTTCTTTTTTTTTGACGACATAATTTCCCGCGTGTTCTTAACTTTGACGTCATTATTAACACCATCGCGGCAGAAATTTAGAGATGTTTGAAAAATAGTGCGTATATAACGTACAAATTTCTGACAATATAAAAATTGTTTGAAAGTAATTAAATGATAAGGAATGAATCTAATTTGTTTTTTATGGAGGTATACCATATGCATCATGCGCAACGCACATTAATGCAGTTTTCCGTCCTTTATGCTGTTTACCTCCATTCATCTAATAACAAAAGTAGTTTCATTCCGTAAATCATTGTCATGGTATCATGGTGGGTGTAACGCCTCACCCATTATTAATTATGATACTTGCATCTACCTTTGGTTCCTCTTGGACCTTTCTCAGTGTCATACTTCATCATGTGTTGCATATGTTGTTGAATTCAAAGAAGTTTTATTTGACTTCACAGGGCTTACAGAACACAGTTAATGGTTTATATATAAATTACCCAGATTTCAGACATCAAGGTACATACGAATGTATCGCCAAAACAACCGTCACGCAATCTGTAGCCACCGCTACTTTAACCGTCTCAGGTAAGACAGGGAAAATTTCTTTTACAATGTTGACATCTCAGTAAGGGATTCCAGAAAAAGGCAACATTAAGAAAATTATTGTACAATACTACAAGTAGTGTGTGGGTGGGTATGTTTCATACCACTTTACCTACTTTGGTTACCTACTTTGATTTCTCCATATATAAATACATATGAAATTTACACGATTTGACTCTTTCTACTGGGTATATGTGACGGGTGTTGCTAGCAAGCAGGAGATGCTCACTCTCCCCGGACACCTGATCTCACTCCATCACATATGCTCTTCAAGTAGACACATTTTGTTATTTTCCACTTGTTTTTCATTTTCACTGATTTTGTATGTCCTCTGGTTTCATGATTTTTTAGACTTATGGTTTGGATTTATCCATCATCTTTACCTTCCATTTCAATTACCTGGGTAGTTTATTTTGTATTCCTTATATTGAATCAGCCACCTGATTTGCAATGTACTTATAGTGTGGTGAACTCCGACTGGGGGAAAAAATGGCGGGTTTCACAGTTCAGCAGGGGAATCTTACTCCTACTTCTGTAATTTAGTGTAGTTGTGATTCTTATTTTCTGTTTGATATTTTATCATTCTATATCTATTACTTTCGTCCTAAGTTGGTATCGTAACCACAGCACAATCGAATATCTTTGTCATGTCGTTCCGTGTATATTCTACTATTATCATTTGTGTGTGTGTGTGTGTGTGTGTGTGTGTGTGTGTGTGTGTGTGTGTGTGTGTGTGTGTGTGTGCAGGTCCTGTGTGATTTGTGTCATACAGCTTTGTCAGATGTCTTCTGTTTTTTGTTTTTGAGCCGATAAATTTAGATACAGAAAATTTTGAGTTTTTCGAGTTTTGATATTAGCTTTTTCTTTCATAAGGTCCACCCGGAGAACCGGCCAAAATTTATGCCATTAAAGGTTCTGTTACCTCACGAACTATACGCTTGAAGTGGACCATCCCGCCTGACCATGGATCAGTGATAAAATACTACGTCATTCAAGCTTCAACACGCCTTAATATGACATGGGTCACCATAGCAAGTGGTAAGCATACTAAATGAAAGCTTTAAGATAGAAAATGTTTCCTGCAGAGATCTTGACTCATATCTACTTAATACTACATAAAGTCTATGATACAGATTAAAGATTTGTTTTGTAAAGTATTCATATGTTACGTTTATCTCCCCGTGATGATATACTATGTACTCGATGTAGCTCAATGGATGAAGTGTCGGAGAGGTGGCGGGTTTCGCTTCACAGTGGACACACGTTCTTTCAAATGAGGCAATGAAAACCGAGGTCCCATGTCACGTCAGGCGTGGCACATAAAAGATCTGCAACTGCTTAGCGTGAATCCGTTGAAAAAGTATAAATTGTCCTGCAGTTCATCAGGCAGATACCGTGATCATATATGTGAAAAAATGGTGTGAGGTGAAGTGACCTGAAATAATAAATCAATCAGTCTATCAATCCGTCATGTTCCAATATGTGTGAAGTATTTTGGCATTATGGCATTATACCTAAGCCAGGATTGATGACCACTGTTATACAGAAGTCAACCTTACAGAGATACAATTTTAATCGGTCTGATTTCCCGATGCATAATTAGGTGTGGACAATACTCAGATGTCTCTTATCAGTACATAAATAAGCTCAATGATGCCCAAAGTTCTGTTTGTCCTACACAGTGAATGATACCTCAGCAATAATGCCGCCAGATCCTCAGCAGAGCGACCGCCGTGAGTACTTGTTGTCAGGTTTGATACCCTATAATGATTACAGATTCCGGATATATGCAGTGAACGGGTTCAACCTCCCAGGTGATATCAGCCTACCCTCAAGTAAGTATGTCATTTTATCAAGAGTAGTTGTAGAGGGCCGCAAATAAGTACTAACTATATTTGGTTTTAACAGCAACAATTATTAAACTTAGTTGTCAGAAAAATATACTTGGTTACTAAATTTCACCTATTGGAATCGGAGCTAACATTTCTAAGTTCGCAGATGAACTATAAAACGGGTCGAGACGTTGCAATAACGTATAAACTTGCTTCAGTGAAGTGTAAAATTAGTACTGGATAAGTGCTTATTTTAAGTCATTATGTGGCAATCTATGACTATACATATGTATACATATACTAACACTTTACTAGTCACTTTATATGTATCTACCAATAATACAATAAAGTCGGTGAGGTAGCAGGAAATACCCATTGTATTGTTAAGTCTTAATGCATTACAATCTTATAGTTTCGAAGTTTAATTTCGTTGTCCTCGAATATACATGCACAGTATCCAAATACTGTATAACAGCAATTTATGGTGTGATATGTATTTTGATTTGAACAATTGCCAATGAAACTTGATAATTTCGTCACTTTTAACATGCTTCACTTACCTTTGTCATTACTCGAGGTTGTGGCTAGCAAAACATGAGATCGTAATCGAGACAGTGGCTTTACCTTTTATTTCCCGGGGTCCATGAATCCCTACTGTTGTGTATTGTTCTAAAGGCCACTGACACATAAATCAGTTATCTTTGTATTTTGCAATAAACGTTCCTTTAATTAAATTTCGTAAGAAATATTTGTTTTTTCAGCACCATTGATAATGGTATGACTAGTTAAATAAAGTCCACAATGCATTAATGTACATCATTACTACATGCAGTCTTCATCTATAGTGAAAACAAATATCAAAACATATATACCTGTATTAATGTAGTACACCATAGTGTCTTATCGTTGCTACTATTCATCAATGTGTATTAAGGGAATTAAGATAATCTATGTTGTCAAACAGAGTACTACAGAACTCCCGGGGATAGACCAATTATAGCACCGCGAAATGTTGGCGGAGGTGGCGGGTCGGTAGGGGTCATCACAATCTCTTGGATGGTAATTATCCTTTTATGTTCTTGTTGTGATTTAGAAGATATGTTTGTAATCTTGTTTTGTTGAGGTTTTGTTGTAAATAGATTTTCAAACATATGATATCTCATGGTTAGCACATTGGATTTTTGTCTCATCTTGGAAGTTAATATAACTTCTAAAACCATGTATTTTTTTATTTGGTCAACATGGTAAGGAATGGGAATTTTTCAAATTAACATTATTCTTTGTGTACTGTCTTGTTACTACACTATAAAATAGCATTTGATGATGCAAATGAGAGATATGCTGTACTCAGAAAGATTTATGAGTATTTTCACATATCATGCGACTCCTTACGCATTGTGTTAATAATAAGTTTGAGTATTTCTACCTTCAGCTCGTGGAACCACAGTATAGATGCGCTTCAAGTATAGGATATAACATATATTGGAGAAAGAAAGGTTCTGACAATTTCTTTTTCAAGGTAGTTTTGAATTTCATATATTTTCAAAGAAACCACCAGAAGACACGTTCCTTTTACAAATCCTTCAAGACTCTTCTTATAATACATTTTGAGTTGTTTAGGGCTAAATCTCTTCATGAGCACTGAGGAATGATGCGGGTTTCAAAAAATCGAGATTCTGATTTAAGTCAAGTCAACCAGAGGTACCGCTGTTGAACTGACATGTACAGATAATCAAGGCAGGAAATAAAGTTCTGTGAAACATATTTCATCATTATTATTTCAGTAAATGGTAGATCTATACACATTTCATACATTATCAATACAGTTATAAATGTAAACATTCCTTGCTTCTCGTCAATGTCCCCTAATGGTTTTTATTGCAGAGAAAAATACCCGAGAACGATTATTTCTTACAAAAGCAGCGAACTATTGGTGGAACGTTAGGAGTTTATACCGAGTCTAAGACTATTGGAGTCGATAATTACTACCTACCGTATGAAGTTAAAATAGGATCCTATAACATCTACGGAGATGGGCCGAACAGCACTGTGTCCATTGTGTACTCCTCAGAAGGAAGTAAGTAGCGAAGTCCTCGGATACATGTAGAGAGGTATATGATATACATTATGAAGTGTTGTTTAGAGTATGTGGCCACTATTCTGGAACACGCATACTCTAAATTGATCGATACTAGGTCAGATTCTTGGTCATATTTGCTGAAGTTTCAATCACTATTATCCACTGGCCGTCATCAGTCAGAGTTAAAAATCGTGGTGTAAAAATACTCAGCGACCATTAAAACATATATTATTAGATTACATTTTGAAAAACTTTTGAAATGGCGATTTGCCTTAATGAACCGGTACTATTGATACCCCTTCGCTGTACCAATGAATTGGGACACGAAAGAGGAGATGTCATCATTTGCCAATGGTATGAATCATTATTTTATTTAACACTTAGTTTCAGTTGCATACATTTTATGTCATGGTTGCACTCGCATAGGCTATATTTCTTTGTTCAATGAAACTAATGTACAAGTATTTCTGATGACGGTTTTATATAAGAAAATCATGTGTGCAGTATAACAGTAGATTTTTGCCACTTACTACATTGATTACATAAATTTGTCATATTATCTTTTAAACAGATTGAAGCTTATGTGTTCCGTTTTTATGTAGATTTGTCATAATTGTAATTTTGTCTTACGTATTTATCATTGTCTTTCCAGTTCCATTAGCAAGGCCGACAAATGTCAATGGTTGGGAAATTAATGCTACAGCTCTGTATGTATACTGGGACCCTCTGAATAACACTCGTGAAGCGGTGAAGGGAGTCATAGGAGGTTACGAGGTGATTCAATGTTAAACATTTACAAATGTCAAAATGAGTGTAACATCCATCAGTCGACGTGCTGGTGCAGTCAATATCTGTTCTCACGTTTGTGTGTGTTCTTTCGTATATTTTTATATTTTGCATTGTGCTATTATATAATATGCTGTATAAGATCATTGCAGTCAGCCCAGATTTTATGCTTGTAAAATCTATTTAAATTTCATTCAATGTGAATGGACCTTGCATTGGTCATTGTTGTTTATCCCGTTCGAAATATATAAGAGATCTGCATGTATTACTCTTTAGAGCTTGTGATGAACAGAAATACAGGTATTAAAAAAATACTTATAAGCTTATCATTATAGCTTATTACTTAATGTTGTTTTCCATTTCATGTAGATTAATGTCGAGGACTTCAATGATCCATATCGTAAATCGGTGACATCCTATCACTGGGGTCAGATGAATGGGAACATAGCTATTGGCCTTGAACCAAACAGTGATTATTGGGTAACCGTCCAGGTGTTTAACACAGCAGGACAGAGTAATCCAAGTGAAAGGCAGAGACTCAGCACCTGTCTTAACCGTAAGTTCTTACAATACTAGGTTCATATCTGCAATAAGCATTCTCCTACTACTTAATGTTCATACATAATCAACCTGTGTAATGAAATCATATGATTAAGCGACCACATTTCCGCAGGTGGTCGCTTAAGATGTGACAGTTTATCTCTTTGAATGATGAAATGCAGTTGTAATAACGATTAATTAATGAAACCTATGCATAGTCAGTCGTATTTATTTTTCTATACTATATGTCTATAAAGTTACGCCTCTGATGTTATATTATTTATAATTTTTAAATGTCTGTCTTTGATTTTGCTGCTTTTGCGTTGAGTGGGAAGGTGTGCGCCCGTACACTTGTTAACCACAGCACTTGAGTGACGTTATTTATTGTAATTGGCCGTCCTTAGTCGGTATCGTATCTGCAGTTCAATCGGATATTTTTGTAATGTTGTTTTCTATATTTATTTGAATATTATCATGTTTCTTTTCATGTATTTGATGATTTGTGTCCTGCAGTCAGGTCAGTTGCCATCTGTTTTCTATGTTTATTTGAATATTATCATGTTTCTGTCCATGTGTTTGATGATTTGTGTCATACAGTCGGGCCAGATGCCATTTGTTTTCTATGCTAATATTTTCTGTATGTTGTATTTTACAGCTCCTCTTCTATATCCGGAATTCGTTATTGTACGTTCACACGGTCCTAATAGTGTATACGTGCAATGGAGAGCAGTCACCACTGGAATAAATGAGGAATCTCTGAGGGGATACAAGGTAAAGAGAGAAAACTCTGTCGTTATTGATAACATAAAGATAAAGAAAGACAACTCGAAAAAAAAATGCTGAACGTTGACACAAGAAATAGTGAAATATATTGCGGAATGTTTGACTGCCTGAGTGTATGTATGCACAGGGATGGCACATATAGATAAAGAACATTCTAAGTGAAGAAATATTAAAATTTGTCAGATCTAAAACCTTCGGTCATTATACATCATTCACCACCTATTTTTTCCTTATTTCAATGATATTTTTCACCTCAGGAGTATTTATGAGCACAATACCAGAATTGTTATGGTGCATTTATTACGAAACCTCAATTTTCATTGTGACCCAATGATGTTAAGCATGTTTGAGAACCATCTGTGCTAAGGTACATATACCAAGTACATCTTGTTTGAGAAATTTGATTCTTCCTCTCAGAAAGTCTCGGCTTTGTTAATGTACGTTTGGAACTCATCCTCCCTTTCAGTAATTTGTATTTTATTTCACTTCAGTAACATATGATACACTCCCTTTTGGAAAATATCTAGAGTCCTTCAGAAGAATATCTTCAGAGAATTTGTGTTTTCAGGGATCTTTTTTTTTTGGTTTGTTTGGTAGATTAGAAATTCTAGAATGTGGTTCACCCTAATTACATGCCTCCTGTCTTTGCTCGGTGTGATTTCTACCTTACCTTCTACCTTTTCTACCTCAGACCTCGTGTCTGTTGTCTTTGTCTCGTATTGTGTCCACCATTTAGTTCAGTCAGATTCATACTTCTAGTCTTCATTTCTGATTTGGGTGGCTTGATGTTAATTCTACTGTTTGGATCAGTCCTCATGCCACCTAATAATGTGTGGTGTTATTTCTACCATACGGTCCACCTCGAACTTCCTGTCGTTGCTTGGTATGATTTTAACTAATTGGCAAACCCTTACTTTCTGTCCACATCAGCTTATTAGCGCAAAATAATGCAATAAATAATTCAGGTCAATTAACATTTATTGGTAGTGTGTTTTCCGTTTTCCTATTTTCATGACATCTAAACATGAGCGGCCTGTTAGGTTTTTTCATGTTAATGGCGGATTATGTGTTAGTTTCGAATGTGTGTTCTTTGATTGTACTATGAATGCTTTTGTGGTGAGAGGTTCTACAACTGTATCACAATCGAATATTTTGTGATATCTTTTGTCTGCTTATTATTATTATTATCAAGCAATACAGCTTATAGATCAAATATATAGATGTATATGTATATATATAAGGTCAGATATACATTAAATGCTTTCAATATGTGTACATGATACAATAGTATAACTACCTGTAGGGATAACAGTATATATGGATATATACATATATGTATATACAGTCAACATACATCTTAATAAATAACATCAATACATGAACATGAATAAATATCTAAATATATAATATGTAATAAGCAACATGGTATTGTTATATTTTGATTATAAGTTTATACAGATTTTCTGATGTTTAATGCATATTTGACATATTTACCCAAATTGCACAGATCTTTGGTGTTATGTGTACTTAATAATTGTACTAGTTTAAAGGTAGAGGATCGACGAGAATAATAGGGCTTTATAATTTATTAATGTAAAGATGATGGATAAATCCAAACCACAAGTCAAAAAATCATGAAACCAGAGGACATACAAAATCAGTGAAAATGAAAAACAAATGGAAAATAACAAAATATGTCTACTATAAGAGCATATGTGAACCCCTGTGATGGAGTGAGATCAGGTGCCCGGGGAGAGTGAGCATCTCCTGCTTGCTAGCAACACCCGTGACATATATCCAGCAGAAAGAGTCAAATCGTGTGAATTCCATATGTATTTATATATGGAGAAGTCGAAGTAGGTAACCTTCTAGTGTAGAAGGTGTCAAATCTGTGTAAAATGATCGGAATCGGTCTCAGTCCAGAATATCATTTAAAAGTCTGGGTAACGAGACATCATATGGAGTAATAAGAGTCTCGTAACGACCATAGAACTTCCTCAGTGACGTTGCTAGTCTAGCACATATATAACCCTGGTTGAGCAGCTTAACTGAAAGTCGCCTAGCCCTCAGAACAAAGTCATTGTAATATTAATTTATAATTATTATTTGCAAGGCCTCGTTAAATTTTCTTATACGGCTGAGTAAGATATATTCTTTCGTTTCAATCATTCTTACCGTCTTTTGTGTTACCGTCTTTATTGTTCTGTAACTTGAAAACGTGAAAGTGCTTATTACACAAAATAGATATACAAAAGGCTTACTTGCCAATTTAATTTTGTTCTTTTTGCCTACAGCTAAGATGGTGGTTAGTTGGTGACGACATACGTCTAGCCAATGACACTGAAGTTGGAAAACAAACGACTGGCATAATTTATGGTATACAGAAAAATAATGTCTACCAGCTACGTGTGCTTGGATATAGTAAGGGAGGCGATGGTAAATTAAGTCCCACAACATATTTTACCCTAGGTATGTGCAATATTCCTTATATTGGTAGTGTTACCTCAGTATTCTGTTATATTGGAGATTATCTATGGTGAGGGTGGCTAGCCAAGCACCTTCTTCTTCTCTGATTTCAAGTGGTACTTAGTACTCGGTGTGGTATATTCCTGTGAGTTCACCATCTCATCTCACCAGTTATGTTGTGTGTCAAATTTAGATTGTGATACATTGCTGTGAGTCCACCATCACATATCACCAGCTATGTTGTATGTCACATTTACATTGTGGTACATTGTTGTGAGTTCACCATCACGTTTCACCAGCTATCTTATATCTCACATTTACATTGTGTGTAAATGACTTTGATGATTAAATGCTTTCAGTGAAAATGCTAGTATCGCAATTATATTCTTTATGTCTCAATTAATTCTGTATGTCCCAGCTGTCAGTATTTTGATTCTGCTTATTACATGTTGTTAGTTATTTCCTGATAACTTTAAGGGTTTATGATCTACATTCGGTCAAACTTTCACATTGAAACACACAAAAGTCAACGCAGAATTAATATAGATATTGTTAGTTTAGCAGAAGATTGAATATAAAAAAGACATAATGAATTGAGTTTATTTTTTAAAAATGTAATGTCAGAAGCTTGTTTTCCAGGTGGTATGGTGCAAATAGACAGAACTATATCCGACATAAAGGCAGCTGCGAACATTCAGTCTTCTTCCAGTTTTATTGTAATATTTTGTCTTAATCTCTACTATGCATATACAATTTCGTGAGAGCCTCAAAGGAGTGGAATGTTCGAATGTTGAAAGGTATTTTTTCTTGAAAGAATGTGAATTTGCTTTTTTTGGAATGGAATGGTGTTCAGAATATCCAACAATCCTGGAAATGAGTGTTTCGGTGTATGAATGTGTGTATGGATATATGTTCGGAAGAATGTACAGAGTTTTGAAAGAAAATATGTTAGATTTTATGAGAGTTTCACATGTCAAATATCATCAAGCATTTCGAATTCATTACGGTTCTAATTTCGGTCCTCATTATATACTATTTGAGTCCTTCTCTTTATATAATATACTGTTGTAATATTGACTGTATTTTTCATGTATAAGGCGAAAAACTCCCTTTGATATATATGATAAATTGTTTGGGATAAAATGAAAAAAGGGAATTGGCAGATTATTTCGAAGTTTATTAAATGTTGATGTACATATATAAGAACAAAACTACAGTGTTTAACATAAAGGTACAACATTTTGCGTTCACTTTGTTTTAGTGCTAACTTTGGTTAAACGCTGGTTGGAATCTAGTGTATTCATTCGGCTCTTTAGATTACGCCATGGCGACTTTTATATAATGAGAATAGAGTTAATAATAATAAGAAGAATGATGATGATAATGATGATGATAATGGTGATGATGATGATGAATAAACAGTCTACATACGTTACCAGAATATTCTCGTTAAAGTGGCGAATATGCTGACTTATGCTTCATATCCCTGTTTACATTACATTTTGATTGGGCCGATGTAATAAGTGAAAAATAAACAAGCAAAAACAAAAAGAAAAACCAAATTGTATTGTATTATTGTATTACTTTACTCATTTCTTCTCCACCTTTGGTGAACTATATAATTGAAAAAAGAGTTGAGGTCATTAAACTTGCCTTTATTAACCCTTTAGCCAAAATGATTTGAGAAATCCAGTATCATTGTCAATTTTTCCGTCAATGTAATGCTTATAGAGCATGCGCATTACCGTTGCTTATTTCACATGTGACCATATTGTTTTTGTCCGTCTCACAAGTTCAACATTCTGTGGTTTTGACGGGAATGTCTTGATCTGAGTCACACCTACATGTATGTACAGATTTAAGTGGCCTCTATGTACCGATTTAAGTCACCTCATGTACAGATTTAAGTCGCCTCTATGTACCGATTTAAGTCACCTCATGTACAGATTTAAGTCACCTCATGTACAGATTTTTAAATGATTCATTGTACCACGAAGCTCAACACATTTGTTTATTTGTATGATTCCTTTTTGTTTTCAGTTTAGTATCAATGATATTCGTTGATCCTAGTGATTTCTTTTTTATATTGATACAAGCCTTTACCTACTTATTTACAATGCAGACTAATTGTGATATATCATATGTACAGACAATGGTATATTTTGAACAAATCTTGTATAATGAATGCCCGCTATGCTAAGGTCGATAACTCATTGTTTCATTGTATACTGCGTGTGACAGAATCTTCAGTATGTAGTACACTGTGCATTGTATGCATTACATTTTAGTATCATCTTGAATTAAATAAATTACAATTTTAGACAAACATGTTTTTATCCATTTAATTCTTGAATATATGTACTAATATTAGTATGCACCTGTACATAATACAGTTTCTACTGTAGGGTCAAGGTCAAGGGTCATTGAACGTGTCGTCATAGAATAGCCTACGTCCGCAGAATCAGTCAAAAGACATATCGATTGGTTGGAATATTTAATCCCATATCAGAATAATTCAACCTACACCATGGTGACACCGGCATGGCGCATCTTTTGATTTATCAAACTAAATTATTTCAGTGAAAGTTTATTTATACTGTACATGCTACAGGACCTCGGTTTCAACTGTTTCATCAAAGAAAGGGGTGGGGTGCAAGAATACTTCTGAGGGAATCAACCTAATACATTCCAGCAGGCGCGGATCTAGAAAGTTTGTTGAGAGGGATCCGCCTCCAATGAATTTTCCGAGAGGGGGGTTCCTTCCTGTCTTTGAGTGTCAAATTACCTATTTCACATCGAAAAATATCGAGGAAACTCAGGGTGGGACCAGCGGTAACATCGAGTCGCGGAAGCTAGTAATGAGTAGGAAATGCGACTTATATGTAACACTGAGTCACGTAAGCTAGTAATGAGTAGGAAATGCGACTTATATGTATACGTGTACTTATTATTCGTCAATAAACGCATTTAAAACGAAAGTGTTTTTGCGATTTTGTATTTTAGCAAACCATTCTTCAGCAAAAAACAAGATATCCAAATGGAGCTCTATCGGTCGCATGAGAACTTTGAGCCCCATATTGATATAAATTTTGGATTCAGTTTTTAACACTTATGTCAGGTTTTAAATTTTGAATTTACTTGGGGGCAGGGTGGTATACACAAACTTTTGTCATGTAAGTTCAAAAGGAGTAGGTACGTTTTCTGCTAAAATCGGCCCTATTCGGAATTAAAATAAAACTGTTTTCACTTCATAAAGGAAGATTTTTAGAACATTTTTTCGAAAACCTTTCGTGAAAGCGTTCAAAAATAACATTTGCATTTTTATGGTCCTCTGAAGTCATGATAGCACGCATTGGTGTTGACGTCATATTTAGTATGCATGCATTGAGGTAATACATGTGTACACAGATATCTACTGGATGATGTTTTACAATTCTGTAATTTTATTTCCCTAAAATTATATCGCATATTTCGCCAGTAAACTTAATACCATGCTCACTTCACCGGCCATGTTCAATCGCTTACGATGTCTGTAGTTACGAATCCGGAATTCGTTTTCAGTAAAATTTAAATATGTCCGCAGCATTCGAACACTATGAAATATACGTGATAATATTCTATAGAATAAAATTTATCAACAATGTAAGTATGATGTTGCTACGCTCACACCAAACTTTGAACATTATTTTATAGCAATTCTTTAAAATGACAAAAATCGTCGTCGTCTGTCCGTCCGTCCGTTATTAACTTTTTCACATTTTCGACTTCTTCTCTGGAACTGCATCGCAGGGTTTTTTTTTTTTTATTTTTGTTTTTGTTTTTGTTTTTGTTTTGTTTTGTTTTGTTTTGTTTTGTTTTTTTTTTTTTGACGTGTTTCTGCACTTAGTAATTTCAATGCAGAAAAGTGTCATGTTTTTCATTTTGTCAATATCTCAATTTTTTAATTTTTTTTTTTATGAATTTTTAAGAACCTCCCCCCCCCCCCCCCCCCCCCCCCCCCCCCCCCCCCCCGGGTAGGCATTTTTCACATTTTCAACTTTTCTACAAAACTGTTGAAAAGATTTTAATAAATCTTGGTAGAAATAATTCACTTATGATCCCCTTCAAATTCTGTAGTTTTCGTCCAGACCCCTTTACAGGTGGCGCCACCATAGTCAAAATAGGTCGCAAAAGAGTATCCTCCTTTGACAATTTTCTTCTTCATACTGGTTGTATACAGAGACGAACAGAATGCAAAGAAATGATCAAGAGGAATGAGTGAAGACTTATTGTCATTTTAGTTCCCTTTCAAAATCAAATTTTAGAATTTTTTGTTCAACATTTGTTTGGACTTGGTGATTTTAATGCAGAAAAGTGTCATATTTCCTAGTTAATTGATAATGATGATTTCTTATGGACTATTGCGATCATAATTATGTTGAGGAATGTTACTTTAAAAGAATTTTGTCAATATCTCAATTTTTGGACTTTCTATGAATTTTATACGACTTCCAAATGAGGGTGTATAGGAACAATTCAATCACATTTTTAACTTCTTCTGTTATACCACAGAAAATATTTTAATGAGACATGGTATACATGAAGTACTATAGGTCCTCTATCAATTTTGTACATTTCATCCAAATTGGTCAACAGATAATGCCACCATGTCTAAAAACTATGTCTCTCAAAATGGGTTTTTAGCTCACCTGAACCGAAGGCTCAAGTGAGCTATTGTGATCAATCGCCGTCCGTCGCCCGTCCGTCGTTAGCTTTTCCACATTTTCGACATCTTCTCCAGAACCGCTGCACAGAATTTCACCAAACTTCATAAAAATTAAGTTCCCAAAGTCCTCTACCAAGTTTGTATTTTTCGTGCCCATCCGTTAATTAAAATGGCTGCCATTGGCTATGATTGGTTGACACATTTTGGACTTCTTCTCCAGAACTGCTGCACCAAATTCCACCAAACCTCATAGGAAGTAAGTAATCAAGGTCCTCTACCAAGCATGTGTTTTTCGTGCCCATCCGTAATCCAAGATGGCCGTCATTGGCTCTGATTGGTTGACACATTTTCGACTTCTTCTCCAGAACCGCTGCACAGAATTTTACCAAACCTCATATGAAGTAAGTACTTGATGTTTTCTACCAAGTTTGTGTTTTTCGTGCCCATCCGTAATCCAAGATGACCGCCATTGGCTCTGATTGGTTGACACATTTTCGACTTCTTCTCCAGAACCGCTGCACAGAATTTCACCAAACCTCATAGGAAGTAAGTACTCAAGGTCCTCTACAAGTTTGTGTTTTTCGTGCCCATTCGTAATCCAAGATGACTGCCTTTGGCTCTGATTGGTTGACACATTTTGGACTTCTTCTCCAGAACCGCTGCACAGAATTTCACCAAACCTCATAGGAAGTAAGTACTCAAGGTCCTCTACAAGTTTGTGTTTTTCGTGCCCATTCGTAATCCAAGATGACTGCCTTTGGCTCTGATTGGTTGACACATTTTGGACTTCTTCTCCAGAACCGCTGCACATAATTTCACCAAATTTTATAGGAAGTAAGTATTGAAAGTCCTCAATTAAGTTTGTGTTTTTCGTGCCCATCTGTAATCCAATATGGTTGCCATTGGCTCTAATTGATTGACGCATTTTCGACTTCTTCTCCAGAACCGCTCCACAGAATTCTACCAAACTTCATAGGAAGTAAGTACTCGAGGTCTTCTACCAAGTTTGTGTTTTTCGTGCCGATCCGTTATCCAAGATGGCCCCCATTGGCTCTGATTGGTTGACACATTTCGGACTTCTTCAAAGCGACTGCACAAAATATCACCAAACCTTATAGAAAGTCTTGTAAAAAAAAAGCAAAATTTTCTACTGAAATGAGCTGTCATTTTGTTGTAAATAAGCAATATTTGCGCAGGTGAGCGATATAGGCCCATTTGGACCTCTTGTTTTATTTCTTTACATATATAAATAAGTTTTTAGATGTTTCTCAACACTCTACATATAAAGTTAGGCCATTTTAAGTTGGATCTGGACAATATTTGAAACAATTGTTGTTCATGACCCAGACTTGAAATCAGTCAACAAAAGGGCACACCTAACAAAATGACTACCTGGTTGCCCTGAATCACATCTTGCAGAGATAAAGCAAATGCTTAATATCAAAATCACCTGAATGGATGTGCAAAAAAGTGTTGTTTTTTATTCTAATATGAAATAATTTTGACGTATTTTCAACATTTGTGTTGACTTGGTCACAGTAATGCAAAAGTAAATTAATTCTTCCTTCCTGCATGACTGATCATCTAGGTACTCAGGTGAACAATATAGACCCATTTGGGCCTCTTGTTTATCGATACATGCATCCGATCTGAAGAAGTTTGCTTGGGGAGGATATCCTCTCTGCGGCCTGGATCCACCCCATCATGAACTTAGACAAAACAACGTTTGTAAAATACCTCAAATACACTATGTTTACAAAGTTTCATCAAAATTCTTCCATAATTTATAAAGAGCTTTTTTAAATCTGAATATACACTTAATGCATTCCTCTTCCATTTTCAGTTAAAAGAAAAGCAAAACTAAACAAACAAACAATACTCAGAAATACTGTTTATACTCTCCGATCCTATTAATAGCATTGATTTCCTTTGGATTAGATTAAGTATACAACATTAATGTATTGTTCAAAGAGAAGAACAAGAAAAAAGGGAAAAGATTTAAATAATAACATTCCTTATAATTAAATCAAAACAGAAAATAGAAAACACAAAATCAAGCAAATAGTTTATGTTTAATTCTCCAACAAATTCAAAACGATGTACATGTGCGAATGAAGACATAAATGGTCATTTGACAAAACTTTTCGTGTCAAAATCAGTTTTTCGACCAATCAGGAATACAAACGTAAACAAAACTATATCATAATGAAAAGTTTGTTTGTAAACTTAAAACATTTTGAAACATTATTGATAGCAATGGTGACGTCCGTGCGGCACACATCTTGTTTACTCGTAAACGAGGTTCGTAGATTGACGCGAAATTCAAGTTACCGCATAAAAAACGTTGACGGTCTCTTATTACATAAATTGTACATTGAAATATCATCTCAAGGAATTAAAAGAGGTAAACACCTAATATCGGACAAACCGCTTTTTTGCTGGAATTTTAATTATGACGATACTTCATGGATTGCGAAGTTACAGTAATATGAGGCAAGTCTGAGCGGCAATACTTTATTTGTCAGATATCAGGGTGAATTGCTCATTTTACCCAGCTCCTTTTTTCATTAATAACAGGGCATTTAGCGATAAATTGAATTCTTATGACGTCATATTCGGTCGCGCAATTCGGACAGTTCATTATGACGCCACAGGCGTAACAATTGATAGTCCGCTTAATGTCAATTCATTCTTGAAAAAAGAAATGGATTGGTGTATTGAAAATTGGGGGGAAAGCTCTTGTACGATGTCTCTTATGCTGATTTACTACATGAAAATATACAACCAACAGGTCCAGTGGATTCCATTCTGTATGAATATAAAAGAAATGGTCTACTTCATAGAATTGCGGTCTTCGCAGGCACAGTTATTCTGGTTGCTGTATATTTAAAGCTTCATTTACAATGACATGCTCCCTGTGAAGAAGTGTTAATCGAATAAGAAATAACATCTGTCTATAATTTTCAAGACCATTTCGCATTAAAATGTAGTTCTTTTTCGTTATGGCAGTATTTATTGGGCATAACTCCCCATCTCTTAATTTCATTCCAACTGACATTTTACCCCGACCAACTAATCAAGTAAACTGCTTCCTATGCGCTTGGACTGGGTGGCAATTAAGTCGCTGCAGCGAAATTCAAACCGAAAGCTAAAGATATGAGAAAGAAATTATTTATCAAGATAGAACTAGACGACAAATCATTTTATAACGAGAAAAACATGCATGCGGATTGCAGAAGTCTCCAGGCAAACGCAAAACATCGACCTAATAGCTGCAAACATTTTATGGAGCGCAATTAGGAAAAACTGCATCGTAACATTGGTCGTTGAATACACATTTAAAAGCAATAGTTTTTCAGCTAAACGAATTTTACGAAACATCTGGACCGCTTATGTCTTTCTGAATGCCGCTTATGTCCTTGTAATGAGAAGGAGGTATATTCGCCGTTTGCCGGAGACCGTTAATGCCTTACACATCAAACGAAATCAAAGGAGAAATTAGAAATAAGTTTTTGAATATCTTTTCTGTTATTTCTTCGTGAATGGATCGTAAACAAGAAAGGCGCTTGTGAAGTGTTTACTGGTAGCACGTCGTAACGTTACGCAGAGGATCTTCATAAAGAAGTTTTCGTTTCGAGAGGGCGTGGTTTTATGGGCTAAATTCAAACCATTTGTGTTTTAATGGTTGTAAATTACAAGTTATTTTGTACCACTTCATTTAGAAACAAAGTGAAATCTAAGGATGCTCTGCGCGTGACGAATCTGAATATGTGTGTACTGTTAGCTTGTACATGGGACAATGCAATTCGTTGGTTTCTTTTCTATTTTCACTTATAAAGCAATTAAAAGCTAATGAAACAATACATATCATCATCATCATCATCATCATCATCATCATCATCATCATCATCATCATCATCATAATCATCATCATCATCATCATCATCATTATTATTATTATTATTATTATTATTATTATTATTATTATTATTATTATTATTAAGCCGGCGTGGCCTAGTGGTATCGCGTCGGACTATTGATCGGGAGGCCGGGTTCGAGTCCCGCTCTGGTCATGCCGGTGTCATGTCTTTCGGATGAGACAGTAAAACCGAGGTCCCATGTCGTGGTATGCATGGCACGTTAAAGATCCCTCACTGCTTCGGGTAGGTCCGTTGCAAAGGTCAAAATTTGTATGCCCCGCATCAGGCAGATGCCGTCACCATATACGTGAAATATTCGTGGTGTGACGTAAAACAAAAATCAATCAATCAATCAATATTATTATTATTATCCCCTTTATACTCATCGTTTTTCATTTATGTGCATATATGTTTGTTTTTAGTTTGAATACCATTGTTTATGATAGTTTTGTGTATTTGTGACAGGTTTTCTCTTTACAATGGCATTGTTTTATCTGATCACAGTTACCCTCAAAATGTTCGAAAACATAAACCGTGAAACATCTTGATATTCCTCCGAAGGGAAGTGACATACAACAAAGAACAATTAACTCAGTATTCACAATATTTCGGTCTCCTGACCTTCTTCCAGTGAATTTTATTGGTAGTTGTGGCTTAAGTTATGTAATATCCATCATATTTCATAACCAATATATGAAAAATTACAATAAACAAAGAGCGGGCTTCGCCGCCATTAACTGTGGTCCTATGTTAAGGGAGGAAATAAAACGTATTCCCGCAAAGATGACGTAAAGAAAAATTGAAGCGTTCTTATGACGTAATAAGGTTGCTAACGTTCAACGTCGTTTCTAACTCATAGTACACAATGACGGATGATAACGGATGGCGAAGCTCATTGCGTCATAGCGTATACACATGTATAATATTTAGCGTGGTTCAGCTAAAATAACACAATAAATATATAGCGTTATTACTTATGTAACTAATGAGATATTTTAAAAGATAATAACTTTAAAATACATATATCCTCGAACCCCCGAACTGCGACACCATAAGCATGTAAAAATGAAGCGTTCTTTGTTTGGTAATTTTTATGGTTATTTTATTAGTCACTAAATCAAATCTTTTTGCATATTCTCACATCCTTTTTAGCAGCAAACGGTGACCACAGTGCTTGGATAAGCGTCTGAATCGATCCGAGGTCAGACATGTGTAATCTGTGTCAAATGAATGTAACTACGTCACATTGGCGCTTTAGGGGCCAAAGCAATTAAATTTCTTGAATTGTGCGTTTGTTTTAAATTATCATTACAATTATTATTATTAAATACGAAATAAATATATATTTCAATAATTATAATCCTTTAAAGGCAACAGGAAATGTAAAAATTATAAATCGATTTTTGCATCTAAAATTGTTCATCTCTTAAACCAAACGAGAATCGTCTCACTCCACTGTACGATACGTCGTTGTACTTCTTCAAAAACGAGAAGTTATTTATAGAATTCTTCGGTAATATTCGTAAATCTCCGTATTTATTCGGCGCGTGACGTCATTTCTGTCATTGTTTAAATGAAAGTAGAGGAAACTATAGACGCTGTGCACGTGTTAACAATAATTAAATAAAATCTTTGAGTGGGGACATGGTCCACTGTGTAGTATTTGGATGTAACAATACCAGTACGAACTCAGACGTTAGTGTCTTCCAATTTCCGAAATTTCGGAAAACATGGAAGGGGGAAAAAGAAACGTCTCGTATATATGGACTGGGTTGTTGAACTTGTTCACGTCATTAGTACAGATGCAAGTAGCACTAGATGGACAAGCTATAGATACCAGAAGGGTCCTCACATATATGTTTAGATCATTTCACACCTGACTGCTTTGCACGAAATCCATTTCTTGCTAAAGCTGCAGGATTCAGCTGAGACTTAAAGTTATAGATGGTACTGTAATGTGACCCCTTTCGTTTTCCCGTCTCATCGGCATCTTGATGAAAAAAAAAAGTTAATGAATGGGCTGAATTATCACGGTCAGCTTTTACAAAAAGACAACTGTTGAAATTAAGTATTATTATTCTATTAAGATATGGTCACAAACACTTAAAATATTTTAAAATTTATTTTTACCATACGTGATGGTATAGTAGGCATTAACACACATACACGTGTATATATATATATATGTATATATAAGCAGAAGAAAGCGACAAACAACACTAAAATAAAGAAAAGATATTTCCTACTAATTGTGCTTTTATATATTATATACATGTATATATAGCACAAACATACAATACAGCTAACACGTCACCCAATAATTCCTCATATTCATTCCTGTCTAAAGCTCTTGTTATGAGTATTATGATATATGTATAAGGACCCTCCAAAATTAATTGATCATGATGTTTGTAACTGCATGAGCACCTACACAACACTATAAATCTATATTTAAAGAGTTCAGGGGCAATTTTCTTATTTCTATACATGTCTTGTCTAAAGTTGTCTAAGGATATGTATTAAAATTCTTATAGCTATCTCCCAGCTCTGGTTATCAAACATAAGACACGATCATATCAAGTGAGATTCTTTATAAACTATATTTATATTTCAACAACAAAAACACTACCTGAGAATTTTTTTTATTGTTTTTTTTTTTTTTATCTTTACATCTTCAGTTTTGTCATTATTGATCTTCCATGCGGTGTGATGTAATAGCACACTGTTATAACAGACACTAGTATATTTTGAGTTAATTCATTAATTGACACTAAGATGAAGATCCTTGCATTTATTCTATGATTTCAGAATGCATACATGTACTTACTGCCCGCGCCACTCACTTTGTTAACCGAAAAATCTGGATTTTCACTTATTTATCTTTAAAATAGTTTTACAAAATTAATATCAATCGACAGATCTTGTTTAGTCGTAACTTTTGGTGTATGTTATATGTTTCTACGAAGAAGCATTCGTATTTAATAGGGAAAAAATCATTTTAGATAGGGCGTTTTCTATGTTAATTTTGACGTGACGTCGCCGATGTTTAACATTGAGTCTATGGGAAGCTTGGCGACGTTACGTCAAAATTTAACATGTAAATCGCCCTATTTAAAATTGATTTTTTCCCTATAAAACATGAACGCTTCTTCATACAAACATATAGCATACACCAAAAATTACGACTAAACAAGATCTATCGAAAGGTTTTGCCTTTTTGAAATTATTCTGAAGATGAATAACTGAAAATCCAGATTTTCCAGTTTCCAGAGTGAGTGGCGCGGACAGTAGTACCTCAAAGCCATTCTTGAGGATTATAAATTTTATGATTGTAATTGTAGTATCATAAATCAATGGTCCTGAATTAGGTAAAAATACCCCTTTGGCAACAAAGTTGAAAAAGTCCAAGAATCTAATAAAAAAATTCAATATTTAATATATTGAGTAATGGACAAAATTGTTATTCAGTTACAATCCTCACCATATCTGTAATTAAACCCAAACTAATGCATTAAAGGAGGTCAAATATTAAAGGAAACATAATAGCTCTTTTCTGCATCTAAACTTGAAATTCTAATGAAAACAAAAGCAAATTTGATTTCAGATATGAACCCAAAACAACATGTCTTCACATATCCCTCTAAATCATGTTCAGTTTGCAGCAACAACATTCTAACTGTGTGGGTATTATCTTTCAATGGCCAAAGGAGCACCTATAGTATGGAAAGAGAACTGTATTTGTAAAATGCCTAATTTTGAAGCGATGGGGCAGAGTTGGTGTATATGTTAAGCACTTGGATTACAGTGCAGAAGGTCTGTTGTTCAATTCACGGGCTGCACCACTTTGTTGTTAATCCTCCCACTTCCATGTCGCAATGTAACTGAAGAAATTGATGAAAGTAATGGTAAGCCCTAATCAACCAATGTTGAAGGAATGTATTGAATCGAGCTCTTCAAACTTTGCATTGATATGGTTAGTTGTCATGAAAATATGTATTTGGATACAGTAAAAATAAAAAGAAAACCCCCAAAAAGTATTAAAACAACAATGACAAAGATGAAGAAAAAATAAAGAGAAAGCACTGGTAATTCCATAGGGTTGAGGGGGTAAAAAAAACCTCGGGAGTCAGATGTCAAATCCTTTAAACCCATAGGCATAGTAACAGGGGGGGGGGGGGGAGCAGAAAATTATGAACACAAATATATCAAATATACATATGTTGCAATACATTAGAGACCTATATACATATACATGTGTATGTATGTCACTGAATACATGCAAGGACTTATACACGTATAAGTCCTTGATACATGTACATGTAATAGTAAAACTGTATGTAAAGCGACAAGTTTAAGGTAATATTTTCTTTTTTTTAATTGATTGTAGCCTAAGTATCTCTTCCCAGTTATTCCAATTTCCACTGTTTAAATTACGATTTTGATCATTTATAAAGCACAGTATTTGGATCTTGAATTAAGCCCCCCCCCCCCCCCCCCCCTCTTTCTTTCAAGCAAGATTGCTTAATATTACTGAAAGTAGTCTATGTCTACATGTAATCTGCACATAATATTCGTAAGAGGGTGTTGCAGTATACGTAGATAGATAGATAGTATAACATTGGCTTACGTACCACTCATCTAAATCTAAACTAAAGCAATGTTTTCAACATCGCTATGTCAGTATGTGTCTCGGAACTGTCATATGCAGATTCCTCCGTATCACTGGCTCGTATTCCTGCCCCTCCAACATTTGAAACTAGTCAGGCTCAAACTGGTATGGCTTCACAACATACTCCATGTCGCCATAATCCATTTTCTCCAATTTAAATAGGCGTCACGATCGTGATATTTACAATATAAGTGATTACTTTCTCTTTTGAGTTTGGCAGAAATGACGTCATTTTCTTTAATCCAATGAAATTGCTTGAATCGTATAAGAACGATAACTCTTTTAATAGTCGATTAAAAGGTAAATAAATACTCAGCCGAATGTGATGAGAATGTGGAAATAAATGATTTCGATTATTGAGACCTACATACAACAAAACAAAGAGAGAAAAAAGTCTTTTCCTGTGACCTTTAATACAATTATATTAAAGAAAATAAATGTTTGTAATCAATAATAGAATGAGAATGATATTAAAGAACATTTCAATAGTCAGTGTCACTGCAGTTCATAGAGGATGCGGTTGCATTAATAACAGTGAATGCATTTGAATATGGCCCCTCTTTTCAGTACAACTAATTTGATGCAGTATTTTAGATGTACCCAGTGTCTACATATGTCACATCCATGCATTGTCCCCAATTTACAAATAGTGAATGTACGCATTTTGTAGGGATTTGGGACAATAAGTTCTGTTTTTCCTTCTCTGAACTTTCTTATGATTTGTATGAAATCAATATTATTTATTTGCTTTTACTATTTTATATCAAGAGGGAAGGGGCCCTGGGTGGGTTCTTTCATGATTTTACTGAATATTATTAAAATAAATTATTAATTATTAATTTTAGTATTTAATGAAGTAATGCAATGTATATTAAAACAAGTTTTAGACATTTAACATAACTCCAATCACCTAAAGGAATGATTACTTAATATTGAAATACATGTAATTGAAATACCATGACGAAGAAGTACCCTATTCACAAAAACTTTATATTTGTCATATCACTTTATCATCCACGTTTTAAACCAATATATCTGTAAACATTACTATTACTCGCTATATAACATCTATATTGCGCCAAGAACGTCATTGCCAACAACGGAAAATACATAGTGTATTATTTGCAATAAAATAACAAAAACATATCATTGGCCTCATTCTATTCTGAAAAATCAGGGTACACCTGTGGCATTGACCTTTCCCAATATGATTGACATATGGATGTAAACGTGTGTAGCTCTTTTGGGGGAATCACGGCTTATTTAGGTGCTAGGTAAAAATGACTTAGTGATTGGAGTAAGTTTAGCATAATATGAAATATATTTAAAGTATACATAACCTGTTTTTGACGCATTTTCTCGGAAGTTTGTATTTATTGATAGAAATTCGATCGACGATTTGAAACAAGTGAAAAATGACGTCATAATCGCTATTGTTAACAAACGGCGACGGTTTTCCCTAAAGTGTCGCAGTTAAGGTAGTGCCGTAGTTAGGGGGTTTGACGATATTAATTAACAAAGATGTTATATATGAGGTGTCGGATATGGTGAGAGGGGCGCATAAGGGAATAATAATGTTCGCCGCCACACGTATTTTGTTGTGCATGTCCAGGATTAGGGTCAACTGTGACGTCATCCCACAGAATAATCCTTAAAACATAGTCAATGATGTCCATGTTCAATTAAGGAATGACTATCTCTTTTTCTAGGTTTATGGGGAATGAAATGGGTGAGAAACAAACAAATAACGTGAACCGCGAAGCGGTTCTCGAATGATTTGTTTGTTTCTCATCCAAGTTCATTCTCCATAAACCTAGAAAAAAGACAGTCATTCCTTATATTTACAATGCATTTTAAAAGGTTCTTTTATTTTTGAAAAAAAAAATATCAAATTCCCCGACCAAACTGGCAAGGACCGAATTTTTCCTTAAGTGGAAAAGTACTTCCGCCACGCAATATGGTGCGTGTCTAGAATGCTATAAATATTCTCTCTGTCTAGGTAATTTCTTTAATTGCTCAAAATTAAAAGATGCAATAATTTCGTTAATACAATTTTTATATTTAATTAAGTAAGCCCCGCCTCTTTTTATAACACTACGCATGTGATTTGCCATACGCCGGGTACTACTTCCATGACCCAAGTTCATGGGCTGATGAACCGAGTCTGTTTAGCATGGTTCATCGAAGGATTTAGACTAGCATTGTAAATATTGGAAAAGGAATAACATGTAATCTGCTTAAGATTTATGATCTATTGCCGAATCTGATAGGCTGAAAAATATATTTAGGCCATTTCTTGTTAATTTTATGTTTTGCGTCACCTTGAAATTAAAAAACCTACCAGCCAGCCAGGAAAAAAAAAACAAAACAAAACAAAAAAAAAAAAAAAAAAAAAAAAAAAAAAAAAAAAACCAAAAACAAAAACAAAAACAAGAACTAAAAAATTAAAGTTTCAAAATTTTGACTTAAACTTAAAAGGGTACATCTTTTTAATATAATGTCACATAAAATACAAAAGAAGATGACCTTTTCAACTTACCATTTTGGAGTTTATAGCTGCAACATTTGTGCAGCTATAAACTCCAAAACAGTAAGTTAAAAATGTCAACTTGTATGTAAACTATATTCAGTATGTTGTAAACATGTGACCTTTTGAATTTCAAATCATAATTCCAAACTTTCATTTTAGTACTTGTTTACTTCTATTCATTCCTTGAAATTGATTACTGGAAACGGTGATAGTTACTCATTTGAGTGATTATCTCTCAAATGAGAGGTTGCCCCCAACCCGATATAGATGAGCATTTCTAACATTTTAAAAATAACTATTGGACTCTTAAATCTTGTACCAGAGCTGTCCCTAGTACTCGCCAAGTAAAGCCCCTCAAGTATTTAAGAATAGGTTTGCTAATTTTCAGCTGTAAATGCATAAGGCGATAGAATGCTTAATGAGGTTTGCGAAAGTGATACACATATTACCGTCCCAGCCATCCTCACCCTTATTTGGGGGCTAAATAGCAGGGTTTTTTTCGCAACGCGAGGTGGGGCCTTGCAAGTATCTTCTGTGTAATGATGACACTTGTCACAACGTTCAAATGTCGTATTAAAAAGCGTTTAAAAGACTTAATTTTTTTCTAGTCTAAGTCTAGTCGCGCAAAAACTTTTCGTCACACAAAATACTTTTGGTGAAATTACGATTTTTAAGTGAATTTTAATGATGTTTATTTTTTGTTGTTTTTGGTGGAAATGATTCAAAACCTACCCGCACGCGGACGCAAAACATAAAATGAACAAGAAATGGCCTTATCACAAGAGGAATGCTTCACCATTACTCTACACTATATAACAAATCAATGTTACTTCAACGAAGTAATCAATACTGAGTTTTCTTTTATCGTCAAAAATGTACTAAGATGATAAGAAAATGCGCTGATGATATAGGAATGTAATAAGATGATAAAAGAATGTACTAGGATGATAAGAGAATGTAATAAGATGATAAAAGAATGTAATAGGATGATAAGAGAATGTAATAAGATGTTAATAGAATGCAATAAGACGATAAGAGAATGTAATAAGATGATAAGAGAATGTAATAAGATGATAAGAGAATGTACTGATAAAAAGAGAATGTACTGAAATAATAAGAGAATGTAATAAGATGATAAAAGAATGTACTTGGATGATAAGAGAATGTAATAAGATGATAAAAGAATGTACTGATAAAAAGAGAATGTACTAAAATAATAAGAGAATGTAATAAGATGATAAAAGAATGTACTAGGATGATAAGAGAATGTAATAAGATGATAAAAGAATGTAATAGGATGATAAGAGAATGTAATAAGATGATAAGAGAATGTACTGATAATAAGGGTATGTACTAAAATAATAACAGAATGTAATAAGATGTTAATAGAATGCAATAAGACGATAAGCGAATGTAATAAGATGATAAGAAAATGTAATAAGATGATAAGAAAATGTAATAAGATGATAAGAGAATGTACTGATAAAAAGAGAATGTACTGAAAATAATAAGAGAATGTAATACGATGATAAGAGAATGTACTAGGATGATAAGGGAATGTAATAAGATGATAAAAGAATGTACTGATAAAAATAGAATGTACTAAAATAATAAGAGAATGTAATAAGATGATAAAAGAATGTACTAGGATGATAAGAGAATGTAATAAGATGATAAAAGAATGTAATAGGATGATAAGAGAATGTAATAAGATGATAAAAGAATGTAATAGGATGATAAGAGAATGTGATAAAATGATAAGAGAATGTACTGATAATAAGGGTATGTACTAAAAAAATAAGAGAATGTAATAAGATGTTAATAGAATGCAATAAGACGATAAGAGAATGTAATAAGATGATAAAAGAATGTACTGATAAAAAGAGAATGTACTGAAATAATAAGAGAATGTAATAAGATGATAAGAGAATGTACTAGGATGATAAGAGAATGTAATGAGATGATAAAAGAATGTACTGATAATAAGAGTATGTACTAAAATAATAAGAGAATGTAATAAGACGTTAAGAGAATGTAATAAGATGATAAAAGAATGTACTTGGATGATAAGAGAATGTAATAAGATGATAAAAGAATGTACTGATAAAAAGAGAATGTACTAAAATAATAAGAGAATGTAATAAGATGATAAAAGAATGTACTAGGATGATAAGAGAATGTAATAAGATGATAAAAGAATGTAATAGGATGATAAGAGAATGTTATAAGATGATAAGAGAATGTACTGATAATAAGGGTATGTACTAAAATAATAACAGAATGTAATAAGATGTTAATAGAATGCAATAAGACGATAAGCGAATGTAATAAGATGATAAGAAAATGTAATAAGATGATAAGAAAATGTAATAAGATGATAAGAGAATGTACTGATAAAAAGAGAATGTACTGAAATAATAAGAGAATGTAATACGATGATAAGAGAATGTACTAGGATGATAAGGGAATGTAATAAGATGATAAAAGAATGTACTGATAAAAATAGAATGTACTAAAATAATAAGAGAATGTAATAAGATGATAAAAGAATGTACTAGGATGATAAGAGAATGTAATAAGATGATAAAAGAATGTAATAGGATGATAAGAGAATGTAATAAAATGATAAGAGAATGTACTGATAATAAGGGTATGTACTAAAAAAATAAGAGAATGTAATAAGATGTTAATAGAATGCAATAAGACGATAAGAGAATGTAATAAGATGATAAGAGAATGTAATAAGATGATAAGAGAATGTAATAAGATGATAAAAGAATGTACTGATAAAAAGAGAATGTACTGAAATAATAAAAGAATGTTATAAGATGATAAGAGAATGTACTAGGATGATAAGAGAATGTAATGAGATGATAAGAGAATGTACTGATAATAAGAGTATGTACTAAAATAATAAGAGAATGTAATAAGACGTTAAGAGAATGTAATAAGACGATAAGAAAATGTAATAAGATGATAAGAGAATGTACTTATAATAAGAGAATATACTGAAATAATAAGAGAATGTAATAAGATGATAAGAGAATGTACTAGGATGATAAGAGAATGTAATAAGATGATAAGAGTATGTACTGATAATAAGGGTATGTACTAAAATAATAAGAGAATGTAATAAGATGTTAAGAGAATGTAATAAAACGATAAGAGAATGCAATAAGATGATAAGAGAATGTACTGATAATAAGAGAATGTACTAAGATTATAAGAGTATGTAATAAGATGATAAGATAATGTAATAAGATGATAAGAGAATGTAATAAGATGATAAGAGAATGTAATAAGATAAGAGAACGTACTAAAATTATAAGAGAATGTAATAAGATGATAAGAGAATGTACTGACAAGAGAATCTACTAAGATAATAAGATAATGCACCAAGATGTAATAAGATGATAAGAGAATGTACTAAGATGATAAGAGAATGTACTGATGTACTGATAAGAAAATCTACTAAGATAATAAGAGAATGTACTAAGATGATAAGAGAACGTACTAAGATGATAAGAGAATGTATTAAGATGATTAGAGAATGTACTGATGATAAGAGAATATAAAATGATCAAACTGACTTGAATATTTTTGGCTGTATGTAATTATAAAAGCAAAATAAATATAAAAGTAATAAATATATAGATAAAAAAAAAATAAATGATAAATAAATACATGTAAAAGATAAATGAATATTTAGTAAATGATAAATAAATTATTAATAAATCGATGAATAAAATTGCAAAGAAAATTTGGAAATCAAGCGCTTCCGGCGCATCCACTGATGACCACAGTTAGCTAGAAAATATTCCAATCATTTCATAATTCACAACATTTACACACATGTAGCGAAACTATAACTTCCTAAACTGAAAACAAGAAATCCCAATCAACAAGTAATGGAATTTTATGTTTTCTACGTTGAAAATATGGCTACAGAGTTTTAATTTTTATCAATAGTCAGAGAGATGGCTGAACCAAGTGAACAACTGAAAAAAGTATGTACACTGATGAATGGTCTCCATGTAACTGGGCGGAGCATAAAGATTGCTGCAGCCAGTGCATATTAAGCCTTACTACCATGTTCTGTCATGAATGTCAAGGGTTTTTTTTCTTATTTCAATCTTTTTTTTTTTCTATGAGCAAGTCATATGGTACAGGTGGAGAAGGACGAGGCAGAACTACCTCTTAAAAATTCATTAAAGAGAAACCAAAAACGACACAAATTAAATGTTTTACAATTTTCTGCAACCGGGAATGATAGGGGCGGAGAGGTAAGCCCTTTTTCTCCAATAGAATTGACTTAAACTTAGAAATTTCATTAAAAATAAAATTAAAAGCTTTGGTTCTCATCTTCTACGTCAGATTTTGATATAGAGCTAAATAGGAAGATCACCTCTTGTACAAAGTATGCTTTTAAAACCAACTAAAACATGAGAACAATTTCAAACGTTTTCTGAGTATCCCTTACTTAGATATTGTGAATGTAATATCTATCAACCCCCAACCCCTGGATCCGCCTCTGATGGCGGTAGTGTATTACCTCAGAAAATAATAACGAATTCAACTCTTTTCACCGTCAGAAATCAAAGTGTATGCTAAATGACATTTACTTCCGGTTGATTTGTGGCGTAAGCGATAATCCCTGACTATATGTGCAAGTCATAACAAATCAATGAGTAGAGAATACCAGCATCTATGAACTAATTTGCAGAATTTCGGATTTGATTGAGCCACAATTAACTTAAACGACTTGGGTTTACTACACCATGAAGCGCTATACAAATCCCCGCATATATTCAATTTAGGGAGAACGACGGCGTTAATTCTTTATAAAAGATCAAAGATTTGGTATATAATACGAAAATAAGTCAAGGAAAAATACGTAAATGCGGCTGAATTAATTGCAATTGAACTAAGTAGAAGATAGCTAATCGCGCGCCAATCTGTCGTCGGCCTCAGCACTGGAGCATACTCTCACATTGTCAGTAGATCAAAAGAGAATACGTAAAGATACAGTCATTACTGGATCCGACATAAGAAAGACTTGTAACATATCAATCTCGCGTCTTACGATATCTGTATCTTAGAAATACATGATTTAGATCATTTGCCTTCGATCAAGTAATCACTTTTTTCACAGTTTCTTATAGATCAAATAGTTATACATGCGTTGGTCTGAAATTAACAATGTTTCAAATTAGGATTTAATTCTACCATTTTAATTATTTTAATAGCAATAAGAGAGAGAGAGAGAGAGAGAGAGAGAGAGAGAGAGAGAGAGAGAGAGAGTATTAAAGGCGTCGTTCTGAATGTTTTTATTTCATTTTCACTGTAAAAATTCATAAGACTGTACATCTACTTGATTTCTCCGGTCATTTTGGCCAGGTTTATAGCTTATATCTCAAACCTTCCTCTTTCTTGACTGAAAAAGCATACATAGAAGCTCTTTGTTACAACATATTGAGTAGTACCAGCAGTCAGTGATTGGAATAGTCCCTTATGATAATGTTATGAGTAGTGCCAGCCGTCTGTGATTGAAATAGTCCCTTATGATAATGTTATGAGTAGTGTCAGCCGTCAGTGATTGGAATAGTCCCTTATGATAATGTTAGGAGTAGTGCCAGCAGTCTGTGATTGGAATAGTCCCTTATGATAATGTTATGAGTAGTGCCAGCCGTCAGTGATTGGAATAGTCCTTTATGATAATGTTATGAGTAGTGTCAGCAGTCAATGATTGGATAGTTCTTTATAATAATGTTATGAGTAGTGCCAGGAGTCATTGATTGGAATAGATAATATCATAAGTAGCACCGGCAGACGGTGAATGGAATAGGTCTTTATGATAATTTTATGAATAGTGCCAGCAGTAAGTGATTGGACTCGGTCTTTATGGTAATATTATGAGTAGTGCCAGCAGTCGGTAATTGGAATAGGTCTTTGTGATAATGTTATGAGTAGTGCCAGCCGTCTGTGATTGGAATAGTCCCTTATGATAATGATATGAGTAGTGTCAGCAGTCAATGATTGGATAGTTCTTTATACTAATGTTATGAGTAGTGCCAGCCGTCTGTGATTGGAATAGTACCTTATGATAATGTTATGAGTAGTGTCAGCAGTCAATGATTGGATAGTTCTTTATAATAATGTTATGAGTAGTGCCAGGAGTCATTGACTGGAATAGATAATATCATAAGTAGCACCGGCAGACGGTGAATGGAATAGGTCTTTATGATAATTTTATGAGTAGTGCCAGCAGTCAGTGATTGGAATAGGTATTTATGATAATGTTATGAGTAGTGCCAGCAGTCGGTGATTGGAATAGTGCCTTATGATAATGTTATGAGTAGTGCCAGCAGTCGGTGATTGGAATAGTTCCTTATGATAATGTTATGAGTAGTGCCAGCAGTCAGTGATTGGAATAGGTCATTGTGATAATGTTATGAGTAGTGCCAGCAGTCGGTGATTGGAATAGGTCTTTGTGATAATGTTATGAGTAGTGCCAGCAGTCGGTGATTGGATGTATGAGTGTGTATGATAATGTTATGACTAACATATATAATATTTTATGCAATCCACAGGCATAGTTTAGTTCCATATGTACTGGTAATTAATTGTGGTTTCCAAGGCTTTATACTATTTTCAATTTTTATTTCTTTGTTTCGTATTATAAACTTATATATTTTATTATATATATTATAAATAACGTCAACAAAAAGTATGTAAATCAGAATAAATAAAATATTGAATTGACTGTTGATTCAGTTTAATACAGTACGAGTGTGCTGCACTTCTGATTTCCAGGGGTCTGTTAATGTCCCCTGTCCTATGACGTAGTGAGTACCACTGTGTTATCAGTTTCCTACTCCCACCGGGCAATTGCACCTCTGATTTCCAGGGGTTTGTTAATGTCCCCTGTTGTATGACGTTGTGAGTACCACTATGCCATCAGTTACCTGCTTCCAACGGGCACCTGCACCTCTGATTTCCAGTGGTTTGTTACTATCCCCTGTCGTATGACGTTGTGAGTAACACTATGCCATCAGTTACCTACTCCCAACGGGCACCTGCACCTCTGATTTCCAGTAGTTTGTTACCATCCCCTGTTGTATGACGTTGTAAGTACCACTATGCCATAAGTTACTTACTCCTGACATCCAGGATTCTTTGCACGTACAGCCGTTATGATAAGTCGTACATTTTTTACAGCACACTGTAGAAAGGACGGAGTGTATTTGTGTACTTATTTTTGCAATTTTCCTTTTGAGTTTATGTTTTTTTGTTTTTTTTTTTTGGGGGGGGGGGGGTTAGTAAAATAAATAATGATTTCCGGGAGTTTCTTTACTGCCTAGCGCGAAATGTCTTTATGTGAATCAAAGGGACATAAACCCGTAATGTTTTAGTAAATACATGTATTACCTATTGATATGCATCTACCAAAGTCAACATAAACGTGTTGCGATTAACGTTGGTGGGATGTAGAATATTTGATAAAACTTGTCCTTTAATTAAAAACTCCTGGGCGTGGCATATCTCAAAAATACAATACTCAAACACAATGCACTGATTACGGGAATATCTCCACTTCATTTGAGTACTTCTCTCAATGGATTACATGTCGATTTTAGACAATTGTTACATGACCTGAACAAATAATCCCGCCTATTATAATTTAAGAATTAAAGTTTTAAAGCTTTATTATTTTCCAAGTCCTCCCGTCTATAAATTAGTTCATTTGTTTAGCTGGGATAATACAAAAGAATTATGTAACATTGCAGTGACGGATCCAGGATTTCCAAAAGGAGGGGAAAGTCAGGTGTTAACCAAAAATTAGTGAGTTACTTTGTAATAGTGTGAACCATTAATATCCTTGACCTTGTTGTATTTAATTTATGTGTATGTGTTTGTTTATCTATATTGAGGCAATATTGCTTTTAATGAATAAACTATACTATACTAGAAAAAGAAAATATAATTAGCGAGTTTGTCCAATGTTGAAGTGGTTGTAATTGAAGCATGATCTATGCTACACGGTAATAGCAAACATTTAGATAAAACCTCACGGAGAATGAGCGTTGGCTAAAACCCCACGGAGGAGTTAGCATTGCTTGCTGGCCAACCATGTCCGCCATATTTTTGATATTTAGGTTCTGAGACCTTGTAGGAATGACCAAGGATCTGATGTCTTGTAGGAATAACCAAGGTTCCAAGGTCTTGTAGGAATGACCAAGGATCTGAGGTCTTGTAGGAGTGACCAAGGTTCCGAGGTCTTGTAGGAATGACCAAGGATCTGATGTCTTTTAGGAATGACCAAGGATCTGAAGTCTTGTAGGAATGGCTAAGGTTTCGAGGTCTTGTAGGAATGACCAAGGTTCTGAGGTCTTGTAGGAATGACCAAGGTTCTGATGTCTTGTAGGAATAACCAAGGATCTGATGTCTTATAGGAATAACCAAGGTTCCGAGGTCTTGTAGGAATGACCATCCACAATAAATCGAGAGACCGGGTACTTCTTTTGTGTCAAATTTAAAACTTTAGTGCAAAGTGTTGAGAAAGGTTTGTGATATTTATTCTCTTCGTCATAAATCAAGGCAACCAGCGATTGACCTTCTTGCTATCTACTCCTGCAGTCATGAAGAGCAGTGACCGACCCTCTCTCTATCTATCCATGCAGTCATGAATTACGACGAGCAGTGATTGACCTACTACCTATCTATCCATGCAGTCATGAATTAAGATGAGCAGAGGTGAGCAGCATTGACTCTCTTTCTATCTAATGGTGTAGTCATGAAGTAACGCACGACATATACTCTAATTCTCTTTAAGTAAGTAAAATCCCGTCAATTGAAGTGCACCTAAAGTATTGAATAATTAATATTGCTTATCTATATTCATATATGTATAAATTAATTCACTTATCGTCAATAAATGTATTACCTTTTCATTTACTGGTTGATTATTTTATTTATTTATTGTTTATCTATTTATTTATTTGTCTATTTTTTTTTTTTTGTATAGTGTTTCCTTTTTGCTTTTACTTATTTCTTTCTTTTTTAATTTTTTTTTTTAGTTATTCTGTTATAGCATATTTTTCGGAGTTTTTTTTCAAAACATCGATGTTACTTTCTTCTTCCTAAAATCAATATCACTCTTCTTAAAGTTTTATGATTTATAACTTTATCTAGATATTATACAAACGCATAAAACTTAAATATCATTTCAAAATCACATTTATTCCATTTTCATAAAGTACTCTATTTCAATGAAATAAACAGAATAAAATGGATAAATAAGAGTAAATATCTAAACCGATTCCAATACATGTCTGGCATGTAAAAACAAGATGAAATGTGGTTATAAAAAAAAAAAAAAAAAAAAAAAAACAATCACAAACTTGTTATGATATTTTTCTTATGTCATAAAGATAATGTGTTTATATTTAGACTGGCATTATTCAAACATTGTGTAAAACATTTGAATTAATGCGCAAACAATATCTATTTATTATTTAAAGGACACGAATAAATCATATTTGGTTTATAAATCAAAAGAGAAAAAATATCAATATGTCATAAGATTTATCGACAAATAATTTTCAAAGTTTGCTTTTAAAAGATGGAAAATATGCCTAGTCCCCGCGAAGTGTCATCAAATTACTAACCAATCGAGACGGTGCTCAAGAAGGGTTTGATGTGTGAACGAGGCCCTTCAGGTTGATCGCTCCGAGACTCCATGTCGGAAACTGTCAAAACAACCCACTCTGTCTATTGACATAGATATTATACTTGTCCTTTTGAAATTTTACAAATTGGAGTCACGTGTTGGTTCTCACTGTGAGGAGGGAAAAAAGTCAATTCAATGATCACTGAAACGCTGAGTCGGTTATAGGGGTATATTAGTCATTTTAATACATACAGAAATTGATCCCGTGAAAAAAGGTATGGAATCAAGACAGAGTTCGGACATATCAGGTGTACCTAGAAGTTATATCCTGTAATCACGGTTATACATACTCATGATCACCAGAATCAATTATCACCTGTGTAAAAATTCCAAGTACTTGTGTTAGGAGTTTTAATGAATGTTAAGAAGGCAAATACGGAGATCGAGCTCTCTGCCTCGTGCTCTCTGTGGATTTTCTTCCGTAAATCGTACATTCCACTTGTTAAGGATAAATATTGGATGGAATAAATTTCTCTGCATTTACTTTACAACGTAACATTTCTAATATTTGTCTGCAATGTTAATGCCGCGCAGGAGATTTAATTACAAGAATATTTCACGGATATGGTGACGGCATCTGCCTGATGCGGGGCATACAAATTTTGACCTTTGCAACGGACCTACCCGAAGCAGTGAGGGATCTTTAACGTGCCATGCATACCACGACACGGGGCCTCGGTTTTTACTGTCTCATCCGAAAGACATGACACGGGTATGACCAGAGCGGGACTCGAACCCCGGCCTTCCGATCAGGAGTCTGACGCGATACCACTAGGCCACGCCTGCTTAAAAATGATTTTGAGAGCAGTGATAGCTGAGCTTGTGTCCATTGTATGTCTCCATTCCGTATCCATTGAGCTGAAATCTTAGGTTTCAGCTACCAAATGTGAGGCTATTTGTAAAACTGGTTAGCTTGATGGTGAGAAATAAACACCGATAACAATAAAAACTGGGAAACTAACCTGAAAGAGATATGGTGTACCTTGTCTGGTATAAGAAAAACTTGTCATGATTTTGTCTTTAGACACATACCTCCCCCCCACACACACTTAAAAAAAATTAAGGTTTATAGAAATGATATCTCACTTTTTAAAAATAGACACTGTCAATCACAGTTTCAGACCTTTTACACCTACCAAAAAAAAAAAAAAAAAATAAATAAATAAACAAAAAAAATAAAAAAATAAATGAATAAATATGACTAGAATTAGACTGCTGTGTTATAAGACATGAGTCAGAAACCACGTCCTACTAAAATACCCACCTCTAGTTATGTTACCTCTACATTTCGCGGTTTGTTTCGTAATAAAACTAAGAAATGTGTCATATAGGAACTATCTTGAATGGCCGGAGGTAATGTGACACAGCTGTGTGTGGACAGTGTGTTGTTTATATACATTATATACATGGTGTTTGTGATGTGATTTTTCCTAGTCTGTATAAATGAGAGAGAGAGAGAGAGAGAGAGAGAGAGAGAGAGAGCATGCACGTTTTTGATAGGCGTAAGTTTATATGGGTTATACACATGGCGTTTGTAACTAAACAATATTCATTCTTCAATCGGCGACATGCATGTCAAAATATGGCAGACTATAGTTAAGTCTAGATCTACAATGAATTTTAAAATTTCATCAAAGAACTGTTCCAGTAAAGAAACTTGGAGACAGTGCTTTCTTATTGTGCTATGTTATTGTGCTTTCTTATTGTGCTATATTTGATCTATTTCTATACAATTCCTTTTCTGCTGATTAATTCATGTTGATATTATCAATTTTATTTTTCACTTTTCAATGTAAAGTTTTGTGACCGTTACACCCCCTCCCCCATATATATATATATATATATATATATATATATATATATATATATATATATATATATATATATATATATATATATATATATATATATATTGTTAACTGTTTCTGTGATAAATATTTTATTTATAATATATTATTTATAATAATAATAATAATAATAATAAAGACATATTAATATATATTACAAGCTTTTTTCTAAAATTATATGTACATGTATTATCATTTTAATGATTTCAAAACATATACTTATATTTTTTAAATTAACCCTATTTCATCACAAGTATATGTTCTTAAAATAAAATTATTGTCATTTAAAAATTTGCTAAAACTCGGAATCATAATTTCCAGTTTTTCAGTAAATGAAGTCGAAGTATATATGAAAATCCTGGTCCATTATTATTATTATTATTATTCATTTGTAATCATGCATTAATAATTATACTTTCATGTCCAGTCTTCTTGTGAAGATACATTTATTTATTGTTTCCAGTTTATGAAATACAATTTACTGACGGCATTTCTGTTTCGAGCGGTCTAGTAATATGATGATATTAAAAATTTTCTAGTCCAGATTTCTAGTAAATATAATATTATAAAGGAGGACAGAAGAATCCAATATCGACTGTCTAATAATTTTGGTATTATTAAAACTCTCAATTCGTACATCTATCTATTACAAATGCAATGGAATATACAGCCAACAAATTTCATTTCTACAGATGAACAAAAAGCCGCCGAAACGAATTATCTATGCTTTGTTCTGAGTTTGCAGGGAGAGGCAGACTTGCTAACGATGTTTGCTCAATAATTCTTGATGCAAATGATTGGGGATTTTTCTAGACCTCTAATACATAACTGTGTCTTATTTGTAAAGGATTCCATGTTTGTTTAGCTCTAATTGCATTATAACTGCGGAAAGGGGCGTGTTCGGGAAGAATATATGTAAACAAGCCAGGAGCGGAAACCTCATGATCTCAGTGTCGTATGGCAGTTTACTTAAATTTGAATTTATTTCATATATTTTGGCGACACTGAATTCATGGAGGTCCACGAAAATGATGTTTACAGGTACAAGTAGTTGACGGGAAAGGGGGAGAGGGGATGTTACAAACCGCAATAGCAAAATACTCGTGTTTAAGTATGAAATATAATCTCGAACTTACATTTTACTACAGAATGTGTCAAGATACATTTATAATGCACAATCCCTATCATTTTCGTAAAATACTTCATCAGAAAGAAATTATGGACATTTTGTCTGCATATCTGTATCTGAAAATACACACCCACACCTACACACACACACACACACACACACACACACACATATATATATATATATATATATATATATATATATATATATATATTATATATATATATATATATATATATATAATATATATATATATATATATATATATATATATATATATATATATATATATATATATATATATATATATATATGAATCATGAGCACGGTAATAATAATTTGCTGCATATAAGTGTAGTGTAGATACTACTTGATCTCCAAGTATGTCAAAACGGAATCGATACACTCTAACTGCATTAGAATCGAGAAAGCATGAGAAGCTGATCAGGAGAATCTAACAACCTTCATTGTTCCATACGCATCATAATTATCATTAATGTAGCAGTTACAGCTAATTCATTATATATTAGGAATAAGAATTCTCCTCACAACTTGTCTGAAAAATGAATATATTTGACATAAATTTTCGTATTTTTATTTGTATATTACTTCACTATTAACCATATAAATTAATAACTACATATAATGTTCACTTATGACTGGAATACCAGATACACGAGTACATAGACTGACGTACAAAAAATACAAATTACGTCACTCTGGAAAATCAAACATGCACATTACGTAACCAAGTGCAGAATCCCACCTGTATTGACCTCATGACCTCAATGGCTGAATCTATGTTCAGGTTTTAAGTTTTATGCTTAAGCAGTCTCGAAATTAGGTTTTAGAAATATCATATATTTCATTCTAAAGCACTCTACAAACAATTCTGGACATATTTCATAAAATCGCTCATTTAGTTTTTATTTTTACAATACATATATTTCAATACGGACATCATTCTTTACAGACATTTCCAATGCTCGAACTAATTCGTATAAATGTAAAATTTACAATACAAATGTTCAGCATTTAATTTGAATATAACAATCATTTTATCGAATTTTTAAATAAAATCAATCGCATTTTTCCTACTAGAGACTGTATATATTGTAATAGGCCTCATTAGCAATGCACTCAGATGTAGAATTCTTAAAGCTGAGAATTAATTCTAAGTCATGGATCGTTAAATATACACGAAGAAAAAGTTAATCAATATGAAAGCGGAATCATTCATCAAATATCAAGAACAAGGTATTTCATGCCGACAGCAAAAACCATACTGATAATAACAATTTCATATTAGAATCTGTGGAAAATTACATCATAATGCAACAAAATGAAATCATATCAGTGGAAATGTCTTCTGGCTCGAAGTATGACTTGGTTTCAGGCTAAAATTTTGTAATTTCCAACTGACAAAGTGAAAGTTTCATCCTCACTGATTTTTGAACGAATTTGGATGTTTGATCGTTTTCTCAAGTTGCTGATGATGTGAACGTATGGCAATTCTATTCACATGAACTGGAATCGGCACCACGATTTTCGGTTTATTAGAAACATCCACAGAACGTCCGTGTACCATTCCGGCTTTTACACGTTTCCATTTTGCTCGTCTGTTTTGAAACCATATTTTCACCTGCACCTCACTGAGTTTTAAGTTATGAGCGATATGAGATCGTTCAGTTAATGACAAATATTTCTTGCTGTGAAACTCTTTTTCTAATTCCAGCAACTGTTCACTTGTAAAAGCTGTTCGTCTTCTCCGGGTTTTTGAATTTCCAGAACAGTTTTCATCTTTACTTTCCACCATTACGACGTCACTTTCTGCAGAGTCATCACACAATACCGAATGCGATTCTTTACATATCGAATCTGTGCTCTCGTCGCTTATTTTGTCATCGCTATCAACATCGACGTTGACGTCGTCATTTTCATCTAGTATAGCATCAACATTTTGATCGCCGTTCGTGTCGTCTCTTTTATTTTGTACTGTGAATAGATGAAGCCATTTTACTGTTATTACAGTCTATTAATTCAGTTGTGTTAACAATGTTTTACCATTTTTTGGTTTTTATTTATTTATTTATTTATTTATTCATTTATTTATTTATTTATTTATTTAATTATATATTTATTTTAACGATTCTCTTTTCGACAGTTTAATAGCGTTGCGTTTTAATATGAATTTAAATGTTTTATAGTCCAATAATACCCTCCTAAGGGAAGTATGTATAAATCCTATGAACATTATCCGATATATATATATATATATATATATATATATATATATATATAGAAACAAAAGTGTATATAAAATAAAATGAGAAGAAAAATATATAGAAATAAAAAACCAAATAGAAACAAAAATGTATATAAAATAAAATGAGAAGAGTTTTATACATTTTTCATCAGATTAAATGTTTTGAAATGTAAATTGCCTTTTAAATCATCACATTGAATTTTAAAATTTGTTTTAAAATCAACACATTGCCACGACAGAGGTGAAAAAATCATGGAGCGGAGGTATTAAAATATGGCTACAGGGAGAGTAAATCTTAAAGTTTATAAATATGAATTCTTTGTAATTGGATGTATTTAAAATAATTCCCACGAAACATTTTCCCACCTTTCTAGTTTTTACTGCATGCCTAAAGACTAGATGTAGAAAATCCCCAACCTTTTCTCCACGATTACATGTATTTTATTAAAAGAAGCACATTTTATCTTCCATTAAGAGCTACTCTGTCTCTCAAAATTAGATTCTATACTGAACTGATTGTTATAAACATGATTTATTTCATTATGTATTGCATATTTATAAAAAAAAAATCCTTATGTGGATTAGATAGTTTGAAATTCAATAAAAGAAATACATGTACCTTTTGTTTGGTGTAACGCAAAACAACCAATATAATGTTTTATATCTAATTCAAGGCGACGATTTTGTTTATGTTACAATAAACACACACACACACTCTCTCTCTCTCTCTCTCTCTCTCTCTCTCTCTCTCTCTCTCTCTCTCTCTCTCTCTTATTTATTTCCTGAATGTTATATGATTATTTATATATGAAATGTGATATCAACTTTGCCATAATGTTTGTTTAGCTTTGTATGGAAAGGGCGTTTAATAAGTTTGACAACTTGTGCCCAATTCCAATTTCTCTTATGGAAATAAAATATGTTTAAACTAAACAATAAACTTTATACATAAATGCTTATCTAGACTTAATTGGCACATTTGCATATTTTATATGTATGTGAATTATCGATATGAGGTGTTTTCGTTTAATAAAATAGTTCATTGCTATTTTTGATTTTTTTTGTTTGGTCTAAAGGTCGTGAGCTTTTATATACTTATTTACAAATGTGTAATATCGACGCGTTTATATTTCTTTATTTTTATTTATTTATTTAATTGTTTAACTATCGAAACATTTATTTGAAATTATTTCTCCATCCATCTATTTTTCTAGCTTTATTAATTTATGTATGGATTTCAGTTATATTCTAAATCTTTTATATTTTATTGGAATACCTTTATGCATGAATTGCGCATGGTTCATTGTGTAAAGACAACTAAATGGCGACTTTTTATCTTCCACTGTAATGTTCTTTCCTCTACCACAAAAAATAATTATGCAATATATCTCTCTTTTTAGATAGTATAATGGTAGAATTATATATATTGCCAAATTTTATTTGGTTACATGTCAATGATAAATAAAATTAGTATACATGAATAGTTCAAATATGGAAATGTACGTAAAATTTGCTATTAATAATTACAAGAGTTTTTAGCTTATGGTTTTAGATAATTGTTAGTACTTTATATTTACTTATTTTACTTATATCTTTATTCATCTATTTATCTTTAAGCAGATCTCTTCTAAACACATGTACTGTGTACATATTATAATATTATAATATATTGATATAATTTATTGATATAAGTATCTTATATTCACGAGCTTATCGACATTTTAAACTGATTTATTAAGATACATTCGTCCCTTTAATCTTAATATCTACACTTAGAATAAAGTAAACATAATACCAATATAACAGTCACAAAAATGATACCGAAAATAATGAGATTGATTTAGGGGTGGGGGGGGGGGGTGGCGTATAAAATATCATTACGATAAAGTAAAAAAGAAAAAAGTACTAACATGTAAATATCTCAAGGGAATAAGTTAGATCAGTGATTTAGTTTATCCTGAATATGTTTCTCTGAAAAGCAAAGCTGTAAACGGCAAAAAAGTGAAACCGTGATGTGCTTTGAAATAAAATGTTAATTGACCTAACACATTGAGGGAGGGATTCCAACACTCAAAGTAACAAAATTAGGCTTTGCTTTAAATGCTTGCAGCCTTAAAATGAATCAATTAACAAGTTTACTTATTGGAAATCAGATCCACAGTTACTTGAATTTCCACAACACTCATCTATTTATTTTTTGCTTGCCCTCAATGATACCTTCACTTTCTTGTATAGGACATCATTTAATGTGGTTAAGAAAGGGAAAACTATCGGATTAAGATAGATCCTTCGGGAAATAGGATGGGACGGTCCGATTGAGAAGTTTACAATACATCTTTGAATCATGTCGAGACCACGTCACGCGCCGTCAAAGTCCCTCTTAAAATGACCGAGCGCATAATTACAATACTATCACTGGGGTATTCTAATCTGACAAGAGGCAAACCCAAACTCATTTGACAATGTAACCCGAGTCTGCGCACGGGAATATAAGGCGAAGAAATTGTAGAACACTCCATTCGAATTTCGATTTCTCTGACCGTTATGGGTTCCTTTCCGTGTCGATTACATTACTCTATTTGTTCCGAGATCTAGAAATGATGGAGGGTGTGGAAAGGGAACATTGTGCGAGTCCAAATTTGTGGGAAATAGGAAACATACTATTGAAAGAGGACAATAATTAGTCAATTAGATGTGTTTGCTCTTGAGATATAGAATACCGTATGCTACTGTGATTATTCAGCAGTACATACTGAGTACGGCAGCATCCGAGTCCTTTCAATCTAATAAATACATGGACTAAATTTCCGTATAATGCATTATTTGAACATCCTCTCTTGTGTGTTCAGTGTTTAACAATATCCTTCAGCAAATATTTAGTTGAATATGTACATATGGATCGATTCGTTGACTTGAAAAACGCATAGAAAAGAACTAAGGCATATTTGGTAACGTATAGATTGTGGGGTGCGCGCGTGTAGTAAGCATATGCCATGCATCCTAGGTGGCTTTGCAGAGAATGATAATAGTTTGCCATGAAATTCAGAATTACATGCACATAAAGATAAGACAAGAAAACGTTACTAACAAGGCTTAAGGTGATTATTGTATGTCTAGGTGTCTCACTGTCTGTACCGATGGTGCTGTCCTAGCTCAGAGTTAGAGTTTACATTGTGGGTGCCGCCACCAGACGATAATTGTATGTCCAGGTATGACATTGTACCAATGGTAGTAAGTCCTATCACAGAGTTAGAGTTTACATAGTGTGTGCCGCCACCAAACAATGATTGTATGTCTTGGGGTTACATTGTCTATACTGATGGTGCTCAGTCCGTGCTCAGAGTTAGAGTTTACATAGTGGGTGTCGCCACCAGACAATCGCTGCATGTCTAGGTGTGACATTGTCTATACTGATGGTGCTCAGTCCTAGCTCAGAGTTAGAGTTTACATAGTGGGTGCCGCCACTATACGATGATTCTATGTCTAGGTGTGACATTGTCTATACTGATGGTGCTCAGTCCGTGCTCAGAGTTAGAGTTTACATAGTGAGTGCCATTACTATACGATGGTTGTATGTCTAGGCGTGACACCGTTTATACTGATGGTGCTTAGCTCTAACTTTTGTCCTACGGGTGGGTCGCATATCCAACACTGTTGAATGACAGTGTCGTGGAAACCATACAAATAGCTCCACCTCACAACTTTAGATTTACATTTTAAATTAATATAATTCATGTTGAAAATTTTCAGATATATTTCTAGACATACACTCACCGTCCCGTCTAAGGGCGGCACAGACTATGTAGAGCTGTTGGTATGGTTTCTACGACACTGTCATTCAACAGAGTTGGATGTACAGACCCCCCACCCCCCCAAATCCAAAAATTTTCAATTTTTAATATTTTCAATATGACTCATATCAAATGAAGAAGGATTACGAAAATTTCGTGTAGCAGTGACACGTGTCTGTTTCTGCAAGACGCAGGTAATTTCCTGCCTCCATGTAGCAGTATTTGATATATACATAGCATCGCTGAAATAAATAAATAAATAAATAAATAAATAAATAAATAAATAAATAAATGTAAGAAGCTTTCAAAGATAAATTCAACACATAATCTTTTTCGTCAAAACAATCACATTTATAAAATGAAACTCTGTTTTCTCGAGTTTCTATACTGTTCATTTATAGGAAACATATAGATCGTGTATATATGATACAATGTACATGCGCTTTTGTCAGACTGTGTGGTATGTATATGATACAATGTACATGCGCTTTTGTCAGACTGTGTGGTATATATGATACGATGTACATGTGCTTTTGTCAGACTGCGTGGTATGTATATGATACAATGTACATGCGCTTTTGTCAGACTGTGTGTTATGTATATGATACAACGTGCATGCGCTTTTGTCAGACTGTGTGGTATGTATATGATACAATGTACATGCGCTTTTGTCAGACTGCGTGGTATGTATGATACACTACAAACTTTTATTGGGGGAAAATACTGAAACTAATTATATGTAATTTTTCTGAAAAAAAGATATAGATAAACAAGTTAATTAAATATTATTATTATTATTATTATTATTATTATTATTATCATTATCAAATAATAATGATAATAATCGTAGAAAAATAAAAATTCTTCAGAAGAATGAAAACGAAAACTAAAAATTAAAAATGTATTAGTACACTCCTATGATAAACATTATATATACGTATAAATCTCACCGATGAAAAACATGTCGCTCTAATGACAGGAACTTTACACAAAATATTCAAACGCTGTGAAATTAACTAGGTACAGGGAAATAAACGTATTACCCCATCAGCGTACAAATGTATACAGGATAAGAGAAATGCAAGGCATGTGAATTATGTTATCCTGGATGTCCGTAACGAATTGATAACTCGGATTTAATCGGGCTCAAGAGTTCATGACTCACAATGGAGTTTGAAAATGTTACTCTTTGTTCGAGACGTTGCTATGGAGACTTAAATGGTAATGGTATATTCCGAGGTAATTTGTAAAATTCAGATCTCTATAGGTAAAATGTAGAGTAGCACTTCAACTGTCACGACACTGTCGATAGATAATTTTGCCTATTTACTTATCTATCCTGTACTTGATCATGGTCTGTTACTGAAATCAGTGGGATCTATTTTCAACAGCGACAGCTAATATTTGACAGAATTTTTTAAAAAGTGTTATGCTGGGATTTTATTGTTAATTCAATTATTATAGATTTTATTTATTTATTTATTTATTTATTTATTTATTTATTTATTTATTTATTGGGTATTGTTTATTTAACACTTGTTTATTTATCATTTATTCACATCATGCAATTATCATTTATTTATATATCAGTTATTTATTTATCATTTATTCATTCACAAATTTATCATTTACTTATCTAAAGCAGAGACATATATATGTCTCTGTCTAAAGCATGTTACCCGGTATTTAACAAAGCAAGCCTGCACTACAGTATTTCTATATTTTGATACAGCATACATCTAAATGTTGTAGATCACAGATCTCCAAGGACTCCAATTGTAATACGAAGGTCATCGCCAGAAAACAAGAAAAACAATTATGATACTGAAAATTAACACGATGGAATTTTTATCTGTATTAACATCAAAACTGAAAGAAAAACATAACGATTTGATGCGCCATGATGGCTCATGTGGAAAATAATCAGCTTTTATCGGTCTCTAAATACTTACCTAATGATTTTGCTTCAATCTTATTTTCTCTGCATCGTTCTTGTAAATCGCCTGCAGACGCTGGCGATATGCTTCCCAGAGACTCGGGAGACTCTCTGCCACACTGTCCCCCTAATGTCTTGGATTTGCTGGCATAAAAATGCGACATCATTCCATAATGCTGCATAGCTCCGTACATCATATTTGGAGTCCTATTAGGAACAGTGAATCCGGCAGGAAACATCCCTCGAGCTTGCAGAAACGGATTTTGCGCAAAATTTTGCAAAGACAAAGGAAACTCTGACGGCGAGATTGCAGTACTATGGTTACCATTTGGAGGTACGTACATGTAGCTGTTACAAAGAAGCTGACCAAGTCTGGGATTCACTGCCGGGGCCATCAAAGATTCTATAGAAAAAGAACCCACTCCGGTTTTGTTCATATTTCCCGTTATAAATTTTCCTTCGTCTATTGAAATCGTTTGTCTGTGTGCATTTGTTATTCCAGCCTGTCCAGCGCACTACATATTTATGATAGTATACACACAAGGTACTTTGAGTTTAATGGTGAGCTAAATTTAAAACTCGGATTTTAAAATCGGTCGCATACAGAAGACAGGAAAGTAACGACAAACGAGGAAGGATTGATGTCTACTTAACCACTGAAATAACTGATCACCTTTTCATCTACGCTATCACTTTCATGGCACTGTCAATTTACAAACTACTGAAGAAATTGAATCATTGACAGATTTTTAATTAATCCTCACGTTCTCATTGGTTCACACGTTAACCTTTGACTCCGTCTATTCACCGCGTGCTGTCTGCAGCCATCGAGGCGATCAATCCGGTAATTTGATTGGTTGAAGGTATTTAAGGTGAAAATTTTATCACATTTATTTTATGAAGTGTAAGTAATAGAGATAAATCGTGACATATACTCAATAATAAATTCGTATTGCTTTTTAATGTATACCCTGACTATATGGACATAAAATTTGGGCGAAACTCCGATCTAAGCGCGCGTCGGATCTATTACCATGATAAGCACTACAGTGACGTTTTCCATACGTAAGCCTAGAGGACAAATGAGATATGTACGGAAAGGTCACAGAGGTCAACTGCACATACTTAAATTCACATTTAATTGGAGAGATGTTTGGTATTGTTTAGAAATTTATCTATCTTCTTTTCTCCGTTAGATATCCATATAAAATTAAGAACTAATAATAAATTGCAAATCCCATTGTGCTGTCTGTCATACGTTGTCCTAGAGGTACCTTTATCATGGATGTACACATGTACTACGCTAATAATATCTATCTATCTATCCATCTATCTATCTATCTATCTAAATGTATCTTTCTTTTTTTTTTCTTTCTGTCTGTCTATTTAATTAATTAATTAATTTATTTATATTATTTATTTATTTATTTATTTATTTATTTATTTATTGTATAATCATTCATCTATTTTTTGATTAACTTTAGTTTTTAGATACTTTTAGTCTGATATATCTGTAAGAATTTATCTGTAGGTTTCTTTTTCGTTATAATAATAAATTTCAACAGCCTCTTGAGACTAGTTTCCTAATACGGTAATTTTGACCGATTTACCGACACATTCCGTCACCCATCCCATCATGTATATATATCATAAAAAGATTATTCATGCATTAATAACAACAGAAAAAGATAGATGACTGGAGAATTAAAACAACCGTTTTAATATGCAGTGTATAATTTCCTTCTGTGACTTTGTTCTACATTTATATTATTTGAGGTATTTTTATGAAGTTAAAATGGATTATTACGCCAAAATAACATTTATTTATACACAAACAATGCAATGCAGGGAGATGGATTAATGCAAGTGATCCACTTTTTTTTTCCAAATCCCTATTAATTTATATATTGCTATACATTGTACATGCTGCTTATTTCGAAATAAATATTGTTTAAACTAAACAATGCAAAATGAAAATTTAACAAATAACGTTTATATTTTGCCGAGTAATTAGACTAGATTGTTGGTTATTCACATGCACATTTTACATTTATCAATGAGCGGTGGCATACTGAATCAATCATAGTATAAGATAAAAATAAAAATATAGACGTATGTTTTTATATTTACAAACGCAATACACATGCATGTCTATCTTCAAATATACATCTCGTTTACACATACATGGATGTACATGTACAGTTGTGGTTTGGACTGTCCGTTATCGGAATTTGTCAGCGGAGTATCATTGAATTCTCTTTATGGAATCTTTTGTTCTTTTCTCTCCTTAATTTCTGGTTTCGCGTTTTGAAAATTAAAACGTATTTGTGCCTATCAATTCGAATTCTCTCTGACATGGATTCGTCCTCACATAAACAGATAATAAATAAATAAATAGATAAATATATATATATATATACAAGGAAACTATTAAATTCATATATAATAGATAGATAAAGATTTTAGTGTGAATATTTTTTTCATGGGAATTCAAATACATATTTCATGAAACTTTAATTATCATTTATTGGAAACCACTTACGGTATGAAACAATACTGGGTTTTATAAATACCTGTCTGGTTATAGAATAACGAGCACGAACAATTGTATATACAAAAATAGTTCATTTCTATACCAAAGGACGAAAAATTGTATATACAACAATAGTTCATTTCTATACAAAAGGACGAAAAATTTTATATACAACAATAGTTCATTTCTATAACAAAGGACGAAAAATTGTATATACAACAATAGTTCATTTCTATAACAAAGGACGAAAAATTGTATATACAACAATAGTTCATTTCTATACAAAAGGACAAGGAAACTATTAAATTCATATACTTTGGCTGAATAGAAAAGGAAATAAATAAATAAATTAAGTGAAAGAAAAGTAGACAGACATATAGACAGACAGATAGACATAAAGAAAGATCCAAAGAAAGAGATGTAGTATCTATATATTAGTTTCAATCATACAACAACGTTTAAATTATTTAATTTAGAAAAATTGGCTACTATATACAGATGTGCAGCTTTTTAATACTACGCTTCAAAATCATACATTTACTTTTAAAACACGGAATATAGACACCGAGGTACAAAATTTGATTAATGATCTCTAACATATTGATGGAGATCTATTCACTTGGAATACGACGGAAAATATTAAACATAAATGAATAGGAAAAAAGTGTAACATTTTCTTTCTTCATTATAGCTCTAGCGCTTTCAATAAGGTATGAATACGATGTATTGTTTTGTTTTCTTTACTGTTTTTGTTTTTTGTTTTTTGTTTTTTGGTTTTTTTTGTTTGTTTGTTTGTTTGTTTGTTTTTTTTTTTTTTTTTTTGTTTTGTTTTGGGGTTTTTTTTTGGGGGGGGGGTATTTTAATTTTGTTTTTGCATTGTGTTTTTGATTTTCTTTTTTTTTCATAATTTTTTGGACGTGGTAGCCTTCTCCCACTCGGTATTAATATAGATATGAAACTTCCCAAGTATTTAAGATACGAATATTTTAAAACTATGTGCTATCCAATTTCGAAACAAAGTATGTGCATCCATGTGTTTTATAGAAAAATAATATAACTCAATGAAACTAATTCATTTTGCCGTTTATTATCTGGTTGGATCGACGCAACCTGAAACATTCTAGGAAATGTTTGGACTGAGCCTCACAACATCTGCAAATCTTCAACCTTTGACAATGAATTTTGAAAAAAATCATTGACGATTTTTGAAATAAGAATAATAGATAAATAAATAAAAGGTATAATTTTAACAAGAATTCTTCTTTTTATTTTTTTCGCTATACAGTTAATTTTTGCTGGCTAATTTAAAAAAATATATGTATCTATTTTTCTCTCTTTTTCGAACTCATATAAAGTATTTCTGAAATTCCACTTCTAAGATATTAAAGTGTGATTGTTTAAAATTTTCATTAATTAATTAATTAATTTATTTATTTGTTTGTTTATTTATTTATTTATTTATTTATTTATCTAGAGGATGAAGCACGATGATGCTCCAGTAGGCGGATTCATATAAACATCTACCGAGCATCATCCTTTAGAACCATTTTAATATACAGATAGGAAATCAATCCTTCCTTCTGGATATAGCAATGTGATCCTGACTTCCAATTTACTGTTTCCAGATGGATGTGCACCTTTTCCTGCAAAGGTGCTGTTTCTACGATATTACAACAAACATATATAAATGAATTTATATTTTAATTTTTATAAGTAATATCATAGTACCCACATAAAGAGGGTTTATATCTAAATATGTGTCTAAATAAATATCCCTACATGTAGTTCAGACGGTTGGAGCGACAGGCTTATTGTCTAATGTGTCGCGCGTTCTGATTGCAGTAAACATAATCCAGATTTCAATCAAGAAATATATGCGCTCATTGATGTAAGCAAATTTATTTAATTCATTTATTTCCGTTGTTTAGAAACATGAATTTCTTATGAATGATGAAAGTAACGGCGACTTTTGTTTGAAACCCGTACGGCTGTCTGTTAACAAAATTTAAAAATAGTCAAACAGCAGTTAACCGGACATTTGTAGATATAATTAATGTTAACATTTTTTTTTTCATTTATCTTTTTTTTTTTTTCTTTTGGTTGGCATAACACGATTGCTAAACTAAGATAAAGAAAGATACTCAGATAATTAGACCGATATCTCTTTGGTTTCCATGAAACAGGTTTACTTTGCTATGACCCACTACACCAACTTTCATCCGTTCTAAACGTCTGTAACTTTCCTGATAAATAGCTAAAAGTTTAGCTGTTGATCGCCAACCAACAACGATGTCAATAACGGCTTCTTTACGATAATAATAATAATATATATAACAATATTATTATTCAAAATTCGAGTTTTAAAGAAAACTGTACCTGCATGTATGCTGCAATGTTGCAATCATGACGTTATACTAAAGTTTAAAACATAAAAATTGTGTACACGTACATGTAAAATATTGCCGATTGCGACCAAAAATCTGGACCGGACATGCTACACGGTTACACAAGAGCTTGCAGAGTCGCTGGAGATCGGAAGATCACGTGTGATGCAAAGTACCTTGTTAATATGGAAACTAAGTAAGTATTTCGTGCATGCATATAGCGCCATGTCGTCATTAAGACTATTCCCTTTGTGTGGCTAGGAACATTCCATGATCAAAGCGAAATTGCATCCCAGGAAATCAATCCTTCCTTCTGGATATAGCAATGTGATCCTGACTTCCAATTTACTGTTTCCAGATGGATGTGCACCTTTTCCTGCAAAGGTGCTGTTTCTACGATATTACAATAAATGGGCGATGCAAGTTTATCCATTGTCTAAAACTCTGTCACAAAATGATGCGGTTTCATTTTAAAATTGAACACCGAAATTATAAATAGTCTTACTTATTGCATTCGTGCTGCTGTTTTAATCTAACGTGACCATGGATCTGATGTACATGTATCATTGCACGGAAAGTCTATTTACGTAGGCGAATGCAAAGGACGAGAATTTCCGAATGACGTTGTGATGATTACATTTTCGGTTTCGTACACAGATACCCTTTCAATCTGTTATGTAAGCCATTTCCTAAACAGTACTGTTCAAATTTGATGGAAATATATAGCCATTGTTATGTTCCCCCCCCCCCTTTTTTTTTATTCCAATGTGTATATAACTGTCCACAAAGAGTTCGAATTCATGGACTTCAAGCATATTTTCTACTCATTGTTGAAGTCATACACATTTCGCACGGTTTTTGGAACATTTGCTTTTGGCTTTTATATTTCCGTTATAGATTCAGAGAAATGTATTCCCATTCATACTGTAACCGTTAATCATGTCATCTGTTCATTTTCCGAAGATGATATGAAATAAGCTTCGTTGATTTACTCATGTGCCTACACCGAGGTCCCACAGCAATTTGGGTCATATCGGGCAAGAAACACGAGAGATTTAGTGAAAAAAGCGACATCCTTCAAAGCGTCATTGCCATGAAAATATCGCAGTGAAAATGACATGAATATATATACAATACCAGTACTTACATTTTACGTAAAGCTTAACTTCATTGTTCTAATATACACTGGTGTCAAGATGTCCATTTCATATTTGTAAAAGAATTTTGTCAGGGGAAGCGGATCTACCTTTTAAACTGGAATCAATGGGATGTGTGTGTGTGTGTGTGTGTGTGTGGGGGGGGGGGGGGGGGGGGGGGGGGTTGTTGTTTTCAACAAAAGGGGATAAGGATTCCAACTTTGGACTATCTCCGGATTTCCTCTCTCTCTTTTTTTTTTTTTTTATATTTTCGAAACTCTAATCACCTTAACGACGAAAGAAAATGTCAGACGGGAGTAAGTGATTTAACTTTATGTATATGCATAGAGAATAAAATGTGGGTGAAGTCATTAACTACCTAATTATCATATCAATCTAGATTTACCTCTTTAATGATCGCTTTATTTCTCCCGCCCTATAGGCTATAGTCCAACATCATCATATCTCTTATACCAAGATTGACACGTTGCCTATTTACCTGCAGAGATGAAGTCAAGCAGGTAGACTTCAAAGTGCCGCCGCGGGTTTTGACGGTACGGGATTCATTTAGGAGCATCAGAACTTCTCATGTGTAAAATTTCAAAGGGTATCTTGTGAATTAATGTCCCGATTAAGCGACGGGAGCTCGTCACTGTGTGCCATAGAATCACCGCCTTTTTATGAGGTGTCCATTTCATTCGTTGAAATCGACGTTTTACGGAAGTAAATTTGAAAGTAATTTATCAAATTGTTGGGACTTTTATCCGTCTTAATTTCGCAGACCATGAGCGTAATCTAATTGAATTGTGCAATGAAATGAAGATATAAACATTAAATTGATTTCAGACTTATGTCGTTTACTAATTTGCCCTCGTTTTTATTTATTGAAAGTGAGTGACGATTGGTAACCAGTTCATTAGAGTAACAAATATAGGATCAGGGAAATCAAAATCACTGAGATAATCCTATAAACTCATTCATTATGCTCAACTGACCAGATCAATATCTCAAGTTAGTAATCATTATACATATTCTGGATTTTCATTAACAATTTAGGTAAATTATATGATTCCTGCCAACTATCATGCATCTACATATAGATCTTGTAGAGTGTGTATCAGAGGTAGCGCGGGCTAAACCTTTGGTCACTGACCGATTTTTTCTCGATGTAGTATTTGTCCGTATCCATTATAACAATGGCCGTCATGGCTGTTAAGTGTTATATTGTTATAATTGTCACGTGTTTAAATTGTTTTAATCAGGGACGTATATATAGATATATACATGTACGTCCCTGTTTTAATATAGTTATCACGTGCTATATTTTAACTTACATTTGTCACGTGTTACTAGTATAGTTTAACTTGTAGTTTTCTTACATTTGTCGGAAATTACATGTTAAAGGACATTCAAAAATAAGATCGGAAATATACATACTCTGAAATTCTGAGCACAACTAATAAATTTACTTTTAATTTTTCTGATTTATTAATGTGTGAATACAATGAAATTTGTAATTTGTCAACAGTTCAGAAATAAGTTTGTTTATGAGTGTGAACACAAGGATTTTGTGAGTTGAGAAGTTTCACCTAGCATAATTATGCTTATTATTCAGGTAAAAATAAAGAAGGTACTTGGTGATTTAATGATTTCTCGTGCACTTCGTATGACGATGATCAAAATATGATAATATTAGTTATACAGTGTTTTACAGGACGGGGGGGGGGGGGATACGAAAATACACATTTCTTTCATGGACCCAATACATTTTCGTATTCCCCTGTAAAACACTGTATAACAAATTTATCTCACCGAAGGCCTTTTTCACCAAATACACCTTTTTTCATGAACTCAGTAATTTCGTATCCTCCCTTGTCATACACTGTATAACTTACTTATTTCACTTAAGGCCTTTTTGAACTTATATCAATGTTTTCGTAATATCCCCGCTGCCTTTTTGTTGCTCTTTATAGTGTTCTTTGAGTTGAGTTGCGTTCGAATTCTGTTTATTTCATCCTCACTTCCATTTGCAAACCGTCCCTCCGCCATATTGTTTACTCTCGTCTGGCAATGAAATGACGTCACCAATTCGAGGATGGGGGTATATCAAAAGTGGAGGGGGTGTATTAAAATAATATACGGTTGACGGGGAATGATGGGTAGTCGAATACAATTATATATTTTTGCAAAAAAAATCTGTGAGCCGCCACCATAGAGATTGTAACTCAGACAATGTGATAAAGAAATACAGAAGGCAAACGGCCGGACAGCGAGATGAAAGAACCGGTCAAACTTAGACTGCCGGATGAAAAGATGAATGAGCGGACAAAAGGAAGACAATAAAGACGTGCACCCTACATTAAGTTCAGACGAGTGTTCATGTACGTACAACGTTTACATTTTAATGCTAAAATAACCAACAGCAACCCAGTGGGAATATTTATAAAATAAGACACAACATATAATGTAGGAAGTCACTAATCATTGAAAGAACCATGGTGTGATCAAATGCCAGCTGGAATATTTTGTGGGTCCCTTTACAGTGTTAGATTTTGACATCTATTTCATAAGAAGAGAAGAAAGAAGACCTTTTACCAAGCTGTATGACACAAATCAAAAAGCACATGCACATAAAACATGATAATAGTCATACACAGAAAACATTACAAAAATTTTCCAGCGTACTGTAGTGACGGTACCGACTTAGGACGGTTTATTAAAGTAACAAACGTCACTCAATTGGTGTGGTTGACCGGTTTACGGGCGCCCACCTTTCCACTCACCGCAAAAGCAATACGATTAAAGAACGCACATTTAATATTTATGAATAATCCTCCATATAGAAAACTTTTTCAAACGAAACGTATATGGAATAATATTTTACATGTAGTATCGAAAATATATGAGGCGACATCAACATGAGTAAACCGTGCTCTGTCCATTTGTAAGCGAGCTCAGATCATTGAACTGTAGGAGTCCCAAATAACAGTTAGAGGGGACGAGGCTCAGGGCCTTGTCTCCTCTGAAAAGGTTTGGACAAGACCCGTCCCCACAGCCCTGTTAGTCAGAATGCCAAAATGTCAAAATTAACCTTTGACCCTCCTTAGTTTGCACACTAGATCACCGTAGAAATTGGGATGAGAAATTCCGCTGGATACGTTTTGTTGAAAAGTATCATTTCCGAACTTAAATGAAATGTCTGAATAAGATCTGTAAAATTTACCAAAAGATTTTAGTAGTCTATGATATCTATAAACGTGGGTCAAAAATTTGAAAGTGGTTTGAGGATTTATTTGCAGGAAAATCCAAAACGTTTAGGAGTCTAAGAACATCATTATGTAACTAAACCATGTAAATAAGAAAAATCTGCAAAGTCGTTACGTTTATCATATAACCGGCTATGTTTGTATGGATATCTGTGTTAATACTTTTAATATGTAAGTCGAAGAAATGTGTTTCTTTATCAGAAGATCTGGCTTTGTTTAGCTGAAATTCAGGAGGGTAAATGTTAATAATGTAATTTTCAAATTCAGAGTTATCGATTACTAAAATATCATCAAGATATCTAGAGGAGCCATTGAACTTAGCAATAAGGTCGAATAGTTTTGAGGTTTGAATAAAATGCATAAAGTCTCTCTCATAAGAATATAAAAATAAATCTGCCTTAAGGGGAGCGCACTTAGTGCCCATAAAAACAAACTATCCATCTCTATTGTCTTATTTCGGTCATTTTAGCCTACCTGAGCTGAAGGCCTAAGTGACGCCTTGTGATCACTCTAACAATGTCCGTCCGTCCCGGTCAAACTTCTCATACTTTCGATTTCTTCAGTTCTGCTGGAGGGATTTTGATAAGACATGGTAGGGATGAATACCGTTCCAAATTTTCTTGCTTTTTTACTGTTTGGCCAGGTCCATTACGGGATGGCATGTAATTTCTTTCATTTTCTCCTTGTATGTTGCTAGAATGTATTAATTTAAATTGTGTCTATTTTAACTGCATTTGTTGTCATAGATGTAATTGGAAACAAGTAGAATACGAAAATTAATCTTAAAGATTTTGTTATGATTTAAAAGTGTAAAAGGAGGAGGATGTGGTGTTCGAGGTGTTGGGTATACTGTTAGTATATAAAAGTATGTATTAATGGACTTCTCCTTAAGAACTAACTGAAAGATATTGATAAAACGTGGTAGGTATGCAGTGTTCAAGGTTCCATACAGCATGTTGCTTTCAAGATCGAACAAGGGATGAATCCGGGGTAGGGGGTAACATAGGCCACCGAAGGTGACGAACTTTTTGTTAAAATTTTCTGCATTCCTTAAACAAACTGAATTCATCAATGTGATCTAAAAGGATGTCATAAGAAGTGTTGTTGTGGTTGGTTCCCCTTCTAAATTAAGCGTTGACATGGTTTTTAGATATCGTTTTCAACTTAGTAGTATTAGTGTTTTAGAATGATGTGATGTTGATTTTGGTTCAATTTTGAACAAAAAAATCCCGAAAAGAATACTAGGTACATGTTGATATAAGAATTTCTAGAGTATATATGTAATGGTCTAGCAGATTGCCATGTACTATAGATATGATATAACAACGAAATATAATTTTGCTGTGCTCTCCTCCTCTCATGTCTGTATAACATTATGCACTTTTGAATCATGATTTTTAAATTCACCATTAATTTTGTCATTTTGTCATTTACTTAGCCACAATATATATATATATATATATATATATATATATATATATAATATTATATATATATATATATATATATATATATATATATATATATATATATATATATATATATATATATATATATATATATATATATATACTTATGGTGTTCGATACGCAAGAGCATTTTCAGTGCATGATGATTTCGTACATAGTTGTTAACCATTAAGGTGTATCAAAAGGTAATATCGTTAACCTAGATTTTTATTATTAAGTTTAAGAATAATAAGTGTTTAAAAGTCTTAATGTAGCACTACTACATCATGTCTCACGTGAACTATTCGCTAGATACACTGTCGTTTTGATTTAGGCTGGCACTACATGTGTTCTTTATCTATTGTCTTGACTGATTTATTTTTTATAGTAGTAGATATTAAGTCTGAATATGGCAGTTGCCTATTGTTAACGATGCTTATGGGACTACATTTTCACAGCGGATAGTGATTCTTCCATGTTACACGATCTACCATTGTTCCTCTACAAAGCTATGTTTGTTCATTATTCCTGGTATATGCACATGTATGTATATGTCTAAGCAATATTATCAATAATAAACAACAATAACAACGATACTAAAACAACAAGAATAACAATAGTAATAACAACAACAACAGTAGCAGCAGCAACAACAACAACAATAATATCAACAGTAACACATAAAGGTCTGTCAGTAACTATAAACTTTATTTGAGTGCTAAAGCTATACCATAATTAGCACATGGGTAAGATGTACCTATATGATAAATAATTAAAAGCAGTGACACATCCAGAACAGAAAATATCAAATATAATCAAGACCCGTCTCCTAATGACTTGTATGCTTTTTCAGATGAAGGCGTTAACGTTCGCTGATTACTGGCGATTTGTGCCGTTTGATCAACCAAGCAAATGAGACACGATCATAAAATTGCAGATTAATTTCAAAATAAACGAATTATCGGTAGGGTCTCTACAGGTAGTGATGAAAGTCGAGGAAAGGTATAATCACGGAAGCCGGGGTGATTGACGGACCGCTAATGCCGGAGTGGATTCAATTGCTGCAATCTACGCTCAGCGATTAAAAACTAAGGAGCAACAATTAGACCAAAGGGCTGACTGAGGAATATCATAATTATTGCATCGATTCGGGTCGTGAATGTGCCTTCAATTAAGGACTGTTACGAGTTTGGCTTTTATTTTCTATGTCGATAGAAAGGAGTGTGATTTTGTTGGAGTCAGCTGTTACAAGCCCGGTATATCTATATCTACGCTAGAACAACTGTCTATTTGTAATCGCGTACGCTTGGAATATATCATTATTCACTTTATTTGTAAAGGCATTTGTATTGGCTTTGAACATGAGACAGGTTCAACGTGGCTCTTGGTGATGACAATCGAACACTTACATAATAAAAAAAAAAATACAAATGATTGATGTTAACGACTTTTTAATCCTACACAATCAAAAATGTATTCATACTAAACTGAAGATATGATGAATAACAGTATTACCTGAGTACATACAGAACTAGAATATGTCACAAAATGTGTCATTTCACAGTCAACTCAAACTACACTGTATCATTGAAAGAAAGGACCCAGTTGTATGAGATGAGAGGAGTCGCCAAGAAGATAGAAATAATGGAAGCATAAACACACAGACAACTATGATACAATCATTGAATTTCATGCTGTACAGCTTATCTACATTTTCCCCCACGAAGTAAGGCTACCCTCTTGTACCTACTAAGGCTACCCTCTTGTACCTACTAAGGCTACCCTCTTGTACCTACTTTGGCTTGCCCTTGACTTATCCCTGGGTAGATATAACAAATTACACTCGCATTTGTTGGCGATCTTATGAGGTGCAAATTTTATTCCATATCTTTCTGTTGTACTGAGGCAGTACATCAAATCGATATGGGAACCCTTCCTTTTTAATAATTCCCGAATAGAATTATTTTTTATATTTCAATTCCTTGCAATTACACCTCTTATTCCCTCAAAATCAATTTAAATAGACAAGTCTAATGTACTACAAGTAATTCATAATTAGAAAATGAAATTACCAGAAAATGTGGAAAACTAACAAAGAATGGCAAGACGACAGAACAAGTGAAAGTTTGATCTTGGAATGGGGCGATTCCTACTACATCTTTGTTATAACTCTGGGGCAGTTGTTCGAAACTTTAACCACTGGATAAGCTAACCAATGGTTTAAGTCTGAAAGATAATTCATTTTATTTATATGATTTCTGTTTAAATTCTTAAATTACATTACAATGCTGGTTTCATATACTATTAATCAGTACACAGACTATGACCTCAAGTCTTCTTATTTCAAATATATAGTCAGAGTAGTTAAAGTTTTGAACAAATGACCTTTGGTGTTTACGGTTTGTTTATACATGCAACTGCTCTTGTAACTGACCTTGTAACCTTGACTGTCGACTTTGACCTGTTCTTTCCCTATCTATTTATATTAGATCAACGACTGATATATGAAAATTTGGTGGTTACGACGCACTAGTCATATTAAGTTTGCGATGGAAATAGCTGCAACCCTAAACGTGCAGCTAATGCCCATGGGCGGCGACGTTAAATAAATAAATAAATATATAAATAAATAAATATATATATTATATATATATATATATATATATATATTATATATATATATATATATATATATATATATATATATATATATATATATATATATATTACAAAGACACTACAGCTAACAAGGCACCCTATATTTCACTTATATTCGTTCCCCGACGAGTACTCGCACCCACGACATATGGTACCGAATCACCTAGCTGTCATGCATCCGACCGTCTAACCGACTGACCTACCCGAGCTCCACAAAAAATGGAGCTTTAATAGCCAATCATTACCTAATCGTATGCATGACAACACGGCCGCGGAAAGTGAAGGGATTTACCCGACGTAAACGCAGGCGGATCCTCTGAAAGAATACAATCACTGAAACAGAAATAAACATATAAAGCACAAATAGAAACAGTGAAACACCCGGGAGTACAATGGACCTTGGATCTCCGAAGAAATACCTGTAGAAAATAAAGACAAATTAGACAAACATATAAAGCACAAAGACACTATAGCTAACAAGGTACCCTATATTACACTGATATTCGTTCCAAAAAAAAAAAAAAAAAAGAAAAAGAAAATGATATTAATAGATATACATTGACTTTACTTTGCTCTATACTAAAGTTTCATATTCATTTGCATTTGCTTAGATTTATTTATATTAGTTTTGGTATTTTTCTGTACCCGTATTTTAGATGTGAATTTTTTATAAGAAATGTGGAGAATATATGATAGGTGATAAAATAAGTGAAACTTAACTATGTAATTTCAGTCTTGATATCCATTGAACGTCCCAGTGCGTCACCGTTTAAAACTTGCCCATACTGTTATGTTTACTACTTCTGCAAAATAAAACAACTCGAATATTTCCTTCATTTTTGTTTTTGGCAATTGCCTAGAATAAATTAAAGCAGGAGAGAAGTTAAAATCCAACTATTATGGCAGTGGAATATATGATAATATGAAATGAATTGTAAGCAGATGATCTATGAAATAGAATATCTGGCCTGCTTAGGAGTTCTTTGTTTTGTTCTATGTGTCTGTCGTGCATTGCTCAAAAATTAATAAATACCAATGCATTTGATATTGAAATTGATTGGTATTCTCCTGCTATCCCGTCACTATTGAAAACACATTGCTGTTGGTAACCTCCTACGCCACTGCCACTATATGACTCAGAACACATGATGGTTGGTAACCTCCTACTTTCCTGTCAGTGTATGACTGAGAACACAATGTGGTTGGTAAGCTCTTACGCCCCTGTCACTATATGACTAAGAAAACAATGTGGTTGGTAACCTCTTACATCCCTGTCACTATATGACTGAGAACACAATGTGGTTGGAAACCCCCTACGCCCCTGTTACTATATGACTGAGGACACAATGTGGTTGGTAACCTCCTACGTCCTTGTCACTATATGACTAAGAAAACAATGTGGTTGGTAACTTCTTACATCCCTGTCACTATATGACTGAGAACACAATGTGGTTGGAAACCCCATACGCCCCTGTTACTATATGACTGAGGACACAATGTGGTTGGTAACCTCCTACGTCCCTGTCACTATATGACTAAGGACACATTGTGGTTGATAACTTCTTACTCCCCTGTCACTATATAACTGGGAACACAAAGTGATTGGTAACCTCCTACTTCCCTGTCACTATATGACTGAGAACACAATGTGGTTGACAACCTCCTACGTCCTTGTCACTTTATGACTGAGAACAACATATGGTTGGTAACCTCCTACCTCCCTGTCACTATATGACTAACAACATAATGTGGTTGGTAACATCCTACGTCCCTGTCACTATATGACAGAGAACACAATGGAGTTGATAACCTTTTACGCCCCTGTCACTATATGACTAAGAACACAAGGTGATTGAAAACTTCCTACGTCCTTGTCACTATATGACTGAGAACACATGGTGGTTGGTAACCTCCCACGTTCCCGTCACTATATGACTGAGAACACAATGGTGTTGATAACGTCATACGCCTCTGTCAATATATGACTGAGAACACAATGTTGTTGGTAACCTCCTACGCCCCTGTCACTATATGACTGAGAAAACAATGTGGTGGAAAACTTCCTACGACCTTGTCACTATATGACTCAGAACACATTGTGGTTCGTAACCTCCTACGTCCCTGTCACTATATGACTGAGAACACAATGTGGTTGGTAACCTCCCACTTCCCTGTCACTATATGACTGAGAACACAATGTGGTTGGTAAGCTCCTACATCCCTGTCACTATATGACTGAGAACACAATATGATTGGTAACCTCCTACTTTCCTGTCACTATATGACTGAGAATACAATGTGGTTGATACCTTCCTACGTGCCTGTCACTATATGACTGAGAACACATGGCGGTTGGTAACCTCCTACTTTCGTGTCCCTATATGACTGAGAACACAATGTGGTTGGTAAGCTCTTACGCCCCTGTCACTATATGAATGAGAACACAATGTGGTTGAAAACTTCCTACATCCCTGTCACTATATAACAGAATACACAATGTGGTTGATAAACTCCTACGCCCCTGTCACTATATGACTAAGAAAACAAGGTGGTTGGTAACCTCTTACATCCCTGTCACTATATGACTGAGAACACAATGTGGTTAATAACCTCCTATATAACTGAACACACAATGTGGTTGAAAACTTCCTACGCCCCTGTCACTATGTGATTGAGAACACATTGTGGTTGGTAGCCTCCTACGCCTCTGTCACTATATGACTGAGAACACAATGTGGTTGGTAACCTCCTACTTTCCTGTCATTATATGACAGAGAACACAATGTGATTGGTAACCTCTTACGCCCCTGTCACTATATGACTGAGAACACAATGTGGTTAATAACCTTCTATGCCCCTGTCATTATAGGATTCAGAACACATGATGATTGGTAACCTCCTACTTTCCTGTCAATGTATGACTGAGAACACAATGTGATTGGTAACCTCTTACATCCCTGTCACTATATAACTGAGGACACATTGTTGTTGATAACTTCCTACGTCCCTGTCACTATATGACTCAGAACACATGGTGGTTGGTAACCTCCTACTTTCCTGTCACTATATGACTGAGAACACAATGTGGTTGGTAACCTCCTACGTCCCTGTCACTATATGACTCAGAACACATGGTGGTTGGTAACCTCCTACTTTCCTGTCACTATATAAATGAGAACGCAATGTGGTTGGTAACCCCCTACGCCCCTGTCACTATATGACTCAGAACACATTGTGGTAGATAATCTCCTACGTCCCTGTCACTATATGACTGAGAACACAATTTGGTTGGTAACCTCCAACGCCCCTGTGACTTTAAGATTGAGGACACAATATGGTTGATAATCTCCTACTTTCCTGTCACTATATGACTGGGAACAAAATGTGGTTGGTAACCTCCTACGCCCCTGTCACTATAAGACTGAGAACACAATGTGGTTGGTAACCTCCAACGTCCCTGTCACTGTAAGATTGAGGACACAATAAGGTTGGTAACCTCCTACTTTCCTGTCACTATATGACTGGGAACAAAATGTGGTCGGTAACTTCCTACGCCCCTGTCACTATATGACTGAGAACACAATGTGGTTGGTAACCTCCTACGCCCCTGTCACTATATGACTGAGAACACAATGTGGTTGGTAACCTCCTACGCCCCTGTCACTATATGACTGAGAACACAACGTGGTTGCCAAGGTCTTGCTTCCTCGCCAGTACACCTTTGAGAACACAATGTGGTTGATAAATTCCTACCCCCCTGTCACTATATGACTCAGAACACAATGTTGTATATAAGAAATCTTATTTTAAATTATAATTAAGTTACATCTAACCCTGATGTTTCAGACTCTATTCCTTCGTCGTGTTCTTGTGAAAATTCTAAATATGTTTATAAACCGGTAGGTCATGTTATTACTGGTGACCTAAACTGTATTTCGGAAAAGAAATTACGCACCCTTTTTGGAAAAGGACCTAAATATTGGTTACTGTCCAGGATAGATTTCAATAAATGCCGTGACGTTATAGAAGATGCTTTAACTACATATTGTAAACGTTGGTGTAAAAAAGAACAGGTAAAGTTTCATGCTCTTAATGATTGGAAATACGAGATTTTAAGAATTGTCGATATCCGTATTAATAACTTTACGGAAAATCCGCATTTATTTCAACAGCCTAATACATTGACGGCAAATTCTATTAAAAAGAAGATGCTAAATATGTCTTTGTTCCTGCTGATAATGCAGGTAATAACATAACAGTTGTTTGAAAACTATATTATATTGAAGTACTCAAAACGAATTAAACTCCACTCATACATATGTGGAAAGCCCTACCTCAAAAGACAGCACCTTGCACGATCCCCTTATGACCATGTCCGACTTCAAAATTAAAACTGATAAATCTGATCTACCAACCATATATTGGCTCCCAAAACTACATAAAAGTCCATATAAATCACGTTTCACATCTAATTCTAGCCACTGCTCTACTTCGGTACTATCGAAGCATATTATGTCTGCTCTAACTGTTTTAAAAGATCATATTATCAAATATTGTGATGTCGCATTTCATAATAGTAACATCAATTACTTTTGGTCGATTAAAAATTCTCATGAAGTTATAGACAAACTTCTTTCGCTAAATTTCAAAGCGACTCAAATTTCTACATTTTATTTTTCTACACGTTATACATCTCTGCCTCATGATTTGATTAAAAGCAAGTTGCTGTCTCTTATACAATGGTGTTTTCACAGAGAATCTAAAACTTACATATGTACTTCCAATAACTCCGGATTTTTTTCCAACAAACAATATCCTTCATATAAATACTGGACTTGCAAGGAATTATGTAAAGCACTAGATTTTCTCACGAATAATAATTATTTTTGTGCAATTTGATGGCAAGATATATCAACAAATATTTGGGATTCCTATGGGTACTAACTGCGCGCCTCTGATAGCAGATTTATTTCTTTATTGTTATGAGAGGGACTTTATGGTGTCTTTTCAAAAATCAAAACGTTTTGACCTCATTGACAAATTTAATAATACTTGCAGGTATCTGGATGACATTTTGGTTATCGACAACCCTGAATTCGAACAATTTATATCAGAAATATATCCACCACAGCTCACATTGAATAAAGCTAATACTTGAGATAAATCTACACTTTTCTTAGATTTAAACATCAAAATTATCAACCACCTAATATATACTAATATTTATGATAAACGTGAGGATTTTGGATTTCCTATTGTAAATTTCCCTTACTTGGATGGCGATGTCCCTCGATTCCCATCATATGGTTTCTATATATCTCAATTAGTTCGATTTGTCATGATCAGAGGCTGCACCGATGTTTTGGACTTTCATAAACGAAATTTACAAATTACTACTAAACTTTTAACTCAGGGTTACAGATATCACAAGCTAAGAAAAACATTCGGCAAATTCTTCAGATCTTATTCAGAACTTCTATCTAAATTTGGAAATATTTCTTTTCAACAGTATGTATCCAATGGAATTTCCCATCCTAATTTTTACGGTGATCTCGTATATAAACTAAGGAAAGTAAAAGGCTCCGATAACGTTATTTTATCATGTAATAAAATAGTCAAACGTCTTCTAAATAGACAATATGATATTGAGATCATCAAAAAGACAATAGGTCTTGTATTTGGCCCCTCTACAGCCTTATGCAGACTTTTACTTAAACGTTGCACGCTGACTAACAGGGCGGTGGGGACTATATGACGGGCCTTGTCCAAACCTCTTTCAGAGGAGACATGGTCCTGAACCTCGTCCCCTCTGACTGTTAGTAGGGACTCCTACAGATCTAGGGTATTAGCTCCCTTTCAGACTGGCAGAGCACGGTTTATCATGTTGATGTCGCATATATTTTTATACCATTATGTGTTTTACAATGCCTTACGTGTTTATATTTTTATGACCTCTCAATATGCGATACCTGTTGACCTTTGTTCTTTACATGGAGGATTATTTATAAATTTTTAAATGTACGTCCTTTGATTGTCCTGCTGTTACGGTGAGTGGGAAGGTTGGCCCGTAAACCGGTTAACCACACCATCTGTTTGGCTTTTGTCAAATTAAATGACCGTCCTAAGTCGGTGTAGTAATTGCATTACAATCAAATATTTTTGTAATATGTTATATGTTCTAGTATATTATTTATATTCATGTATTGTATACATGTAGCACCATGGTGACTTCTGCCACATAACTGAGCCAGTAACTCCTCTTTGATAACTTCCTACGCCCCTGTCACTATATGACTCAGAACACAATGTGGTTTGTAACCTCCTACTTTCCTGTCACTATATGACTGAGAACACAATGTGGTTGGTAACCCCCTACGTCCCTGTCACTATATGACTGAGAACACAATGTGGTTGGTAACCTCCTACGCCTCTGTCACTATATGACTGAGAACACAATGTGGTTGGTAACCTCCTACGCCCCTGTCACTATATGACTAAGAACACAATGTGGTTGGTAACCTCTTACGTTCCTGTCACTTTATGACTGAGACCACAATGTTGTTGGTAACCTCCTACTCCTCTGTCACTATATGACTAAGAGCACAATGTGGTTGGTAATCTCCTACTTTCCTTTCACTTTATGACTCAGAACACAATGTGGTTGGTAACCTCTTACGTTCCTGTCACTTTATGACTGAGACCACAATGTTGTTGGTAACCTCCTACTCCTCTGTCACTATATCACTAAGAGCACAATGTGGTTGGTAACCTCCTACTTTCCTTTCACTATATGACTCAGAACACAATGTGGTTGGTAACCTCCTACGCCCCTGTCACTATATGACTGAGAACACAATGTAGTTGGTAACCTCCTACGCCCCTGTCACTATATGACTGAGAACACAATTTGGTTGGTAACCTCCTATGTCCTTGTCACTATATGACTGAGAGCACAATGTGGTTGCCAAGGTCTTGCTTCCCCGTCAGTGTGCCTTTGAGGACATAATGTGACATTTAGGGACAGGGCTATTGTTATGTATATCTAAACATAACGTGTGTTTCGAATTACCATCTTACTCATTTAGTAATTGGGATATTGTGAAGGTTATCTTTGCTACTGAGTTCTTTCTCAGTCATTATATAATTGGGATACCGTACATGTTATCAGTCACTGTGCTATCTCAGTCACTGTATGACTAGGATACCGTACATGTTATCAGTGCATTTTAGTGCTATCTCAGTCACTGTATGACTAGGAAACCGTACATGTTATCAGTGGTTTTTAGTGCTATCTCAGTCAATGTATGACTGGGATACCGTACATGTTATCAGTGCTTTTTAGTGCTATCTCAGTCACTGTATGATTGGGATACCGTACATGTTATCAGTGCTTTTTAGTGCTATCTCAGTCACTGTATGATTGGGATACCGTACATGTTATCAGTGCTTTTTAGTGCTATCTCAGTCCCTGTATGATTGGGATACCGTACATGTTATCAGTGCTTTTTAGTGCTATCTCAGTCACTGTATGACTGGGATACCGTACATGTTATCAGTGCTTTTAGTGCTATCTCAGTCACTATATGACTGGGATACCGTACATGTTATCAGTGCTTTTTAGTGCTATCTCAGTCACTATATGACTGGGATACCGTACATGTTATCTGTGGTTTTTAGTGCTATCTCAGTCACTATATGACTGGGATACCGTACATGTTATCTGTGCTTTTTAGTGCTATCTCAGTCACTGTATGACTGGGATACCGTACATGTTATCAGTGCTTTTAGTGCTATCTCAGTCACTATATGACTGGGATACCGTACATGTTATCAGTGCTTTTTAGTGCTATCTCAGTCACTGTATGACTGGGATACCGTACATGTTATCTGTGGTTTTTAGTGCTATCTCAGTCACTATATGACTGGGATACCGTACATGTTATCAGTGCTTTTTAGTGCTATCTCAGTCACTATATTACTGGGATACCGTACATGTTATCTGTGCTTTTTAGTGCTATCTCAGTCACTGTATGATTGGGATATCGTTAACCATATCTTTTCCACCATGCGCCTTGCATAAAGATTTCTATCAATCTTCTAAACCCCTAGAACGATTTACGTTCATAAAAAGAAAATCCCATGCTTCGTGGAGCATAAGGCGTTTAATAAACCCCCCTTCTGTTCACGCACCGAGTCCATTATGACCATAAAAGCCCACGAGGTGCACAGAATAGTTGCTCTTCAAGTTGACGCCATTTTGAATTGATCGTCTGCTATGTTTAATGAACCATGGGAAGGGTTAAGTGCTTCTGGTAAATAAGGCTTTCTTTTTGGATTAATATGAAGGAAGCTTTTAATAAAAATGTAAATCGGAGCGGAAAATATGTCTACGACTACTGCAACTCTGTTTAAAACGAGATTGTAACGAGATTTTCCTTTTGTTATTTTTGATAATGCGCATGCGTCGTTGATAAGAATTATTGAGCTCAAAGTAAATTGGTTGAAAGGAAAGTAATTAACCTACGCGGGGGTACCTCTTTAATGTGATTTCAAATTAGCATTCAAAGGTGTGGGAATACCTTACAGTTCATTTACATGCACAACCATTGGGTACATACACCTTTCTGGATTAGATACATAATTGGCGCCATTTGACAGCATGATTATACCTCGTAGGTTATCTAAAGATTTCAGATGTACTGTGACCTGGTAATAAATGTACAATTAAATATCAATATTTGTTATAAAAGCGGGGAAAATCTACAAGTCTTTCACTCTCGAGGTTTACACTTGTCCCCACACAGTAACTATCAATATATAATTGGGGTAATACAAGTTTAAAGCGATACTGACATCAGGCGTGAGTAAGTAAGTGGTACTTAGGATGTAAGTGGTAAAGGATAAGTTAGAGATACTGAGATAAGGCGTTTAGAAAAAGTAAGTGACGCTGAGATCAGACGTTTAGGATAATTAAGTAATGGTGAGATCAGGAATTTAGGATAAGTAACTAATGCTGAGATCAGGTGTATAGGCTAAGTAAGCGATACTGAGATCAGACGTTTAGGATAAGAGTATAAGTAAGAGATGGTGAGATCAGGTGCTTAGGATAAGTAAGTGATACTGAGATAAGGTGTATAGGATAAGTAAGCGATGCTGAGAGCAGACGTTTAGTATAAGTAAGTGATGCTGTGTTCAGACGTTTAGTATAAGTAAGTGATGCTGTGTTCAGACGTTTAGTATAAGTAGGTGATGCTGTGTTGAGACGTTTAGAATAAGGAAGTGATGCTGTGATCAGACGTTTAGAATAAGTAAGTGATGCTGAGAGCAGACGTTTAGGATAAGTAAGTGATGCTGTGATCAGACGTTTAGTATAAGTAAGTAATGCTGTGATCAGACGTTTAGTATAAGTAAGTGATGCTGTGATCAGACGTTTAGTATAAATAAGTGATGCTGTGATCAGACGTTTAGTATAAGTAAGTGATGCTGAGAGCAGACGTTTAGTATAAGTAAGTGATGCTGTGATCAGACGTTTAGGATAAGTAAGTGATGCTGAAATCAGACGTTTAGAATAAGTAAGTGATTCTGAGAGCAGACGTTTAGAATAAGTAGGTGATGCTGTGATCAGACGTTTAGGATAAGTATGTTATGCTGAGATCAGACGTTTAGGATAAGTAAGTGATTCTGAGATCAGACGTTTAGTATAAGTAAGTGATGCTGTGATCAGACGTTTAGTATAAGTAAGTGATGCTGTGATCAGACATTTAGTATAAGTAAGTGATGCTGAGAGCAGACGTTTAGTATAAGTAAGTGATGCTGTGATCAGACGTTTAGGATAAGTAAGTGATGCTGAGATCAGACGTTTAGTATAAGTAAGTGATGCTGTGTTCAGACGTTTAGTATAAGTAGGTGATGCTGTGTTTAGACGTTTAGAATAAGTAAGTGATGCTGAGATCAGACGTTTAGCATAAGTAAGTGATGCTGAGATCAGACGTTTAGTATAAGTGATGCTGTGTTCAGACGTTTAGTATAAGTAGGTGATGCTGTGTTTAGACGTTTAGAATAAGTAAGTGATGCTGTGATCAGACGTTTAGAATAAGTAAGTGATGCTGAGAGCAGACGTTTAGGATAAGTAAGTGATGGTGTGATCAGACGTTTAGTATAAGTAAGTGATGTTGTGATCAGACGTTTAGTATAAGTAAGTGATGCTGTGATCAGACGTTTAGTATAAATAAGTGATACTGTGATCAGACGTTTAGTATAAGTAAGTGATGCTGAGAGCAGACGTTTAGGATAAGTAAGTGATGCTGTGATCAGACGTTTAGGATAAGTAAGTGATGCTGAGATCAGACGTTTAGAATAAGTAAGTGATGCTGAGAGCAGACGTTTAGAATAAGTAAGTGATGCTGTGATCAGACGTTTAGGATAAGTAAGTGATGCTGAGATCAGACGTTTAGGATAAGTAAGTGATGCTGAGATCAGACGTTTAGTATAAGTAAGTGATGCTGTGATCAGACGTTTAGTATAAGTAAGTGATGCTGTGATCAGACATTTAGTATAAGTAAGTGATGCTGAGAGCAGACGTTTAGTATAAGTAAGTGATGCTGTGATCAGACGTTTAGGATAAGTAAGCGATGGTGTGATCACACGTTTAGGATAAGGAAGTGATGCTGAGAGCAGACGTTTAGTATAAGTAAGTGATGCTGAGAGCAGACGTTTAAGATAAGTAAGTGATGCTGATATCAGACATTTAGGATAAGTAAGTGATGCTGTGATCAGACGTTTAGTATAAGTAAGTGATGCTGAGAGCAGACGTTTAGGATAAGTAAGTGATGCTGTGATCAGACGTTTAGAATAACTAAGTGATGCTGAGAGCAGACGTTTAGGATAAATAAGTGATGCTGAGATCAGACGTTTAGTATAAGAAAGTGATGCTGAGAGCAGACGTTTAGGATAAGTAAGTGATGCTGAGAGCAGACGTTTAGTATAAGTAAGTGATGCTGTGATCAGACGTTTAGGATAGGTAAGTGATGCTGTGATCAGACGTTTAGAATAAGGAAGTGATGCTGAGAGCAGACGTTTAGGATAAGTAAGTGATGCTGAGAGCAGACGTTTAGTATAAGTAAGTGATGCTGAGAGCAGACGTTTAGAATAAGGAAGTGATGCTGAGAGCAGAGGTTTAGGATAAGTAAGTGATGCTGAGATCAGACGTTTAGGATAAGTAAGTGATGCTGTGATCAGACGTTTAGGATAAGGAAATGATGCTGAGAGCAGACGTTTAGGATAAGTAAGTGATGCTGAGAGCAGACGTTTAGTATAAGTAAGTGATGCTGAGAGCAGACGTTTAGAATAAGGAAGTGATGCTGAGAGCAGACTTTTAGTATAAGGAAGTGATGCTGAGAGCAGACGTTTAGGATAAGTAAGTGATGCTGTGATCAGTCGTTTAGTATAAGTAAGTGATGCTGTGATCAGACGTTTAGAATAAGGAAGTGATGCTGAGAGCAGACGTTTAGGATAAGTAAGTGATGCTGAGAGCAGACGTTTAGTATAAGTAAGTGATGCTGAGAGCAGACGTTTAGAATAAGGAAGTGATGCTGAGAGCAGACGTTTAGGATAAGTAAGTGATGCTGAGATCAGACGTTTAGGATAAGTAAGTGATGGTGTGATCAGATGTTTAGAATAAGGAAGTGATGCTGAGAGCAGACGTTTAGGATAAGTAAGTGATGCTGAGAGCAGACGTTTAGGATAAGTAAGTGATGTTGAGAGCAGACGTTTAGAATAAGGAAGTGATGCTGAGAGCAGACTTTTAGTATAAGGAAGTGATGCTGAGAGCAGACGTTTAGGATAAGTAAGTGATGCTGTGATCAGTTGTTTAGTATAAGTAAGTGATGCTGTGATCAGACGTTTAGGATAAGTAAGTGATGCTGTGATCAGACGTTTAGGATAAGTAAGTGATGGTGTGATCAGACGTTTAGAATAGGGAAGTGATGCTGAGAGCAGACGTTTAAGATAAGTAAGTGATGCTATGAGCAGACGTTTAGTATAAGTAAGTGATGCTGAGAGCAGACGTGTAGGATAAGTAAGTGATGCTGAGAGCAGACGTTTAGAATAAGGAAGTGATGCTGAGAGCAGACGTTTAGGATAAGTAAGTGATGCTGTGATCAGACGTTTAGAATAAGGAAGTGATGCTAAGAGCAGACGTTTAGGATAAGTAAGTGATGCTGAGAGCAGACGTTTAGGATAAGTAAGTGATGCTGAGAGCAGACGTTTAGAATAAGGAAGTGATGCTGAGAGCAGACGTTTAGTATAAGTAAGTGATGCTGAGAGCAGACGTTTAGTATAAGTAAGTTATGCTGAGAGCAGACGTTTAGAATAAGGAAGTGATGCTGAGAGCAGACGTTTAGGATAAGTAAGTGATGCTGAGAGCAGACGTTTAGAATAAGGAAGTGATGCTGAGAGCAGACGTTTAGAATAAGGAACTGATGCTGAGAGCAGACGTTTAGAATAAGGAAGTGATGCTGAGAGCAGACGTTTAGGATAAGTAAGTGATGCTGAGAGCAGACGTTTAGTATAAGTAAGTTATGCTGAGAGCAGACGTTTAGAATAAGGAAGTGACGCTGAGAGCAGACGTTTAGGATAAGTAAGTGATGCTGAGATCAGACGTTTAGGATAAGTAAGTGATGGTGTGATCAGACGTTTAGAATAAGGAAGTGATGCTGAGAGCAGACGTTTAGGATAAGTAAGTGATGCTGAGATCAGACGTTTAGGATAATTAAGTGATGGTGTGATCAGACGTTTAGAATAAGGAAGTGATGCTGAGATCAGACATTTAGGATAAGTAAGTGATGCTGTGAGCAGACGTTTAGTATAAGGAAGTGATGCTGAGAGCAGACGTTTAGGATAAGTAAGTGATGCTGAGATCAGACGTTTAGGATAAGTAAGTGATGCTGTGATCAGACGTTTAGAATAAGGAAGTGATGCTGAGAGCAGACGTTTAGGATAAGTAAGTGATGCTTAGAGCAGACGTTTAGTATAAGTAAGTGATGCTGAGAGCAGACGTTTAGAATAAGGAAGTGATGCTGAGAGCAGACGTTTAGGATAAGTAAGTGATGCTGAGATCAGACGTTTAGGATAAGTAAGTGATGGTGTGCTCAGACGTTTAGAATAAGGAAGTGATGCTGAGAGCAGACGTTTAGGATAGGTAAGTGATGCTGAGAGCAGACGTTTAGTATAAGTAAGTGATGCTGAGAGCAGACGTTTAGAATAAGGAAGTGATGCTGAGAGCAGACTTTTAGTATAAGGAAGTGATGCTGAGAGCAGACGTTTAGAATAAGTAAGTGATGCTGTGATCAGTTGTTTAGTATAAGTAAGTGATGCTGTGATCAGACGTTTAGGATAAGTAAGTGATGCTGTGATCAGACGTTTAGGATAAGTAAGTGATGGTGTGATCAGACGTTTAGAATAAGGAAGTGATGCTGAGAGCAGACGTTTAGTATAAGGAAGTGATGCTGAGAGCAGACGTTTAGTATAAGTAAGTGATGCTGAGAGCAGACCTTTAGAATAAGGAAGTGATGCTGAAAGCAGACGTTTAGGATAAGTAAGTGATGCTGAGATCAGACGTTTAGGATAAGTAAGTGATGCTGTGATCAAACGTTTAGAATAAGTAAGTGATGCTGAGAGCAGACTTTTAAGATGAGTAAGTGATGCTGTGATCAGACGTTTAGAATAAGTAAGTGATGCTGTGATCAGACGTTTAGGATAAGCAAGTGATGCTGAGAGCAGACGTTTAGGATAAGTAAGTGATGCTGAGATCAGACGTTTAGTATAAGTAAGTGATGCTGTGATCAGACGTTTAGTATAAGTAAGTGATGCTGTGATCAGACATGTATTATAAGTAAGTGATGCTGAGAGCAGACGTTTAGTATAAGTAAGTGATGCTGTGATCAGACGTTTAGGATAAGTAAGTGATGCTGAGATCAGACGTTTAGTATAAGTAAGTGATGCTGTGTTCAGACGTTTAGTATAAGTAGGTGATGCTGTGTTTAGACGTTTAGAATAAGTAAGTGATGCTGAGATCAGACGATTAGCATAAGTAAGTGATGCTGAGATCAGACGTTTAGTATAAGTGATGCTGTGTTCAGACGTTTAGTATAAGTAGGTGATGCTGTGTTTAGACGTTTAGAATAAGTAAGTGATGCTGTGATCAGACGTTTAGAATAAGTAAGTGATGCTGAGAGCAGACGTTTAGGATAAGTAAGTGATGGTGTGATCAGACGTTTAGTATAAGTAAGTGATGCTGTGATCAGACGTTTAGTATAAGTAAGTGATGCTGTGATCAGACGTTTAGTATAAATAAGTGATGCTGTGATCAGACGTTTAGTATAAGTAAGTGATGCTGAGAGCAGACGTTTAGGATAAGTAAGTGATGCTGTGATCAGACGTTTAGGATAAGTAAGTGATGCTGAGATCAGACGTTTAGAATAAGTAAGTGATGCTGAGAGCAGACGTTTAGAATAAGTAAGTGATGCTGTGATCAGACGTTTAGGATAAGTAAGCGATGGTGTGATCACACGTTTAAGACGAGTAAGTGATGCTGAGAGCAGACGTTTAGTATAAGTAAGTGATGCTGAGAGCAGACGTTTAGGATAAGTAAGTGATGCTGAGATCAGACATTTAGGATAAGTAAGTGATGCTGTGATCAGACGTTTAGTATAAGTAAGTGATGCTGAGAGCAGACGTTTAGGATAAGTAAGTGATGCTGTGATCAGACGTTTAGAATAACTAAGTGATGCTGAGAGCAGACGTTTAGGATAAATAAGTGATGCTGAGATCAGACGTTTAGTATAAGAAAGTGATGCTGAGAGCAGACGTTTAGGATAAGTAAGTGATGCTGAGAGCAGACGTTTAGTATAAGTAAGTGATGCTGTGATCAGACGTTTAGGATAGGTAAGTGATGCTGTGATCAGACGTTTAGAATAAGGAAGTGATGCTGAGAGCAGACGTTTAGGATAAGTAAGTGATGCTGAGAGCAGACGTTTAGTATAAGTAAGTGATGCTGAGAGCAGACGTTTAGAATAAGGAAGTGATGCTGAGAGCAGAGGTTTAGGATAAGTAAGTGATGCTGAGATCAGACGTTTAGGATAAGTAAGTGATGCTGTGATCAGACGTTTAGGATAAGGAAGTGATGCTGAGAGCAGACGTTTAGGATAAGTAAGTGATGCTGAGAGCAGACGTTTAGTATAAGTAAGTGATGCTGAGAGCAGACGTTTAGAATAAGGAAGTGATGCTGAGAGCAGACTTTTAGTATAAGGAAGTGATGCTGAGAGCAGACGTTTAGGATAAGTAAGTGATGCTGTGATCAGTCGTTTAGTATAAGTAAGTGATGCTGTGATCAGACGTTTAGAATAAGGAAGTGATGCTGAGAGCAGACGTTTAGGATAAGTAAGTGATGCTGAGAGCAGACGTTTAGTATAAGTAAGTGATGCTGAGAGCAGACGTTTAGAATAAGGAAGTGATGCTGAGAGCAGACGTTTAGGATAAGTAAGTGATGCTGAGATCAGACGTTTAGGATAAGTAAGTGATGGTGTGATCAGATGTTTAGAATAAGGAAGTGATGCTGAGAGCAGACGTTTAGGATAAGTAAGTGATGCTGAGAGCAGACGTTTAGGATAAGTAAGTGATGCTGAGAGCAGACGTTTAGAATAAGGAAGTGATGCTGAGAGCAGACTTTTAGTATAAGGAAGTGATGCTGAGAGCAGACGTTTAGGATAAGTAAGTGATGCTGTGATCAGTTGTTTAGTATAAGTAAGTGATGCTGTGATCAGACGTTTAGGATAAGTAAGTGATGCTGTGATCAGACGTTTAGGATAAGTAAGTGATGGTGTGATCAGACGTTTAGAATAGGGAAGTGAT